>CM037011.1:4120415-4253900 GCA_020875875.1 Dioscorea alata
TGTCTGAACTAACATGCAGACAAGGTGTGATTGAAGTTGCCAAATTATATATGGAGTACATGATGAGGCAAAGGACAAAGCCTTTGAGTTCAAAATGAGCTGGTCTTTCACGTCATGTCGGGCTGACTCCGTTGATCTGGCCACCGGTGATAATGCATCCAACTCCAACACTAAGAGCAATGCTTTCTGACTCTTCAACTATTTTTTGTTCTTATTTTATTGTTAGACTTGTACTATTGATTAGTTGGCAAGGGGAGTTTGCTGCTTAACTAACATTTTGGTTTGTTTTCTTTCAGCATTGACTTTATGTTATTTCCTTTCGTCTTTTATTCTATCTCTAGTTGGCTTGAGCTTCACTTGTGCTATTTTTGTACTTCACAGGATGTGTGGTTGAATGGACTAAGGAATACACATTGAGAGAGGCAACATCACTCTCCGTGTTCAGGGAAGTGCTCCCAAAACTTTCCCTCAATTTTTACTTGTTCTTACTTTTATTTATTTGGCGTACACTCTTGTACATTGAGGACAATGCAAGATTCAAGTGTGGGGGAGGGTTTTCATTTGTGTTTATTATGATAGTGCATGACTTAGGACAATCTATGACTTCTAGCTTAGGAATTTCTAAGCCTAGGGGGCCAATGAGTGTGTTAGTGTACTTTCTTTGAGCTTAAGTGTAGATTCACTCTTGCTCTGGAAACCTAAGTTCTATCACTCTACTCTTTTTGTGGAGCCCCTTATGTTTAGGTAAGATTCTATCCAAAAGACCTTTAGTTATTGTTTTCTCAAAAAATAAAAAAAATAAAAAACTATTTAAGCTTAGATGCAATAAACTCCAAAAGTCAGATCCTTTATGGGATACCCTATCGATTCTTGTAAATAGTTTGTAAAAGATGGTCGAAAGAGCTATCACTTTAGAAGAGTGAAAGCCGCTCTTGAGTAGTCAGATTTTGAGCATTACAAGTGTACATCTGATGACCTATCAGAAGAAATGGCTACCCCTAGAGTGTATGAAGCTACTACCCACTTAGTGAGTTAGTTGGTTAAGAATAAGGTCTTGTTTAGCTAAGCAACTCCAAAAGCAAATGGGGCACATTCTTTAGGGTATTTCACACACACACGGGGAGTACGGAGTAATAGTGATATTTTTACTGAGCATTCATTTGATTTATGCACTGACTACTTAGAGTTTCCCTACACTTTAGAAAATTCCTACTTTTCTGAGATCAGAGGTCATGAAATTATCTTCTTTTATATGAGCCAAGCATGCTTGCTTGAGGACAAGCATTGATTCAAGTGTGGATGTATTTGATGAGCACATTTTATATACATGTTTTATATACCTCATATTCATATTTTTCTTGTCTTTTAGCATTAGTTTTATGTATTTTAGTACTACTTTTGGTATCTTTGTATTCTAGATGTAGATTAAATGGTCTTGGGTTATTAAAAGAAGTATTAGAACGAATTTAGCATTAATAGAACCAAGTTGCAAATAGCCAGGGCAAGCACAGCCTAAGCACAACCATTCTTTTAAGTTGTGCAAATTATTGAACTTCAAGAAATATTCAGAGGATGAAAAGCATAGTTACTATGCCTGGAGCACAGCTATGCTTATGGAAACATGACCCATGCACGAGTTTGCTTTTGGGCTGTGCAGTTCACTATTTGGCAAAAAACTTAACTGATGCTGAACCCTAGATTTAGCTGCAAAACGCACGGCTGAAGAGCACGGCCCAAGCACACCCTTTCTTGGGTTGAAAAATACTTTTTAAGTCCTAAAGTTAGGCTTTTAAGGGAAGTTCGGCTTGGGGATTTGGAGGAGACTTTGAATGACCTTCGTCACCATCCATTTGGAGATTAGAGTAATGGTTGAGAGGAATGATTCGGAGTGGAGCTTTACTATCGGATTGATCATTGGAGCGCAATTGGATTGGTTGAGAAGCAATAGGAAGTCTATGGATATCTACTCAATTGCTTTCTGTCTTTTCCATATTGTATAAACCTATGAGGAGCTAACCGTCATAGACTCCCTATTGCTTCTCCCTGTGGAATCGACTACCCAATCCCTTATTGGGTACACTTTACTACTTTTTATGACCCATGCACTTGTCGATACGCAAGGGTCATATTAGCCACCCATAAAGTGCATGCTCATCTAACAAACTCTTAATTGGTGTGTGGTTGTGTGTATGCATGTAAATAAAGTTAAGTATGTGAATACCGCAAGTGCACAGGTCATCAAGTAATACCTCGTGGGTGAGCATGAGGGTTGTATTCCTCAAGGAATGACAAGAGGCTCCTATTACTTTTTTTTTTCCACTTAATCAGTAGCCTAAACATCTAAAGTGTTTTTAAGTTTACTTCTACAAATTTATTAAAATAATACAATTGAGGATCATTAAGAACAATTGGAAGGAATTAGGTAATTGTATGATGATACCCTTAACATTACTTATGAAATAGAGTCAAGGAGTAACAATTCGATCTAGTATTAGACCGGAGAATTCAAGGACCTACTGATCCCAATCTTTTGGCAACCAAGTCTAAAATTCAAGGGTCTACTAATCCCAACCCTGTACAAAAATTAAATCTCTTACCTCTTCGGCGAGACCTATCCACTCTAGCTTTGGCCAGTTAATGACTTGACCCTTAACAAAACGCTAGTGCATAAGCCTCCTGTAGTGTGTGCGGTGCTTGTGATCACCAAAGTGTGTAATAGCTGGCTGAGAGGACTTGCTAGTCTTCTTTTTCTTCTCGATTTCTTTCTATGGATGGTTGGCAGTCTTCTTCTGACCCATAACTTGAAATTTAGAAAGATTACAGATGCACTCTCCTCAACTTCCTCTTGTTCGTCAAGAGGTCTTTAAGGAACTTTGCATACCGAGGCATTTGAGATAACGCCTCTACAAATGGGATGTTGATGTGCAACTGCTTGAATAGACCTAAAAACTTGTATTGCTCATCATTTTGATCATTCTTCAACCTTGAAGGATAAGGGATTCTTGGCTTGTAGGGTGGGGGTACCACCTCCTTCTCTTTAGTTCTCTCCTCAACCTCTACTTCCTTGGGTGATTCAACCATTGTCTTCTCAATAAGGAGCCTACTCTCAACTTCACGACCACTTCTCAAAGTGATCGTCTTCACATGTTCTCTTGGATTAGTCTCCGTGTTGCTAGGCAAACTCCCTTGAGGTTTTTCCGAGAGTGACTTCGCAATTTGGCCAACTTGGTTCTCCAAGTTATGTAACGATGTGGTGTGATTGCGAAGTGTGGCTTCAACCGATTGAAATCTTATATCTGAAGATTGAATGAACTTGGTCAAAGCCTTTTCCAAATCAATCATGCGGTTTTCCAACCTTGAAACTCTATTCTCTATATTCGGGGCTTGTTGTTGTTAAAAACCCGGTGGTGCAGTAGTCTTCTGTTGCCCCTGATTACTTCAAGACAAGTTTGGATGATTCCTCTACCCCAGATTGTAGGTATTGCTATATGGATTTCCTTGACCTCTCATTGCATTCCCTACGAAATGCACCTATTTCACTGAAGTTGTACCACCAATAGCAATCGAGCAATTAGTTGAAGCATGTCCACCCTTACACCCAGTGCAACTCATCACTGCTGCCACTCTAGGAGAAGTTAGAGTGTCTAACTTCTTGCTTAAGGACTCAACCTTTGCTGCTAATGATGTCACTGCATGGATCTCATGAAGCCTGGCTATCTTCTTCTTGTCTCGTGAATTCTATTGATAACAGTTCATAGCCATCTCTTCAATAAGTTGTCGGGCTTCTTTGGGGTTTTACTTCCTAAAGTACCTCCTGCTGAAGCATTAAGTAATTTCTTCATGCTTGGGTTCAGACCATTGTAGAAAGTATGGATAATCATCCACTCGGGGAACCCATGCTGAGGACATTTCTGCAGGAGATCCTTGAACCTACCCCATATCTCGAAAAGAGACTCTAATTCTGTTTGTACAAAAGAGGATATTTCATTCTTGAGCTTCGCAAATTTGCCAAGAGGGAAATATCGGGCTAGGAAAGCTTCTACCATCTCCTCCCAAGTGGTGATTGATGCTCTAGGTAAAGAGTGCAACCAATGTCTTGCTCTCCCCTTTAAGGAAAATGGGAAGGCCCTCAATCTTATAGCATCATTCAGAACTCCATTAATCTTGAGCATGTCACACACTTCCAAAAAATCCTCAGTGTGGTTGTTTGGATCCTCATCGGCTAACCCATTAAACTTTGCTAACTGCTGTAACATCTAGATAAAGCTTGGCTTGAGCTCAAAATTCCGAGCCATGATAGGTGGCCTCACAATAATAGATTGCGTGCCAAGAACTATGGGTCTTGCATAATCTGAGAGTGTCCTATGTTGCTCATGTTGTTCTGCCATATTATCAGACCCTTCAATTTCTATCTTAGCTTGATTTGACTGTTCTTGTACAGGTTCTTTTCCCTATCTATGAGTTCTTCTTTAAATTTTTGGATCACCTTCAACTAATGTTGAAGGGTTGCCTCGGGTCATCACCTGGAGCTGTAACCAAAGAAAGAAAAACAAATCTGAACGATGGAAGAATAAGAAAGTGTGAAATAGAATAAATGATGAATAACTAAAATAGCAAAGTGCAAATGCTTCCAAAATGCCTATTCCCTGGCAACGGCACCAAAAACTTTGACACACCCCTTGCGTGAGTGTATTTTTAGTGCACGGGTCATCGAAGTAATATAATACCACGATGAGTGGGTAGTCGAATCCACAAGGAATAGATGCTCAAAAATAAGAAGAATTTCTATTTAGCTAGAGGGAAAACCAATTGTGAGTGAGTTCAAGATATTGTTGAAAAGAAAAGTAAAAGAGAAAAAAAAAGCAAGCAAGAGTAACCGGAGAGGGTAATAAGTAGTAAAATGGGGTACCCGGACAATGCTCACCCTAGGACTATTGTGTCAAGTGCAAGACTAATATTATGCCTTCTAATTGACGTTTAATGAGTCATGGAAATCCAAAGATACACTATCCCAAATCTAAGGTCAACCGTGACTAGCCCTCTACACTATGCCCCGGTGGAAAGGAATACATTCAACACCTCACACTGTGTGGGACTGCTTGGGGTTCTAAGGACTCCAAGTGATAAATCCTATTCTCTAATCTAGATCTAACCCTTTAGTCCAGGTGAAAGACCCCTAATCACAATTAAGCCCTAGTACTAAGAATTACTCAACACTTCACTCTGTTGCTCGAGTAACTAAGCCCTAGTGGAGTTCATCTCTTAGCTCTTCACTCTATTGTGACCGCAAAGAACTCGTGGAATGTGGATGTAGGATAAATCACGTCAGAAGGGAAAGGGGACGTCCCGCTACCTCTCGACTCACCCTCTCAACCCTCTTCAATCTCACTTAGTCTAATCCTAATGAAGTTGTCACCTCTTCAATGGATTACCTAGATGGATCCTCAACCCCTAGTGTCACTCTAAGGGTAAATCACCATAATAAACACGCAAGATTGAAACTCAATTAAAGCATCAATTAAAGAAACATAATAGAAGTCAATGAAGCAAAATCATCCTAGGGTTTACAAGTCCAAGCACCCACTATGGTTTAGCTCTCCATGGAGCAATATAAAATCAACAATGAAATCAAATATGAATGCAAGTAATCCATAGAGATAACACCCTTTTTGTCAGTATTAATTGTCTTCAAGAGGTACCTCATCTTCTCCAAAGACTCCTTCGTCAAGCCTAGGGCACACCTCGCCGAATCAATGCCGTTGAAAGCTCCCCCAATAACTTTCCTCTGAAGGAAATTGATGTTGAATGCCATAGAAACGCTCTAGAATCCCAGTAAAAATCTCTCCAAACCCTAGTGGCGCTCTCCCCAAAAGATAGGCGAAAGATAGGAAAAAGATCCCTCAATAAAACTCAAAATGCGGTATTTATAGGGCTGAAATCGAGCATCCACACGCTCGTGTGGATTTCCAGGTTCTGTTTTCCTGCGCGTTGTGAACATCACTGAAATAGTAACCCCGTGAGCAGTACTTTGGTACAATGATTCTGCTACAAGGATTTCGCTACAGTACTCCTCGACTTCATTTTCTTCATCGAGGCCGCCATGTTGGGCACACAACCATGTGGCAGATCATGTCGCATCTTCAATTAAACCACATTGACGAAACTCTTAACAATGTTGCATAAGTTGGAACAAATGAGTGTGTCTGCCTTTGTGCCCCTCCACTTTATGTATCAACTTGCACATCTTGGAGGTTGGCACACACCCACATGTCTATGACCACAACTTGTGCCTTGATCCTTGTACTGTCCAAGAGTTTCCTCAACAATTACGTCCATGATCTATTTTTGCTTCCTTTCTTTTAAACTTGTCTCCATAACCTTAAATGCACAAAAGAACACAAATACACACAAATGAGCCATAACATCTGATAAAAGTGATGCTCAATGTAAGAAAAGTATACTTAGTAATACTTATACACAAGCACTCATCACACTATCACTATCTTCTTCCACAACTGGCCTCTTATAAGGTCTCCTCAACAATGTTTGGCTTTTCTCTGGTTTGCTACTTCCTTCTATTAAATCTGTGGCATTAGTCTGGTCATAAGTAGTCACTTGTAGAAGAGGGTAGCGGCAATAAGTCTTCAACATTGTATTAGTATAGTAATAATATAATAATAAAAATAAATAGCTAAAATACTAAGCTACATGTTTTCCAAGAATCTCTCAACTGTGTCCCCGACAACGGCGCCAAAAACTTGATGGACATCTTATGGGTGTGTAAATTATGTAATTATTTAAGCATGCAAGTATGTACTTAATGCTACAATTGGACTAGGTAGGACGGCCCTGAGGAGGTGGTGCAGATCCTCCCCATCCCAACTCTGGGACAGCTGACTCAAGTGTCTAGTTTGACCACATTGAAAGCACTTGGAAGTAGCTAGACACTGTCTTTTATGAGGCTTACCACAATTCTGACACCGGTTACTGGCTTCTGGACCTTTGACACGAGGAGTACTGTCAAAACATGTGAATCTCTGCTGTTCACTGCTCTTAGATGGTGAAGGTCTAATAGGGCTTGATGCAGAAGTACCCTTAGAAGAACCCTCACTTCCGCTCTTCTTGGAAGGTTGTTCCATCTCTAGCCTTCTTTTCTTGGCCATGTTCTCTTGAACTCGCTTGCCTTCTTTGACCAACTATTCTGCCCTCAAGGTTAACTGTACCATCTCCTCGAAACTTTGCTTGCCTAAAACTGCCATCCTTTCTCTAATGCCCAAATTCAAACCAACTTCAACTTTAGAACAAAGGACTTCTTCAGTAGGTTCTAATTCTGGAACAAAATAAGCCAAATTCTATAGCTGTCATGTTCCTATGAACCAACCTCATGAACTCATGCCTTTTCTGATCATAGTGGAATTGGGTGTAGTACTCAAAATTAAACTCATGCAATAAATCTGACCAAGTCCCTTGCTCAAAGGATCGGCTCTACAAACTTTTCCACCAAATCTGTTCTCTGCTCTCTAAGAATCTAGTGGCAACCCTAAGTCTCATCTCAGTACTCAGACCCATATCATCAAAAGTGGTAATCACCTACTTGATTCACTCCTTAGCAATCATGGCATCACTAGTGCCATCAAAAGAACCATATCCCAATTGTCAGGGCTTCCTTTAGGAGTTTGGACAAGGCTAGGGTCTGACTGGGTCCACTGTCCTTTGTTGGTGCATGGTGAGCTACTGGTGTCTATAGTGGCACTGGTGCAAGTGTTGGGATGGTCTAAGCCTGTTCTCCAAAGATCCTCCAATACTCCAAGAAATCCTGATACTCCTAATAAGTAGGTTACCTTTCCATGGTAGCCTAATGTGCACTGAAGGCGTCTAGTGCTTCAGGAGTTAGAGAAGAACCAGGCATTGGAGAAGCTCCCTAAACCTTAGGGGCATGCATTAAAGTTGCCAGGGTAGGATCATGCCCTAAAATGGCCTCCTGCTAGGTGGCAATGGAGATAAGGGCAAGGATGGTACTCTTTGCCTCCCACCTCACTGAATTTGAGATCTAGCAACAATAGGGGGAGTAACTCTCCCATGGTGTGTGCATGAACATAGTGCTGGCATTTTACTGAAAAAAGCACAAGATAGTTTTTACAAACAATTTCTATATGCAACCATGCTATATGATAGACTCTAATGAGATCCACTAGTTACAAGGACAAAGAATCAAATTTTCACCCAATCGAGGAACATACTATAGATCTAGGTTATACTGTCTAAACCTAAATCAGGGCTCAGATACCACTAAACCTTAAACTTTCGAAGTGTTTGCTTTTGTATAGAGGTTATTGCGTCCTTGTTTTAAATAGAGAAATGTTGAATTCCATGTTTTCTATATCTTGTTCTTGATTCTATTTGGAGAGTTTTGAATGTCTTCTTTTAGATGGAGGTTTTCATTAAAAACATGGGCTTTGAATGTTGTAGAAGTTGTTTATACATCTATTTATTGTGTTTATTGAAATTCTAGAGGAAGAGGGATGTATTCTAAGGAGACTTGTAGAGTTTTGACTCTCTATTACTGTAGCACATCCTAACATTACTGTAGGGTTGACAGATTGATTTCGAATACTATAGCGATCGAGTTTTGGTGCATGTCGTTGAGGAATCTTTGAAGTTAGGGTTTTAATCCTCATCGAGTCATCATTCCACCATCTTAAGTGCAGACCAAAATTCTTAGCTTTCGGTATCTAATTTGATTTATTTTGTTTGTTGCAATTGATTTCCATTTTTATATTATATTCTTCTGTTTTTGTATTTGGAATGCTTTCATATTTGTAGGAGGAGAGCCTCTGAGCAAGAGCAAGGCCTTGGAGGGAGCTTCACGACATTTTGGGCTTCACTGTGAGTTAATTTGTGTCGTCAAAACACATAATTGAGTAGGATTTGAATGATAACTAATAGGAGTATTTACACTTGTGCATGATTTGAATCTTGAGGTTATATAACTCATGTTTGGTTGAGATATTTTGATCCTTATTCTCTTTGAAAGGAAAGGTTGTATTATTGAAAACATGACATTTCTTGTGTAGGGTAGGTCTTATGCTCTAACATGCAAATGTTGTGCAAATGATTTCATGTAATTTGATGGTGACATGCTTTGAGTGATTCACTGCAATGGAGGTCACCACAGCTGGCCTGTAGAGATAGTAGTGTTGACCATTATATTACCTATATCAAGAGTCACGTAGAGAGTCTGAATGGGAAAAATACTGACTGAGACACCCAGGGTCACCACACGAGATTCTCAGAGGCCAACAGTAAGGAGGGCTACCTAGTTGATTATGTTTTATTTAAAACTAACCTTGGCGGGTTCAAAACCCTAGTTGTGGCCATAATTAGGGTGAACATGCTTCAATGACAACCCGATGAGTTTTCAAAAAAAATGATTTGTTGGTGAAATATGCATTCTCAAAATGATTTTATTTTTAATAGTGATTATAATTTATTTTAAGCTATTAGTTTATTGGTTATTTTTTGTATAACTAAAATCATAATTATTGGTTTCATTTCAATCCTATTTGAACTATGTGGCTTATTCACTCATTGAGTAATATCATTATTCATCACTCTTCTTTTTCCCTCTTCACGTGGAGTAGTGCGTGTGACCTTTCCCTATGCTGGGCAGCTTGCCTATGTGTATTGTTTTGAGTTGTAGGTCTGTACACATCATTTGGAGTAGTTCTGTATTATACATCCTCATTTAGAATGGATCCATTAGGTTGTACATTTGAGATATACATTTGAGATATATATATATATATATATCAATTTGTGTACTCATATTTTTGTCCTATGAATATATCTATGGTGTTTTTTTTTTCAAGATTTTATTTTGTTTTGTTGTATTTCCTAGCTGTAATTGAATATAGGTTTGCTCATGTTTTCTATTAATCTTGTGCTAATTCTAGGAAGGTGTTGTTCACTCTACTTGGATTAGCGTAGCGGTTGTCCAATGCCTTATTGTGTGTGACATTATAAACCAAATGTATGCATGATAAATGAAAGTGCTAGGTCAAAAGGGAAACATGAGTCCTTGGTATGTTATCATTGTTTAGCTGAGGTAATTCTAAATCGTGATTGATTATTGAACTATTTGTTTCTACCAATAATTGTTTTTGAGAATATTAAACAATATGATGACAATTTTTTTATACCATGGATCACTTGTGCAAAATTGTGGGTATTCATATGATGCTGATGCATTTATTTTAGTGGATTATAAAAATATTTCTTCATAATTAATTCGAATGAAATTGATGGTGTTATATTGTGTCATGTCTCTCTTTGAAATCTGTTAGGGAATGTATGGGAAGTGCATTATGGTGAGATAGCTTTTGGAGCAACTGTGCAGTTTGGAAACAAGAACACTTTGATCATCCTATACTCCACCTTTCCAAATAGAAAAAGATAGCTCTCTCTCTCTCTCTCTCTCTCTCTCTCTCTCTATATATATATATATATATATATATATATATATATACACACCTTCACATATAATCATACACATTTGTAGCCACTTTCATGTATCCAATATATGAGAGAGAATGTAGAGGTTTCTATGCATAACATGTTTGTAAGTATATAGTAGTTATATTGATTTTCATATCCTTTTCTATTTAGTAAAGGTGATTCATAAAATACTATTAATATTATATTAATTGACATTCTCAAGTTAAGTATTAACGGGATGGCTTAAGTCAACCTGCTGTTTCACTTGAGAGAAAGGGAGGCTGATGCACTCTCCGTATCTACAGCTATCAAATACTCCAAGTTTTGTAAGTGTAACTATGGGCTTCATACACACCATGTTTTGCAACTACACAAGTCAATCACAACTATGGTAATCCTTAAAAGCCAAGTTTTACATAAACAACTAGGCAAATCAAGCACGTCAAGTTATGAAACACATGAATAAACACAAGAACGCATCAAAACTCTGTAGACATTAAAAACAAGTAGTCAATGTACATTAAGCAGCATAGTTCAGCATCCCGGGGCACCTTGGAAGGATTAGCGCCACATGAATTTATACAACTTAGAAGAAGAAATGAATGCACTAAGGTGAGAAATCATGACCTCCCTTTTTACAAATTCTCCATAGTTATGCTTCACAAGCTTCATGGATGAGCTAACTCCACTTCTTTAGTGCCTCCAACTCAACGTTGATCCCCTTAGATGGTGTGGTAAAGGTTGATCATCATCTTCCTCAGTCCTCTTAAAAGGGATTTTTAGGCTTAACATGGTCTAAGAACGGTCGTGCTTCGACCGTTCTCTTATGTGGGACTTCTGGACGAATCGGTTCAGTGTCATCCAAAAAAAATCACCTGGAGAGCATGGTTGTGCTCTACCCATGCTCAGCTTGAGCAGGCCTGTGCAAGGGGCACGAAAAGCGTGCTTCCCCTAAAACTCCATTTCAATGATAAACAAGTGGAGGAAGTACGACCGTGCTCCAACTGTGCTGCCATTGGAAGCACCCCCATGCTTGGACAACTGCTCAGGCTTCTTCACACAGCAATATTCATAGGGACAGAGCACGACCGTGCTCTGCCAGTGCTTAGCTTGGACACTTAGAAAAATCTACATTCTTTGGTTGTTTTGTCCCTTATTTTACTCCTAATTGCTTTGAACCCTAAATTCCTATACCACGAATAAACATACCCAGAATAGCATCGTATATATACAAAAAGGCTAAATGACAAGCAAAAGTATAAATTGGGAGTAAGTAAAACATGATATAAATTACACTTATCAGAGGCTAAACTTGACGTTCATACTGACCATGCATTGCTTTACATGCTATCAATTCAAGCTCATATGTCACATTTTCATGGTTACTAGGACCTTCTATATGCTCTCTGATAAATCTTGCTTAATTCATAATAATCCAAGGAGAGATGAATAATGTTTTAAAGATTTTGTGGATTAATAACCCAATTAAGTTATCATCATAAACTTCTTATGGCTAAATTAACAACTTTGAAACAAAAGGTGATCATTACTTGTTATTTTTTATTTTCAACATGAAGGAGAGGAAATGCAATTGTAGTTTGATTTCTTTGAAAAGTTTTTGAATATAAAGTGATGAATGATACTTGAAAAATTTGCTGGTCGTGTGTAAGTGGAACTATAGCTTATCTGTTTGGATCCCACCACTTGTCAATTGAAGACTTGAGTCCAAGTTAACTCATCATCTCATCCTTCATTCTTTAAAAAAATATGATTTGTAATAAAATAAGATAAACTTGATTGACATATAAAATTCGTATGAACAAAAAAAAAAGGAGTTTTGTAGTTAGTATAAAGGATCTTTATATATGTTAATAAATATATTTTGGCTCTCTATTATGTTTACAGTTAATAATAAGATGCATATATATGAGAAATTAAGATCTTTTGTCAAATGATGTATGTTGTAGTAACTATTCACTAGTTGACTCTGGATGATTTCTAGTTAGTGAGTTTTCTTAGCTGTTACTTATTGGTATTAAAACTTGGTGTAGTAGGTTAAATTGAATCCATCTCTTGTAGATGATCGGCTATCCTTAGGTAATTGCATTTGGAAGAAGGGTGATACATCATTAGCAAAAAACTACCTTTCTTTAGCTGTAAGCAAGGCCTTTACCATGGTCCTTATATAACATTAGCAAATTTTACTGCAACTATTATGTTTTGATTTCTATAACTTATGCCATAGAGTCCAACAAGGAAATTATCTATCAGCTATTTATGCTTGAAAGAAGAATGGCTCAGGGTATGGAGACTCTGACACTTATACTCAACTACTTTGCACATATATGAGTGTATTCTTTAGGTTAATCATTTAGTTTTCAAAGTATAAGTGATCTCAATCGCTCTTGGTATTATGGTGTTGGTATAATACTAACTATACATAGAATCCGCAAGCATACTGGTTGTACAAGTAATAGTAGTGTCCTTTTAAGGGCAGGGTTATATATAGAGTCCTTGAGGCCTGATGCTCTTATATTATATTGTCGAATGATTAGAAAGGTTTGGATCTAACTAAACTAGGATGAAGTTATGAGTACATAGATAAAATTGAAGGGAATATCAAATTAAATAAACAGGAACTCGGATGTGGATTCCCTTGAGATTCAATTATAATTGAATTCTTATATTGGTTACATTTTGAGAGCTCTTGGATCATGGAGTGATGTGAACACCCACAAGTGCACGGTTTCGTCAAGTAATACCCTGTGAGTGACATAGGGGTTGTATTTCACGGAGCCAAAGAGCTACCCTTACTTCCTCTTTACTTGTTGTTTAACCTACAAATCGGAGTGCAAATGTCCTAAACTAGCAAAATGGAATAAGAACTACTAAAGGAGAATGCAAATATGTCAGGATGAAAGAGTAGGGAATCTAGAAGGAAAGACAGTCACGGATGCGGATTCCATCAGGGCTACTAATGCTTAAGAATGCTAAGGTTACAAGGAAGTGGTAATTTTGGACCAAGAGATTCCTAAAATAGGTAATCTGGAATCCCTCGGTGAATATCCCTAATCCTGTATGAGTATTGGTCCGAAATTTCTTCCGACCAAATCCTCCTATGATTACAATGTGGGTAGGGAATTCTCAAATTAGGTCAAACACATATCTAGGTTCATTCCTAATGGTTGGAGGGGTACAAAATACCCGAATCCCTCAGTGTATTCGTACGTGGATCCCTTTCAAGCTATGTGAGTCTAATACAAGGGCAGATCCCACGCATTCAAGTACAACCTAGGAGTTGAACCACAGAGTTCTCATGCAATTCACACATCGAAGAACACAAAGCTTGCATCACAAAATCAAACCACATGCATTCAAAGCAAACTAAGCAATAATAAAAGCAAGTTCACCCCAAGGTTCACTGGCATCCGGTGAAATTGGGGTTTAGCCATGCATATAAGAAAAATACAAGGTTCATCATGGTGAAAACAACTAAATAATCATAAGCAAAACTCCCTCAAAGGTTAGAAACTGAATGACGCTTCAGATTGCATGAAAAGCTTCCATATAGGACGCAATGGGTGTGGCTTCCCTCATCGTCTCTAAGCTTCTATAAGTAGTATCAAGGATGGATCTTGCTAAATCTTGCTTCTTCCTTCGATTTCCTCTTCAAAAATGTCTTCTTGAGCTTCCTTTACCCTGGATTTAGAGATGGAGAAGGATGGTGGAAGGTAGGAGAAAAAGATGTCCCACAAATCTCTAAAAAGCCTCTTTAAAGACCTACTCAGGTTAGCTTTACCACCTCATTCATGGGCATGAAGGAGCCTATAAGAGCCTAGGGATTTTTCCAAAAATTTCGTGAAGTGTTATGGAAATGCTATAGTAAACCGCTACATTAAACTGTGCATTGTTTAGATAGTTAATGGCCTTCTTCACGGCCGTCAACAAAACCCGAAACTTTGCCATTCCAAACTCCTTTATGCTACAATAATAGCCACAATGTTGCTGATATGCCTAAGGCTCTAAAACACCATTTTCAGTGTTGTTTTCCTTTTCTTTTTCATTGTCGAAATCACCTTGGCATCATTGAGACCTGTAACATGAATAATACTAATTAAAACACAAAACAACAACAAATCATTGATTTATACATGAATAGTATGCAATTATATGTATAGACTACAGACATTTAAGCGTTTATCAAACATTCCCATATCTAATCGTTTGCTTGTCCACAAGCAAACAACCATAAAGAACATGGGCAAGAAGATAAATTGCTAAATGTGTGACCTCAAGCTCAAAAGTAAAGAACTCTACAAGCACAAATGAAAAGAAATCAAGATAGTGAGTTGTTCTATGAGTAACCAAGTAGAAAAATAGTCTTATTTCATCTAAAGTGCTCCTATGAGTGTGTGTAAACTTCCAATCTCATCATCCACACCTTGGATTACCCCGGGGTGTCCATTCACCTCACACACAAGCGTTAGAAATGCTAAAGACACTCTCAACAGTCAGTTAAGATTCCTTCGGTTCTTAAATAAAACTCTAGCCTTCAAGTAACTATGCAACAGGTTCTAGGAGACAAGTAGAGATATTTTATTTTATTTTATGCATATATATATATATATATATATTGAGTTTGACTAACGTAGAACCCATAAAAAATCTTTCTGTAGGATGCACATATTGATTAGACACAAGAGCCGCCCAACTTACTCGATTACGTGTCTACATAGATGCATTCGTGCTTTATTAGCAAAGGAATACTATCATAGACTTCTTTTTCTTCTCTTTTTTTTTTCTCTTTCTTTTTGTATATATACACTGTATCTCATGTCCCCTAGTATAGAAACCTACTACAAAACTTCACTTAAGGCTAAAGATAAACAATAAAGGAAACAAAAGCTCTAAAAGAAAATTGAGTGGAATCGTTGGCGGCACAAGTGGAATCGTTGAGTAAGAAGCTAGATGCTCTAGCTTCACCAAGAGTTGCGGCCATCACTACTTGTAACGGTTGTGGGGGAGGTCACGCTTCGAGCGATTGCCCTATTGCTATTGGGGGCACTAGTGCGGTGGAACATGCCATTTTGTTGGTAATGCATATAGAGGACAAGGCCAAGGCAACCCATACAGTAGAACCTACAACCCGGGGTGGAAGAACCACCCAAATTTCTCATGGAGCACGCAAGGGCAGTTACAACAAAAGAGCAATACACCACCGGGATATCAAGGTCAACAAGCACCGAACTTAGAGTGCCGAGTGACCGGGCTAGAGGGAAAGATGACCGATCTAGAAAGAGCCCTCACACGGTTTGTTTCTTCGTCGGATGCTAGGTTTCAATCGGTGGAAGCTACACTTTGCAACCACACTGCTTCACTACATAATTTGGAGAATCAAGTGGGGCAAATTGCGAAGACATTGGCCGAAAGACCGCAAGGTAGTTTGCCTAGTAATATGGAGACCAATCTGAGAGAGCAATTGAAGGCAATTACCTTGAGAAGTGGAAAAGAGGTTGAGAGAAATCTCTCTTTAGAGAAGACAAAGGAAGCACCCAAGGTCGTGGAGGTAGAGGAAGAAGCATCAAAGAAGAAGGAGGCGGCACCCCCGCCCTACAAGCCGAGGATTCCCTATCCTTCACGTTTGAAGAATGACCAAGACAATGAGCAATACAAGAAATTTCTGGGTATGTTCAAGTAGTTGCACATCAACATACCATTCGTGGAGGCATTTGCCCAAATGCCCAAGTATGCGAAGTTCTTAAAGGACCTCTTGACCAACAAGAGGAAATTGGAAGAGAGTGCAGCTGTAATTCTTGATACCAATTGCTCAGCCGTTTTACAAAAGAACATGCCGAATAAGAGAAAAGATCCCGGAAGTTTTATTATACCATGCAACATTGGCAACTTGGGTGAAGAAATGGCGTTGGCCGATTCTGGGGCAAGTATCAATGTTATGCCTTATACCTTCTTCCAAAAGCTAGGCTTGGGCGAGCCTAGATCGACTCGGATGACACTTCATCTTGCGGATCGATCGGTGAGGCATCCGAGGGGGATTGTAGAAGATGTGTTGGTAAAAGTGGACAAGTACATATTTCATGTTGACTTTGTGGTATTAGACGTCGATGAGGATGTTGAGGTGCCGCTGATTCTTGGAAGGCTTTCTTGTGCACTACCAAGGCTTTGATAGACATGGACGGCGGGGAACTTACATTGTGAGTTGGGGACAACAAGCTTACATACCGCCTCGCCGAAGCCATGAGACATTCTCTTAACTTTGATGATTCTTTATACTATCTTGATGTTACTGATGATCTTGTTGATGAATATGTGCAGGAAATGTTGAACCCGGACCCATATGAAGGGTGGCCGGACCAAGATGTGGAGATGGAAGAAGAAGTACTATCACTTGGTCTAGTCAAGGAGGAAGTCAAGCCGGAACCGGGACTCATGAAACGGATGAGAAGGAAGATAAGGAGAGCGAGAAGGCGCCACACGAAAAACCCCAAGGTCAATGGGGATGAGTAAACAAGGAGTAAGGGTGTTTCACCCTTGTGTGCTAACAAAATCGCTAACTCCCCCTCTATACTACATAAGCTATGTCATGCATGTTTCCAGGTGGTAGGAAAGAGGGAAACATCCATTCATGAGCCCCCATGAGCTTAAACAGGTACGTCAAGCTTAGTGACGTTAAACAAGCACTTCTTGGGAGGCAACCCAAGCTTTTACTATTTTTCTAGGGGTTAGTTTCATTCTAGCATGAATAAGAGTCTTAGTTTTGGTGTCCTAACTTTTAAATGCATGTGCTGCAATTTTTAGTGTGGATTTTTGATGTTTTCGTGTGCCTAAATGTTGACTGACGAAGTTTTGGGTCGTTTGAGTGTGTTTTCATGTATCTCTCATCGTGTTTTTATCATCTTTACAGGCTCTAAGTGTTATGAATGTGTTTCTAAAATTTTTTGTAGAGTTTGTGATTTTTCTAAGTTGTCTAGAGAAAACACATGGCCGTGTGGAATTTCCACACGGCCGTGTGAACCATCTCAGAGCTCAACGCGAGTGTCACATGGGCCGTGTAGCTGCCCTTGTGAACGACCCTGTGAAGGGCACATGGCTGTGTGAAATTTCTACACGGCCGTGTGGATCTCTGCAGCACTTCAACTCTCATTCCAGAGAGTCCACAGGGGCATGTGGGTGGCCCTGTGAGTGTCCATGTGTTAAGGCACACGGCCGTGTGGTATTTTCACACGGCCGTGTGGTATTTTCACACGGCCGTGTGATATTTTGCAGAGACTCCCCTTTTTTCCCGAGAGTGTGCAGATGGTCTTGGATGTAAGGAATTTGAGGAATAGTCATAGGCATGGTCATGGGACTGTGTGTGCTCCACAAACCATTGAGACTCAACTCTCAATGAACCTAGCTCCATCAAATGCAACACTTGGAGTTCAGGGGAGTAATGTTTCAATTGCCCACTTCCACACTAATTGGTTCAATTGCTATATTTTTTATTGTGCTTGCATGCGTATATTGGGGACAATGTACATCTTAAGTGTGTGTGTGTGTGTGTGGGGGGGGGGGGGGGGGGGGGGGGGGGAGTTCATATTGCACACACCTTTACTTGTGCGTTCAATTGTTTATGCTCATGTAGCCTATGGCGGTTCACCTTAGTTGCAACGTTAGTATTTTTAGAGTTTAGGAGAATTTTTAACATTGTATCTCATCATGCTCTAGTTTCTACTTGAATTTTTGGGAATTTTTGCTCGATTACTTTATATTGCACTACTCACTCTTGGAATCTTTTGGAAACTCAAGCTTGAAGTTTTTAAGGACAAGTTTATCTTCGTTTTAGTAAGTTCTTAGTTTTGTTTTGAGAAATACATGAAAAAAGTGAGCTTATGAATATTTGTTTTGTTTTATTTTTGGATTTGGTGTGGAAAGAGCTACCACCTATGAAGTATGTAGCTGCTCTCATAAGTCGGATACAAGTTATGCCCTAATGAGAGAAAGAGCTATCTCATGGGATGCGTGAAAGCTACTACCCCGGTAGAAAGAGCTACCTCCTCGAAAGTGTGAAAGCCACCTTTGGCGGGCACCTAGGAAAGGGCTAGCTTAGAGGTTGTGTGAAGCTACTACTTCCCTTCTTTTTTGTATATAAATAAGTCCTTTTTAACAAGAGTTTGAGGATTACTTTTTGGGTTATCTTAAGTGAGTTCACACACTTACACATTTTTTTTCTAGTTGTTGTCCTTTTTTACTCAAGTTTTAGCTAGAGCAATGATATCTTTATGCAATGTTTTGATTTCCCCTTACTTGTAGAATGCTTCCTTTGCATACTTTTGGTGAACCTAAGGCCAAGTTCTTTCATGGTTTATTTTTGCTTGAGGACAAGCAAAAGCTTAAGTGTGGGGAGTTTGATAAGTGCTCGTGTTATAAAAATGCGAAGTGTTATTATCTTACAATGAGCATTACTTTCATAAGATTTTACCACTAAAATGTGTGCATTTATGTGCTTTTGTACATTGTAGGTTTGTGGAGCTAGTTTGAAGAAAAAGAACAAAGTTAGATCGTGTTTGACATTGTCGGGGAATTCTCGGACCAAGAATAATCAAGGCACGAGTTTGAACTTGTGGGTGCGTGCCAACCTCCTTTGGAGGGGCACAAAGGCAGTCGCATTCACAATAGGTCTAACTCGTGTGGCATAGGAGAATTTCACCAAGGAGGAGAATTGAAGCAATCGGCACGATCTACCGTTCATCGTGTGCCCAATTCAACGGCCTCGATGAAGAATGATGAATTCTAGAGCATTTTGGCAAGAGTACTGCAGCAGAACTGTTGCAAATACTGTAGTAAGTTATTGTTCACTGTCTGCCGAAATTCAGCAAACCAAAGACTTCACACGGGCATGTGAAAATTCCACACAGCCGTATGAAATCCCGATTTCAGCGATTTAAAGCCTTGACTCAGTATTATAAAAGCCCATTTTGGAGACTTTTTCTGGATCTTTTTGCCTACCTTTTGACCTAACTTCTGGAGAGCGTGGCTAGGGTTTCGGAGAGGACTTTATGGAGGTTTGGAGCGCGTCATCGGCAATGTCCGGCGGCCGCACAAGACCACGACAACACTATACGCAAGGCGGTTTTCATCTATGCTTTCTATTTGTGTTTATTTTTATATTTTGATGGATTTGTATAGCTCCATGAGGAGCTAAACCCCTTGTGGGTATTTGGACTTATAAACCCTAGGATTATTATGTTTCTATGACATTGTTATTATGCTTTTCGTTATTGATGAATAAAATTGAGTTTCAATCTTAATTGTATCTTGTATTGTTTTCCTTTAGCCGTGACACTAGGGTTGAGAACAATCTAGGTTATCCTTTGGAGGTGTGACAACTCCTATAGGGTTAGACTACTTAAGATTGGAGAGGGTCGAGAGGGTGAGTCGTGAGGTAGTGAAACGTCCCCTTTCCCCTCCGGTGTGATTCTCCCTACCTCTATGTTCTAAGAGTTTCTAGCGGTCGAAATAGAGCTAGGTGTTAGAAGGTATACTTCACTGGGGCTTAGTTGTGTGAGCAACAGAGTGAAGGGTCGTAGTGAATCCTAATACTAGGGTTTTATTGGGACTAGGTTCTTTCACCCGGACCAAAGGGGTAGAGCTATACATAGGAACAGGGTTTATCACTAGGAATCCCTAGAACTTAAAGCGATCCCACATAGTGTGAGGCTTATGAAGATGAACTCCCCTAGAGCTTAGTTGACAGGTCAACAAGAGTCAAGGGTCATAGTGAAACCTAATGCCGGGGCATAGTGTTGGGGTTAGTCACGGTTGACCTTAGGTTTGGGACCGTGTGTTTAAGGATATCCTCGACTCATTTATCATCAATTAGAGAGTATAATAGCATTGTCTTGCACTAGAAGCATAAGTCCTAGTGGTAGCTTGTCCGGGTACCCAACTTTACTCATTGATTGTCCTTCTCTATTTACTCTTACTTGCACTCTCCTATCTCCCATATTTCTCTTTTAAGTCTTGTTTCATTTAATTGCTTTGCCACCACACATTGATTCTATTCTCACTTTTTGTACACCGCACTAGCTAAATAGCGAACACTTGTGTCTTTAATCCCTATTCCCTGTGGATTCGACTACCCTCTCACCAGGGTAATGTTATTACTTTGGCAAGCCCGTGCACTTGCGGGATACACGCAAGGGGTCGTGTCAGGGAGAGTTTGAGCCAAGCAGGGTGATGAAGGTGAAGATCCTTTCATAATAGTCCTGTAAGATCAAGAAGCTTATCACAACTCAAGACTCATAAATATGGAGAAGCTAAGTGACAAGAATCAAAATAGATTGAATTTATCAGGGACTGAACACTTGCTAACTACAGACCAACAAACAAAACATAGAATTCCGCAAAGTACTAAAAATAATCAACATGAATAAAAGAAGCTTATTCGTGTCGAATAATGGTCAATGTGATGCTACGTGTCTGTATGAAAAGAGATGTGCTTGTTGATGATGCCATCCAAGTCCAAGGTTTCTAAGATATTCCAATCTATGTTTTTCACCATGCCAAATGATTTTTGGGCCAATAACATGTGTCTTAACTTATGTTCATCATTTTTGAAATGTGGTTTGACAGGGGTCCGAAAGTGCACGAGTTGTCGAAGTAATAAATTACCCTGGTGAGAGGGTAGTCGAATCCACAGGGAGTAGTGATTCAAGACAAGAGGAATTGCTATTTCGCTAGTGTGATATAATGGTAGTGAGAGAAATCAATGTGTGTGTAATAAAACGAAAGAGAAATATGGAAGATAAGAGAGCGCAAGCAAAGAGTAGAGAGGAAACAATCAATTCGAATATGGGGTACCCGGACAAGCTCCCCCTAGGACTAATGTTTCTAGAGCAAGACTAGTGTTATACTCCCTTATTGATGTTTAATGAGTCATGAAAATCCTTAACCACACGGTCCCAAACCTAAGGTCAATCGTGACTAGTTCCAACACTATACCCCGGTATTAGGTTTCACTACAACCCTTCACTCTGTCGATCTCTCAACTAAGGCCCAGGGGAGTCCATGATCCTAAGCCTCACACTACATGGAACTGCTTGATGTTCTAGGGATTCCAAGTGATAGACCCTATCCCCAAGTATAGTTCTAACCCTTTGGTCCAAGCGAAAAAACACTAGTCTCAGTTAAGCCCCAGCATTAGGATTCACTACAACCCTTCACTCTGTTGCTCGTGCAACTAAGCCCCAAGGGAGTTCATCTCCTAGCACTTTGATAAACGTCTAAATGTACGTATTTTATATGTATACTTGTGCATGCTTTTCCATATTTTGTTGATGAGTCGATGCCCTTTTTGGTCTAAATTGGTTTATTTCGTGTTTCAGGTACAAAAGAGGCCTAGGTGAGCTCAACGACGCAATTTGAGAAGAAATTGACACCGAAATCGTCGTTTTGGGTTCCCTGGAACTGTAGCAATACTGTAGCAGCCTGAAGCACGAAGATTTGAAGAATTTTCTAAGTCTGGAGGTTCATGCGGGCGACCATGCGGGCGCATCGCAGGCCGCATGAGACTGTAGTGTTCTACTGTAGCAGCAGAACTGTAGCAAATTCACTGTAGCGGCACTGTAGCAACTTACGCGGTTTTCGGGCGTTTTTCGGAAACTCTCTCCCCGCATACGGGGCCGCATGGGAGGCCGCATAGCATCCCGAAAGTTGTTTTTAAAGGGGATTAGGGCATCATTTGGAAGGATCTTTTGGCCACCATTCTCCTCCATCATCATCTTGGACTTCAAGGCTGCGGGAGAAGGCATTTTTGAGGAGCAAATCAAAGAGAGAAGAAGATCACACACTCAAGGGCGAGCATCTAGGAGCTTGTTGGCGCGGATCCTTCAAGTTCTCATCACCATCTTCTTCTAGTCTTCATCTTAGGGGAGTTGTTATGAGCTTTACTTTGTATTTCTTGTTTTGTAGGCATTCTCCTTTGTTGATGATGAACTAGACTCCCAAGGTCGCCGGGCATCCGGTGAACCTTGGGATGAACTTGCTTGTTTGGATACTTGATTTATATGTATGGTATTTGTGTGGTTTGTGGTTTAAGTTTGGTGTATTTGAATGCCTTGGTATGCATGAGAACTCTGTGTATCAATTTTTAGGTAATACTAGGTTGCATGACCATTGCCCTAGTGTTAGACTCACCAAGCTTAGAAGGGATACATGTACAAATACGCCGTGACCATCGGGTATTTTGTACCCCTCCAACCATTAGGGTTGAGCCTAGATATTGTGTTTGACTCTAATTTGAGATTTCCCTAGGCCCTTAGCAATCGTGTGGGGATTTGGGCGGTAGAAATACCGTAGCGGTGGAAATTCCGTATTCCAATACCCATACTGGATTAGGGGTCATCACCGTGACCATCGGAGTGACCTATCTTTGGATGTCTCTTGGCCTAACCATCTTTGCCTGTGTGATTCGAGTATTCTTCTAGCTTTAGTAGTCCCGAGGGGATCCTCGCTCGCGGCCTCGTTCATTTATTGCTCATTGTTTCCTTAATGTGCCTGTTTGGTGTGCCTTAGATCACTTGTTTATAGTTTTATCTTTTGTTTGTTTCCTTATCTTGTTTTAAATCTATATTTGGTAGACTAGACAGTGTCATCTAGAGGGAAGTAATAGCAGCTCTTGGGACCCCAGGGAATACGACCCCCTCGCGCGTGCGTGAGGGGTATTACTTGGCGACCCGTGCACTTGCGGTAATCATCAAGTTTTTGGCGCCGTTGCCGGGGACTTCCAAGGATGCTAGGAAAACCTCTAGCCCACTGATTTAGTTATTTTTATTTCTTGCTGTACATATTTGTCGTTGTATGTGTCTTTTTTCCATTTTGTGTATATTTGTTTATTTTTCTTTCTTTCTTATTTTCTTTTATAGCTTATTAATTTTAATTTTGTTTGTTTATACAGGGCCATGGACCACATAGAAAGATTATTGGCCACAAAAAAACTCTGCACTTGAGAAAGCGATGGATGAATATTTGGCCATGACAGCACGCCAGAGCAATCCACACCCTAATGACTACTATCCATATTGGCAAGGGCACCAAAATTTTTCGACACATCATTATACTCAACCATGGGAGAACCCTTACCAAGGATTGCCACAAGAACCCTCCTTTCAAGAACCATGGCATTTCCACCCTCCAGTCCTTCAAAGAAGACCACTTAATGAATGGGGTTTCAATACACAAGATGTGTTTGAAAGATTCATGATGAATACGGATCCTGACTTTGAAGCCCTAAATTCCACAAATTTTAATGCCCAACCATCTCTTCCAAGCATGGAAAACAAGATAGGAGTGTCTTCCAACATATCGACAGAGTTGCCACGCACTAAAGAAGACCTACCTCAAATTGACACAAGTTTGGAAGAGAACATTGGTGAAATTGAGGTGGAAATTGATGTTGAGGTGTGGGAGATTGAAGAAGCGGTTGAGGTATCATCTATACCTTGTGAGCAAATGATAGATGTTCCAATTCAAGGTGTAGTTGAAGAAGAGCGAGAGGAGGATGACATCATGGCCATGGAAGAATGTGAGGAAGTAGAAGAAGCTCCATCGACCACATTTGAAGAAGCTACTTGCCTCAATATTGACCATTCCATCAATGAATCAATAATTTTCAAGTGCCGAGAGAAAATTCCGGGAATTGTATTTGAAGATGTGGGGGAGAGGCTAAGGTCATCCTTGAACCCACCAATGCCGGGCTTGGTCAATTCCCAACCAAAAATATTTCCGTGGCGGCCCAAGCAAATTTTTTGGGCAATGGTTGACTATTCAAGAGGGGTTGGGAGAAGAAATGTGGAAAGGATGTTAAAGCCACAAATCGATCCACCTATACAAAGATTGACAAGTTCTCAACCCAACTTGTTCCCTTGGAAACCCAAACAACACTTGTGGGTAGTTCAAGGGCATCTCAAAGGAATTCTTGCCGGGAACAAAGAAGAAGCGGGGAGGAGGTTCAAGCCATCTAAGGATCCGCCCAAGTTTAAGTTGCACAACTCCCGACCCAAGCTTTTTCCATGGAGGCCAAAAGGTATCTCATTCATTGCCTCCAAATTTTCATCATCCCGGAAGGTATGTTTCGTATTTCTTGGTAGTTCTTATGCAACCTCTTGCCGGGATGAACACACCGTTTTCAAGCCTCCTTAGGTAAGAAAAAGGTACGTCGAGCTAATGACGTTAAACAAGCGCTTCTTGGGAGGCAACCCAAGCATAAAAATTCATTGCATGTGTGTTTTTCGTATTTTGGTGTGTTTGGTTACTTTAGTGTTCTTTGTTTTCATGTGTGTGATTATGGCTAGTTAGTTGTTTTCATAATTTATTTACTTGTGTTTGTTCATGATACTTGTGAGTTCTTTGTGTTATCATTCATCTTCATGCATCAAACATCATGTTTTGGGTGTTGTGGGTGAATTCGGCATTGTTTTTATGCGATTTTGGGGTGTTTGGTGCCCGTATTTGCATGCAGAGAGTTGTGCGGCCTGTTATGCGGCCGCATATCAGGCTGCATGTTTTTTCCCGAGCCTTGTGCGGCCTGTCATGCGGCCGCACAAGGAACCGCATGAAAAATCCCGAGACTGGTGCGGCCTGCTATGCGGCCGCACAAGACCCCGCATGACTCTCGGGGCTGAACTTTATATTGGGTACCTCTTCACCATTTTCTTCATATCTCTCTCATTTCTCATCCGTTTTCCCTCATTCTTTCACCGTTTTTCTCCATTTTTCTTCCTCTGCATGGATCTCCTACCTCCAAGGACTTAATTTGCATGATTTATTGGGAGTTTTTCCATCTTGTTCACCGACTTTCCTAGGTACCTTTCTCTAAGCCCTAGTTTTGAGCATGATTGGTTCTTCTTCTTTTCTCCTATTTTTTTATGTTGAATGGATGATAATGTTGTGGGAGATTGTTTGTTTGTTGTTTTTGTGGGTTTTTGGAGTAATTTGAAAGCTTTGTAAAAATTTTTATGCTCCATGTCCAAGGGAAGCTCTTGCAATTTTTTTTGGGAGTTACTGTAGCATTTCTAGAATTCTTTCACACTCCATCATTAGATGCCCTTGATTTTATTATATGTTGGACTGATCTTGTATCATCTATGTTATCTCCTACAACACTTGAAATAAAAAGAATTGGACTTCATGATCTTGATTGCACAAAGAACTTGCTTGGATGATGTTTTGTTCCATTGTTTCTCTTTTGTTAGTTGTTTGTTGTGTTTGTTTTTGTTCTTGTTTGTTTTTGTATTTTCTTTTTGGGTGTGTGATCAGATGCCTTGAGTTGATGTTCTTTTCTACCTTGCAGGGTGGAATTTGGACATCAAGTGCACTTCCCGTCTCCTATATCGACCATGAAGCTTTGGTGGTCACCCCGATCTCATGGACTTCAAGAACAATATTTTGAGACTCGGGGAAGTTCACGAAACCCTCCTACTATATTTTTATTATCTATATTGTTGCATTTCATTGCTTAGGCACATTGAGGGCAATGTGCACCTTTAAGTGGGGGGTGGAGTTGGATTTTCGTGAACTTTTAAATTTTCGCAATTGCATGTTTTGACTACCCATGATAGCCATGATTTACATGTTAAGGACTTCCTAGCTTGGCAGAATGATAGTTGTGAGCCGTACTTTACCTGTGCTTGAATGTAGCTCTGTTTCACCTTTAGTGCAACCTTATACTTGTTCATGATCACTTCCACTTTGTATACTCCAACCAACCCATCATAATGATTTTGGCATTAGATTGTTAAAGTCTACCTTCAATACTCTTTTAAGAGTTTTTGAGTTCCTTCATTGTTTTCTTTAGCCTGAAATGATCTATTGTAGTGGGTTTAACCAGGGGATTTGAGAGATAGTCTGTACATGAAAAAAAAAAAAAAATATTGAAAAAAAGGAGTCTATGACAGTATTCCTCTGCTAATATAGCATGAATGCGTCTATGTAGACTGTAATCAAGTAGGATGGGTGGCTCTTGTGCCTGGCCAGCATGTGCATCCGTCTGAAAGATTTTTGCGCAGTCTACGTTAGTCGGACTCAGAAAAAAAAAAAAAAAAAAAATGAAAATATAGTGTATGTATGTATATATATGAGAAGTAATAAAGTATCTTAATCCCTTGGTACTCGCTGCGTAGTCACTTAAGAGCTAAAGTTTTATCTAGGAACCAAAGGACTCTTGATTGAGTATTGAGGGTGTCTTTAATACTTTAATGCTGTCCTCATTGTGCGTGGGGTGAATGGTCATCCTGGGGTAATCCAGGGTGTGGAGGTCAAGGTGGGAGTTAGCACACACTCACGGGAGCACTCTAGGAGAAACAGAACTAATATTACTTGACTATTCATTGAACAGCTCACTTCTTAATTTCTGTCCATTTGTGCTTGTGGAGTTCTTTACTTTTGAGCTTGAGGTCGTACATTTAGCCATTTATCTTCTTGCCCCTGTTTTTCACGTTTGTTTGCTTGGGGACAAGCAAACACTTAGGTGTGGGGATGTTTGATAAACGTCTAAATGTACGTATTTTATACGTATACTTGTGCATGCTTTTCCATATTTTGTTGATGAGTCGATGCCCTTTTTGGTCTAAATTGGTTTATTTCGTGTTTCAGGTACAAAAGAGGCCTAGGTGAGCTCAACGACGCAATTTGAGAAGAAATTGACACCGAAATCGTCGTTTTGGGTTCCCTGGAACTGTAGCAATACTGTAGCAGCCTGAAGCACGAAGATTTGAAGAATTTTCTAAGTCTGGAGGTTCATGCGGGCTACCATGCGGGCGCATCGCAGGCCGCATGAGACTGTAGTGTTCTACTGTAGCAGCAGAACTGTAGCAAATTCACTGTAGCGGCACTGTAGCAACTTACGTGGTTTTCGGGCGTTTTTCGGAAACTCTCTCCCCGCATACGGGGCCGCATGGGAGGCCGCATAGCATCCCAAAAGTTGTTTTTAAAGGGGATTAGGGCATCATTTGGAAGGATCTTTTGGCCACCATTCTCCTCCATCATCATCTTGGACTTCAAGGCTGCGGGAGAAGGCATTTTTGAGGAGCAAATCAAAGAGAGAAGAAGATCACACACTCAAGGGCGAGCATCTAGGAGCTTGTTGGCGCGGATCCTTCAAGTTCTCATCACCATCTTCTTCTAGTCTTCATCTTAGGGGAGTTGTTATGAGCTTTACTTTGTATTTCTTGTTTTGTAGGCATTCTCCTTTGTTGATGATGAACTAGACTCCCAAGGTCGCCGGGCATCCGGTGAACTTTGGGATGAACTTGCTTGTTTGGATACTTGATTTATATGTATGGTATTTGTGTGGTTTGTGGTTTAAGTTTGGTGTATTTGAATGCCTTGGTATGCATGAGAACTCTGTGTATCAATTTTTAGGTAATACTAGGTTGCATGACCATTGCCCTAGTGTTAGACTCACCAAGCTTAGAAGGGATACATGTACAAATACGCCGTGACCATCGGGTATTTTGTACCCCTCCAACCATTAGGGTTGAGCCTAGATATTGTGTTTGACTCTAATTTGAGATTTCCCTAGGCCCTTAGCAATCGTGTGGGGATTTGGGCGGTAGAAATACCGTAGCGGTGGAAATTCCGTATTCCAATACCCATACTGGATTAGGGGTCATCACCGTGACCATCGGGGTGACCTATCTTTGGATGTCTCTTGGCCTAACCACCTTTGCCTGTGTGATTCGAGTATTCTTCTAGCTTTAGTAGTCCCGAGGGGATCCTCGCTCGCGGCCTCGTTCATTTATTGCTCATTGTTTCCTTAATGTGCCTGTTTGGTGTGCCTTAGATCACTTGTTTATAGTTTTATCTTTTGTTTGTTTCCTTATCTTGTTTTAAATCTATATTTGGTAGACTAGACAGTGTCATCTAGAGGGAAGTAATAGCAGCTCTTGGGACCCCAGGGAATACGACCCCCTCGCGCGTGCGTGAGGGGTATTACTTGGCGACCCGTGCACTTGCGGTAATCATCACACTTCGCTCTACTTCGACCGCGAAAAACTCTTGGAACACAGAGGTAGGGAAAATCACGCCGAAGGGGAAAGGGGATGTTTCGCTACCTCACGACTCACCCTCTCGACCCTCTCCAATCTCGGGTAGTCTAATCCTATAGAAGTTATCACACCTTCAAAGGATAACCTAGATGATTTTGAACACATCCACATGGCCATGTAGAATTTACACACGGCCGTGTGCCCATCCTGGCCAAGACACAAGGCCGGCCACAGGGGCACCCATATGCCCCTGTAGCCCCTCTAGAGCAACCGAAAAAATACTAAGTGTTCCACACGTCCGTGTGCCTTTCATAAGCTCACTCATAGGGGCAGTCATACGGCCCTGTGTTTTCTCGGGATGGAAGGGAAGTCTCTGTAGAGTTTCACATGGCCGTGTGGAAATATCCACATGGTCGTGTGCCTTAACGCAAGGGCACTCACAGGAGCATCCACACACCCCTGCGTGCTCTCGGGATGGAGAGCTGAAGTTCTACATGAATTCACACGGCAGTGTGGAAATTCCACAAGGCGTGTGCCCTTCACAAGGTCGTTCACAGGGGCATTAACACGGCCCTGTATCTTCTTTAGATGAGGTCTGAATGGCGACACACGCCCGTGTGGAAATTCCACACGGGCGTGTGTCTTCTCTGGGTGACTTAGAAAAATTACAGGCTTTGCAGAAAATTTCAGAACCACAATCATAGCACTTAGAGCTTGTACAAACAATAAAAAACATGACCAGAGATCCATGAAAACACACTTAAATGACCCAAAACTTTGTCAATCGCATTTAGGCACATGAAAAATACCAATGATCCACGAGAAAATCATAGCACACATGTATGGAAACCAAAACACCAACACTAAGACTCTTATTCATGCTAATACTAAACTAACTCCTAGAAAAATAGTAAAAGCTTGGGTTGCCTCCTAAGCGCTTGTTTAACGTCACTTAGCTTGACGTACCTGAACTTACCTCACAAGGGTTCATGAATGAAAGTTTCCCTCTTCCCTACAACCTGAAAGCATGCTTGACATAATTTTTATAGTTTAGAGGGGGAGTTGTCGAGTTTGTTACCACACAAGGGCGAAACACCCTTACTCCTTGAATGCTCATCCCCATTTGTGTTGGGGCTCTTCTTGTGGAATCACCTCGATCTCCTAAACTTTTGAATCATCCTCTTCATGACTCTTGGTGCCGGTTCTACTTCCTCCACAAGACCAAGTGATAGGACATCTTCAATCTCCACATCTTGGTTTGGCCACCCTTCATACGGGTCCGGAGTCATCATTTCCTGCACATAATCATTAACAAGCTCATCAGTAGCGTCAAGATAATATAAAGTATCATCAAAGTCTAGAGAATGTCTCATGGCTTCGGTGAGGCGATAGGTGAGCTTTTCATCTCCAACTCTCAAAGTGAGCTCCCCACCGTCCATGTCTATGAGTGCCTTGGAAGTGCACAAGTGACACGACCTTTTGCGTGTGTACCGCAAGTGCACGGCCTTGTCGAAGTAATAAATTTACCTTGGTGAGAAGGTAGTCGAATCCACAGGGAATAGGGAGATAGAATATAAGGTTTCACTAATTAAGCTATGCGAAATACGGGAAACGATAATAGGATTGATGAGTGAAAAATAATGCAAAGCAATAAACTAAATAGAAGGATGAAAGTAAGAGGTGCAAATAGGAAAATCGAGAAGGACTTGCAATGAGTAAAAGGGGGTATCCGGACAAGCTACCTCTAGGATCTATGTTTCAAGTGCAAGACTATGATATTATACTCTCCTATTGATGTCAATTAAGTCGAGGAAATCCTAAGACTCACGGTCCCAAACCTAAGGACAACCGTGACTAACCCCAACGCTATGCCTTGGTATTAGGATTCACAACACCCTTCGCTCTGTCACCTAGATGATTAAGCCCCAGGGGAGTCCATCTACCTAAACCTCACACTATATGGGATTGCATTATGCTCTAGGGATTCCTAGTGATTAAACCTGTTCCTACAAAAATAGTTCTAACCCTTTGGTCCAGGTGGAAGAACCCTAGTCTAGATTAAGCCCCAGCATATAGGATTCACTACAACCCTTCACTCTATTGCTTGCGCAATTAAGCCCTAGGGGAGTTTATCTACCTATTGCTTTACTCTATTTCGACCGCTATTAAATCAAGGAATCGGAGGTAGGGAGAAATCACATCGGAAGGGAAAGGGGTACATTGCTACCTCACAACTCTCCCTCTCAACCCTCTTTAATCTTAAGTAGTCTAATCCTATAGGAGTTGTCACACCTCCAAAGGAAAACCTAGATTGCTCTCAACCCTAATGTCACGTTTAAGGGAAAACAATATCAAGAGATAATTAAGATTAAAACTCAATTTATTCATCAACGATGGAAAGCATAATAATCAATGTCAAAGAAACATAGGAACCCTAAAGTTTACAAGTCCGAATACCCCGCGAGGGGTTTAGCTCCTCATAGAGCTATACATGTTCATCAATGTGAAAATTAAAGCATAAAACATAGACATAGATGAAAAACCCCCTCGAAGTTGGTGTGGCCGTGGTCTTGTGCAAACGTCGAACCTCGGAATCGATGCCGACGATGTGCTAGAACCTCCACGAAACCCTCTCCGAAACCCTAGCCGCACTCCAGAAAGTTGGGGAAAAGTTCGGTTCCCAGATCCCCAAAAGGTTGCAAAAATCCCCTTTTATAATGTTGAATCGCGGCTTTAAAATTGGACTTATCGGGGGCTTCACACGGCCGTGTGGAATATCCACACGCCCGTGTGAAGCTTCTGTCTCGGCTGAAAAATTAATTTCACACGGCCGTGTGGAATTTCCACACGCCCGTGTGTCTTCACTGGATGGCTGAAATTGCAAAACACACGGCCGTGTGGAATTTCCACACGCCCGTGTGACTTCTCTGGAACACTGGTCTTCAGCTGAACAGGCTTGGTAACTTGCCGAAACGCCTCCCGGGTCCATTGTTCTTCATCGAGGCCATTACTTGGGCACACAAGCAACGGTAGGTCGCGCCGATTGCTTCAAGTCTTCTTCTTTCGCGAAATTCTCCTAAGTAACACGGATTGGACTTGTTGTGAATGTGACTGCCTTTGTGCCCCTCCAAAGGAGGTTGGCACACATCCACAAGTCCAAATACGTGCTTCGTTCCTTGCTTGGTCCGAGAACATCTCAACATTGGCAAACGCGACCTAATTTCATTCTTCTTCTCCAATTAGGCTCCACAATACCTTCAATGCACAAGAGAACACAAATGCACACATTTAGTGATAAAATCTGATAAAAGGTATGCTTAATGTAAGATAATAGCGCTTCGCGATACTATAACACAAGCACTTATCAAACTCCCCCACACTTAAGCTTTTGCTTGTCCTCAAGCAAAAATAAAACGTGAAAGTACTTGGGAAGAACAATTGAAAGTGCTTGGCCTTAGGTTCACCAAAAGTGCAAAAGAAGCATTCTACAAGTAAGGGGAAATCAAAACATTGCATAAGGTTATCAATGCTCTAGCTAAAAACATGAATTAAAAAGGATAACAACTCGAAAACGTGTTAGTGTGTGCGACTTCACTCAAGAGAACCAACGAGTACTCCTCAAACTCTTGTTTACAAAGACTTATTTACGAACGAAAGAAATTAAGAGAGGAAGTAGTAGCTTCACACATCCTCGAAGGTAGCCCTTTCCTAGGCGGCCGCCAAAGGTGGCTTTCACTCTTTCGAGGAGGTAGCTCTTTCTACCGGGGTAGTAGCTTTCACGCATCCCATGAGATAGCTCTTTCTCTCATTAGGGCATAACTTGTATCCGACTTATGAGAGTAGCTACATACTTCATGGGTGGTAGCTCTTTCCACCTCAAATACATACATAAAAGAAAGCAACTATTCACAAACTCACATTTTTCTTTTCATTTTCATTATTCTTTTTTTTTTTTTTTTTTTTTTAATATATATATATGCATTTTCCAAAGTAAAACTAAGAACGATGATAAATTTGTTCTTTAAAACTTCAAGATCAAGTTTCCAAAAGATTTCAAGAGTGAGTAGTGCAATAGGGTGTAATCGAGCAAAAATCCCCTAAAATTCAAGTGGAACTAGAGCATGATAGGATACAATGTTAAAAATTCTCCTAAACTCTAAGAATACAACCGTTGCAACTAAGGTGAACCGCCATAGGCTACATTAGCATAAACAATTGAGCGCACAAGTAAAGGTGTGTGCAATGTGAACTCCCCCCCACACTTAAGATGTACATTGTCCTCAATGTACGCGTAGAAGCACAATAATAAGTGAAAACGATAAAAGCAACTAGTGTGGAAGTGGCAATTGAAACATTACTCCCCTGAACTCCAAGTGTTGCATTTGATGGAGCTAGGTCATTGAGAGATGAGTCTCAATGGTTTGTGGAGCACACACGATCCCATGACCGTGTCAATGACTATTCCTCAAAATCCTTACATCCAAGACCATCTGCGCACACATAAACGAGGGTTCCGTAAAGCTCAATAAAACTCGAGTATATAAAATGTAAAGCAATGAATACAACTCGAGACAAAAATAAAAAGCAAAATAAAAGCTATACTCAGAGGGAGAATCCCTTCTGAGTACTACAAGTCCAAAATAAAGTAAAGATATACAGAATGACAAATAAAAGAAAAGAATCTAAAATCTAGGACGCCTCAGCGTCGGTGTCCTGAGTGGTGGCCTCTGGTGCTGCTGGAGGCTCTGTATCTGCTGGTGGATCGGTTGATGTCGGTGCAGGTGGATCTGCTGGTGATGCGGGAGATGGAGGTGGTGGAGTGGAAACTCGAGGTCGGACCACGAAGGAGGAGGAGGCAATCTGCTCGAAAACCTGTCGCAAGCTCTGGAACTGCGCCATCACCTCCTGGTGCTGTGAAATCTGTATAGCCCTAACCTCGGCCACCTCGGTCTGTAGGATCCCCACTTCGCTCTCGAGGCGCTCCAGTCTGTCCTGGCCTCGAGACGGTGAAAACATCCGCACCGGAGGTGGCTCCGGTGCGGTGGGGGGTACCTCAGCCTCTGCCCCTGTCTCTGTGTCCTGCAGGGGTGGCCCCAATGCTGCCTGGGAGCCCTCGGCCTGCGCTGTCCGGGGTATGATCATAGTATAGACTCCTGGTCCTGATCTGCGGACCATACCCATCAGTCTCAGTGTCTCTCTGGTAAGCGGGGCTGGTGTAGCGATCTTTTCGGCCCCGCGCACCCCATCTCTGAGCCCTAGGCCTAGAGCGAGGCGTGTGATGTAGGGCCCTGAAAAAATGACTCCAACCCTGGGGTACTGGCCCTGGTGGCGAATGTACTCGGCTAGAACGTGCCCCAGGTGAAGTGGCTCACTCTGCACCATGGAGTGCAAGTATAGCAGCTCCTGTCTGCTCAGTACCCCTGTACTGTCCCCTCGGCCACTAATAGACCTGCTCAGGATAGCATGAAGGTACCTGTATGCTGGCCGGGAAAGGAATGTCGCTTTCGAAACCCCCGGCTCATACTGACCATCCCCGCATAATGTCTCGTAAATCGTCTGTGGTGTGAGGGTACCTGCATACTCGGTGGGTAGCAAAACATACTCCTCTGTCTCGGTGTATGCCTGATCGTACAGGCCCATCAGGACTGAGAACTGAGTGACACTCATGCTGAAGTGTCTACCGAGGGCACGGAACTGAATCGTCTGGCTATCCGTGAAGCTATCATACCCTCGGTTGAATTCGAATGTCGATAGGACCTCGAGGGTGATGTCTCGAGTTGCTGGCTCTCGAATAGATAACAATCGGTCCCAACTCCCCACAGCCAGCAACTCCTCCACCTCTGTAGCTATGGCGTCGCCCCCCTGTATGTCTCTCAATACGCTCAAATCAGGGTAGCGCGACTGTCCAAATCGAAGTGGCGAGAGTTTCTTGTACCGCTCCCTGTGCTCGGGTAAATCAAACTCCATTTCTTCGGGGGGTGGAGTAGCTGCTCGCGGACGCTTGCCGACCGATTTCCTAGGCCTAGTAGACATCTCTGCAAGATTGAAAGAGAAAGAGATCAAAAACAAGTTAAAATACTCAATCTGCAGGAATCCACACGGCCGTGTGTTAATTCCACACGCCCGTGTGGATCATCGGGCGGACAGAGTATAACGGCCGTGGGTTAAAAAAATTCAAAATTTACAATCTAATTCGCTTTAATTCATTCTTAAGCAACATTGCATACTCATAAATCAATTAATAAAGGCGAAATCATCAAAAGAACGAATTAAATTGAGAATCGACGAAGAAAAAGGCTTTGAAGTTCTTACCGACGGAGTGGATGAAGAAATACTAAAAATCGGCCGGAAAACTCCAATAAAATGCCTCAAAAATCCTCTGAGATGGTTGGCGAACTAGTGGAGAGGGTAGGAGAAGAGTTTAGAATGGAAATAGAAGAGGCACAAGTGAAAACCAAAAGGAATCGCGCGGCTTTTGGAGTTCTGGGGATTCACACGGCCGTGTCATGATTCCACACGCCCGTGTGCCTCTCAAATTAGGGTTCACAGGGGCCAACCCACGCCCCTGTGTGCATTCTGTTTGTTCTCTGACTACCCCACACGGCCGTGTGTTAATTCCACACGGCCGTGTGCCTTCACAAAGATATCCACAGGGGCTGGTACACGGCCCTGTGGAGTCTCGGGAGAACACAAAAGGTCTCTGAAAAACATCACACGGCCGTGTGGAATTTCCACACGCCCGTGTGCCTAACCTGGCCAAGAACACAAGGCCGGTCACAGGGGCATGTCACACGCCCCTGTGACCTCTCTGGATTGCCCGAGAAAACTAAGTGTTTCACACGGCCGTGTGAATGAACCACACGGCCGTGTGCCTTGACAAGCTCTCCCACAGGGGCTCACACACGCCCCTGTGGTTTCTCGGGAAGTTTGGGGTTCTTTCTGCAGAGTTTCACACGGCCGTGTGGAAATTCCACACGGCCGTGTGCCTTGGCACAGCGGCACTCACAGGGGCATCCACACGCCCCTGTGGACTCTCTGGAAAAGAGTTGAAATTCTGCGGAATGTCGCACGGCCGTGTGTTAATTCCACACGGCCGTGTGCCCCTTCAGAAGTTTTTCACAGGGGCAAAGTCACGCCCCTGTGTCTTCTCTGGTTGAGCTCCAATTGGTAACACACGGCCGTGTGTTAATTCCACACGCCCGTGTGTTATCTCTGGTTTACTTAGAAAATTTTACAGACTCTCAGAAAATTTCAAAAACTCTTTTAAAACACTTAGAGCCTGTGTAAACCATAAAAACATGACCAGAGATTATCGAAAACACACTCAACCGACTCAAACTTCGTCAATTAACGTTAAGGCACATGTAAATAATCGAAAATCCACAAGAAAACCCAGCATATGCACATGAAAATTGGGACACCATTGCTAAGACTTTTATTCAATCCTAAAACTAAACTAAGTACTAGAAAACTGTAAAAACGCTTGGGTTGCCTCCCAAGAAGCGCTTGTTTAACGTCACTTAGCTTGACGTACCTGTCTTACCTTACGGAGGTTCATGAGTGGAATTTGCCCTCTTCCCTAAAATTTGAAAGCAAGCATTGCATAATCGTTGCAAGGTAGAGAGAGAATTATCGAGTTCGTTACCACACACGGGTGAAACACCCTTACTCCGTGAATGCTCATCCCCTTTCTTGTTGGGGTTCTTGTTGTGGCGACGTCTCGACCGCTTCAATCTCCGAAGGACTTTCTTCCTACGCTCCTTCTCCTTCTTGATGTCTATCTCAACTGAAACAAGCGCGAGCACTTCTTCCTCTTCAGTCTCTATGTCTTGGTCCGGCCACCCTTCATATGGATCCGGGTTAAACATATCCTGCATATATTCATCAATGCAATCATCAGTGACATCAAGATAATATAGAGCATCATCAAAATCAAGAGAATGTCGCATGGCTTCGGCGAGGCGGTAAGTGAGCTTGTCGTCCCCAACCCTAAGTGTGAGCTCTCCACCGTCCATGTCTATCAAAGCCTTGGAAGTGCGCAAGAACGGCCTCCAAAGGATCAGCGGTACCTCGACATCCTCGTCTACATCAAGCACTACAAAGTCGACCGGGAAAATGTACTTATCCACTTTCACCAACACATCTTCAACAACACCCCTCGGATGCCTCACCGATCTATCTGCAAGCTGAAGTGTCATCCGGGTAGGTCTAGGCTCGCCCAAGCCTAGCTTTTGGAAGAATGTGTAGGGCATGACATTGATGCTTGCTCCCGAGTCGGCTAGTGCCATCTCCTCACCCATATCACCAATATTGCACGGTATGATAAAACTTCCGGGGTCCTTCCTCTTGCTTGGCATATTCTTCTGTAGCACTGCCGAACAGTTTGCATCGAGGATGACGGATGCACTTTCCTCTAACTTCCTCTTATTGGTCAAGAGGTCTTTTAAGAACTTCGCGTACTTGGGCATTTGGGCTAATGCTTCCGCGAATGGAATGTTGATGTGCAATTGCTTGAAGACACCCAGAAATTTCTTGTATTGCTCATTGTCTTGGTCATTCTTCAATCGTGAAGGATAGGGAATTCTCGGCTTATAAGGTGGGGGTGCCACCTCTTTCTCCTTTGGTGCTTCATCCTCTATTTCCACGACTTCGGGTGAGTCCTTAGTCTTCTCAAGAGGGAGATGTCCCTCAACCTCCTTACCACTTCTCAAGGTTATTGCCTTTAGTTGTTCTCTTGGGTTGGTCTCCGTATTGCTAGGCAAACTACCTTGAGGTCTCTCCGCCAAAGTTTTCGCAATTTGTCCTACTTGGTTTTCCAAGTTGTGTAAGGAAGCGGTGTGATTGCGAAGAGTAGCTTCCACCGATTGGAACCTTGCATCCGAAGAAGAAACGAACCGTGTGAGGGCTCTCTCTAGATCAGTCATCTTTCCCTCCAACCCGGTCACTCGGCTTTCTAAATTCGGAGATTGTTGACTTTGAAATCCCGGTGGTGCACTATTTTTGTTCTGTTGTGACTGTCCTTGATTGCTCCAAGAGAAGTTCGGATGGTTCTTCCATCCCGGATTGTATGTACCACTATACGGGTTGCCTTGGCCTTGTCCTCGATATGAATTCCCCACAAAATCGGCCTGCTCCACCGCACTAGTGCCTCCAATAGCAATAGGACAATCGCTTGAAGCATGTCCTCCCCCACAACCGTTACAAGTAGTGATGGCCGCAACTCTTGGCGAAGCTAGAGCATCTAGCTTCTTACTCAACGATTCCACTTGTGCTGCCAATGATGTAACCGCATCAACCTCATGAATTCCGGCAACCTTTTTCCTATCCCTTGAGTTCCATTGATAACTATTCATAGCCATCTCCTCTACAAGGTGCCGAGCTTCACCGGGAGTCTTGCTTCCAAGAGTCCCTCCGGCCGCCGCATCTAAGAGTTGCTTTGTACTCGGATTCAACCCGTTGTAAAATGTGTGAATAATCATCCACTCGGGGAATCCATGTTGCGGACATTTGCGAAGGAGCTCTTTGAACCTGTCCCATGTCTCGAATAGAGACTCCAATTCCATCTGTACAAAGGATGATATCTCATTCCGGAGTCTTGCAGATTTCCCCGGTGGGAAGTATCTAGCCAAGAATGCCTCGGCCATCTCCTCCCACGTAGTAATGGAGGCTCTCGGTAATGAGTGCAACCAATGCCTTGCTTTTCCTTTCAATGAAAACGGGAAGGCTCTCAATCGAATTGCATCGTCCGTCACTCCATTTATCTTCAACATGTCACACACTTCCAAGAAATTTTCTATGTGACTATTAGGGTCTTCATCGGCTAACCCATTAAACTGTGCGGACTGCTGCAGCATCTGAATGAACGATGGCTTCAATTCGAAATTCATTGCTGTAATTGGGGGCCTGACAATGCTTGATTGGGTCCCCATAACTGCGGGTCTAGCAAAATCAGACAACGTTCGCTGCTGCTCGTTCTGTTCTGCCATTGTCTCTGACCCTTCTGTCTCAATATCGGCTTGATTTGATGCTTCTTGTGCAGGTTCTTTCCCTTTACGATGTGTTCTTTTTCCAATGTCTGGGTCTCCTTCAACAAGTATTGAAGGGTTCCCACGGGTCATAACCTGGAGCCGAAAATAAAGAAAAGAAAAATAAGAACAATGATAGGTAAAGAAAATATGAGATAGAGTGCGAAGTGAATAGCTAAAGTAGTGAAAAACAAATATCTAAAACGCCTATTCCCCGGCAACGGCGCCAAAAACTTGACACGACCTTTTGCGTGTGTACCGCAAGTGCACGGCCTTGTCGAAGTAATAAATTTACCTTGGTGAGAAGGTAGTCGAATCCACAGGGAATAGGGAGATAGAATATAAGGTTTCACTAATTAAGCTATGCGAAATACGGGAAACGATAATAGGATTGATGAGTGAAAAATAATGCAAAGCAATAAACTAAATAGAAGGATGAAAGTAAGAGGTGCAAATAGGAAAATCGAGAAGGACTTGCAATGAGTAAAAGGGGGTATCCGGACAAGCTACCTCTAGGATCTATGTTTCAAGTGCAAGACTATGATATTATACTCTCCTATTGATGTCAATTAAGTCGAGGAAATCCTAAGACTCACGGTCCCAAACCTAAGGACAACCGTGACTAACCCCAACGCTATGCCTTGGTATTAGGATTCACAACACCCTTCGCTCTGTCACCTAGATGATTAAGCCCCAGGGGAGTCCATCTACCTAAACCTCACACTATATGGGATTGCATTATGCTCTAGGGATTCCTAGTGATTAAACCTGTTCCTACAAAAATAGTTCTAACCCTTTGGTCCAGGTGGAAGAACCCTAGTCTAGATTAAGCCCCAGCATATAGGATTCACTACAACCCTTCACTCTATTGCTTGCGCAATTAAGCCCTAGGGGAGTTTATCTACCTATTGCTTTACTCTATTTCGACCGCTATTAAATCAAGGAATCGGAGGTAGGGAGAAATCACATCGGAAGGGAAAGGGGTACATTGCTACCTCACAACTCTCCCTCTCAACCCTCTTTAATCTTAAGTAGTCTAATCCTATAGGAGTTGTCACACCTCCAAAGGAAAACCTAGATTGCTCTCAACCCTAATGTCACGTTTAAGGGAAAACAATATCAAGAGATAATTAAGATTAAAACTCAATTTATTCATCAACGATGGAAAGCATAATAATCAATGTCAAAGAAACATAGGAACCCTAAAGTTTACAAGTCCGAATACCCCGCGAGGGGTTTAGCTCCTCATAGAGCTATACATGTTCATCAATGTGAAAATTAAAGCATAAAACATAGACATAGATGAAAAACCCCCTCGAAGTTGGTGTGGCCGTGGTCTTGTGCAAACGTCGAACCTCGGAATCGATGCCGACGATGTGCTAGAACCTCCACGAAACCCTCTCCGAAACCCTAGCCGCACTCCAGAAAGTTGGGGAAAAGTTCGGTTCCCAGATCCCCCAAAAGGTTGCAAAAATCCCCTTTTATAATGTTGAATCGCGGCTTTAAAATTGGACTTATCGGGGGCTTCACACGGCCGTGTGGAATATCCACACGCCCGTGTGAAGCTTCTGTCTCGGCTGAAAAATTAATTTCACACGGCCGTGTGGAATTTCCACACGCCCGTGTGTCTTCACTGGATGGCTGAAATTGCAAAACACACGGCCGTGTGGAATTTCCACACGCCCGTGTGACTTCTCTGGAACACTGGTCTTCAGCTGAACAGGCTTGGTAACTTGCCGAAACGCCTCCCGGGTCCATTGTTCTTCATCGAGGCCATTACTTGGGCACACAAGCAACGGTAGGTCGCGCCGATTGCTTCAAGTCTTCTTCTTTCGCGAAATTCTCCTAAGTAACACGGATTGGACTTGTTGTGAATGTGACTGCCTTTGTGCCCCTCCAAAGGAGGTTGGCACACATCCACAAGTCCAAATACGTGCTTCGTTCCTTGCTTGGTCCGAGAACATCTCAACATTGGCAAACGCGACCTAATTTCATTCTTCTTCTCCAATTAGGCTCCACAATACCTTCAATGCACAAGAGAACACAAATGCACACATTTAGTGATAAAATCTGATAAAAGGTATGCTTAATGTAAGATAATAGCGCTTCGCGATACTATAACACAAGCACTTATCAACAAGAACGACCTCTTAAGAATCAATGGAACCTTGACATCCTCATTGAAATCCAACACTATGAGGCCCACAGGAAAGATGTATTTGTCCACTTTGATGAGCACATCTTCAATAATACCCCTCGGATGTCTAACGGATCGATCGGCTAGTTGAAGTGTCATCCGAGTGGGCCTAGGCTCTCCCAAGCCTAGCTTCTGAAAGAAGGTATAAGGCATGACATTTATACTTGCTCTCGAATCTACTAATGCCTTCTCCTCACCCAAATCACCAATATTGCACGGAATGATAAAGCTCCCGGGGTCCTTCCTTTTGCTCGGCATACTCTTTTGCAACACTGCCGAGCAAGTGGTATCTAGAATCACCGATGCACTCTCCTCTAATTTTCTCTTGTTGGTCAAGAGGTCCTTCAAGAACTTCGCATACTTAGGCATTTGTGACAACGCCTCCACGAATGGGATATTGATGTGCAACTGTTTAAATAACCCTAAAAATTTCTTGTATTGCTTGTCGTGTTGATCATTCTTCAAACGCAAAGGATAGGGGATTCTTGGCTTGTAAGGTGGGGGTGCCACCTCCTTCTCTTTAGATGCTTCCTTTACCTTCACAACCTTGGGTGCTTCATCACGTTTTTTCTTAAGAGGGAGAATACTCTCAACCTCCCCGGCTACTCCTCAAGGTAATTGCCTTCACTTGTTCCCTTGGAGTTATCTCCGTGTTACTTGGCAAACTCCCTTGAGGTCTCTTGGATAGAGACTTCGCAATTTGGCCAACTTGGTTCTCCAAGTTGTGAAGCGATGCGATGTGGTTGCAAAGTGCGGCTTCAACCGATTGGAGCCTTGCATCTGATGATTGGACAAACCTTATGAGTGCCTTTTCCAAGTCGATCATCTTGTTCTCTAACCTCGACACCCGGTTCTCCAAATTCGGTGCTTGTTGTTGTTGAAATCCTGGTAGTGCATTACTCTTTTGTTGCCCTTGGTCGCTCCATGACAAGTTATCTTAATGTGCCGGGCTTCTTCGGGGGTCTTGCTTCCTAAGGTACCTCCTGCAGCCGCATCTAACAATTGCTTTGTACTTGGATTCAACCCGTTGTAGAAGGTATGGATAATCATCCACTCGGGGAATCCATGCTGTGGGCACTTCCGCAGGAGATCCTTGAACCTATCCCATGTCTCAATTAGAGACTCCAATTCCGTTTGTACAAAGGAAGAAATCTCATTCCTAAGCTTCGCAGATTTTCCGGGTGGGAAGTATCTAACAAAAAAAGCTTCCTCCATCTCCTCCCAAGTAGTAATCGAGGCTCTAGGCAATGAGTGCAACCAATGCCTTGCTTTCCCCTTCAAGGAAAATGGGAAGGCTCTCAATCTGATAGCATCATCCATTACTCCATTAATCTTGAGCATGTTGCACACCTCTAGAAAGCTCTTAATATGGTTGTTCGGATCCTCATCGGCCAACCCATTAAACTATGCGGACTGCTGTAACATTTGGATAAAGCTTGGCTTGAGCTCAAAATTTTGAGCTGTGATTGGGGGCCTTATAACGCTTGACTGTGTCCCCAAAACTATGGGTTTAGCATAATCAGAGAGAGTCCTTTGTTGTTCGTGCTGTTCTGCAATTGTTTCTAACCCTTCTATATCTATTTCAGCTTGATTGGACTGTTCTTGCACAAGTTCTTTCCCTTTTCTGTGTGTTCTCCTTCTAATATCTGGGTCTCCTTAAACTAGAATTGAAGGATTGCCACGGGTCATAACCTGGAGCTGAAACCAAAGAAAAGAAAACAAATAAGAACGATGGAAGAATAAGAAAATATGAAATAGAGTGAGTGATGAATAGTGATAAGTGTCTAAATGTATATGTTTTAACATACGTATTTCGTTCACGTAGCATGTATTTTTATATGAATTGATGCCCGTTTTGTGCTTAATCGACTACTATTTATGTTGTAGGACACGGGGGAGCCATGAGGAGCACGAGAATGCAATTTGGGCGAAAAAGGATGAAATTCCGGTGTTGCAGCACTGTAGCGTATTTACTGTAGCTGGAGCACTGTAGCATTCTTACTGTAGCAGTTGCTGTTGCACCTGAGGAGTTTTGGGCTGGAAATGATGGAAGTGCATAAGAGTAAACAGTGCAGCATACGGGGCCGTATAAGGGGCCGTGAGCATCAAAAGACAGTGATTTTATACTAGGGTTCACGGCCCCCTATCCACCCCGGGATACACCCCCACATGAGACAAGTTTTGCCTTGTCTTTTCCTACCTATCCACCCCGGGATCCATCCATCCACCCCGGGATACTGCGGGAGTATTTATAGATGTTTTTGAGGGCACAAAAAGGGAACTTCTTGGCCGGCATCTAAGAGGGAAGAAACGAAGAAATCTTGAGGAGACGACAATTTGGAGCCAAGGAAGGAGGCAAGAACATCATTTTGAAGGGGAGAAGCTTCACCATCAAGGAGGCAAGGATCCAAGTCAAGGGAAGCGTCATTCGGCATCTCTTGGACGGGGGAAAGCGCCATTCGGCCGGACCTCCACCTCCTCCTTCATCATTTCATCTAGGGAGTGTCATTTATGAGCTTTTTAAGTGATTTACTTTGTATTTTTGTTGTTACTTGCTTGATGGCACACTAGACCCCCAAGGGCACCGGATGTTGGTGAACCTTGGGGGGGGTTTATCATGTATTTTGGATGATCTTTACTTAATTGCAAGCTTGGTTTGGTTTAAGATTTAGTTCATTGTGCTTCATGTCTAGAACTACCATATGGAGAGATCCGTAGTTCTTTCTTGAATTATACACGTAGATGTGACCTACTCACGTGTATTAGGTCATTAATGAACTAAAAGGGGTTACTTGTATCGGCACACCGAGAAATTGGGTGTCGATAGCCCTCCAAGCTATAAGGATAGACTAGGGTTTAGTGTATCCTTGTTTTGGGATCTCCTTGTACTTAATGCAATCGTAGGGATGTTGGTTAGGAAGAGATTCCAACCAATATCCATATGGGATTAGGGTTCAATCGCCGAGAAATTGGGGTTGATCTAATCTTGAGATCCTTCGGTCTAAATCAACCAAGCTACCTTTTATCCTTCATCCATGTATCATGATGATCCCTCAAGGGGATCCACATCCATAGGCCTTTACTCTTCATTGTAGCACTTGCAACCACATTGTATGCTTTTAATTCTATTTAATTATATCGTATTTATTTCTTTGCTTCAGTAGAACATACATCCATGCTTGTGTGGTTAGGTTAGATAATAGGCGATGGAGGAGTAAGAGTAGCTCCTTAGCCCCGTGGAATACGATCCTCGTGCTTTTGTGCGAGGTATTACTTGGCGATCCTGTACACTTGCGGGGAAGCAATCAAATAGCTAAAATAGCAAAAAGCAAATGTCTAAAATACTCCTACTCCCTAGCAACGGAGCCAAAAACTTTGACAGGGGTCCGAAAGTGCATGGGTTGTCGAAGTAATAAAGTACCCCGGTGAGAGGGTAGTCGAATCCACAGGGAGTAGTGATTCAAGACAAGAGGAATTGCTATTTAGCTAGTGCGATATAATGGTGGTAAGAGAAATCAATGTGTGTGTAATAAAACGAAAGAGAAATATGGAAGATAAGAGAGCGCAAGCAAAGAGTAGAGAGGAAACAATCAATACGAATATGGGGTACTCGGACAAGCTTCCCCTAGGACAAATGTTTCTAGTCCAAGACTAGTGTTATACTCCCTTATTGATGTTTAATGAGTCATGGAAATCCTTAAGAACATGGTCCCAAACCTAAGGTCAACCGTGACTAGTTCGAACATTATGCCCCAGCATTAGGTTTCACTACAACCCTTCACTCTGTCGATCTCTCAACTAAGGCCCAGGGGAGTCCATGATCCTAAGCCTCACACTACGTGGAACTGCTTGATGTTCTAGGGATTCCAAGTGATAGACCCTATCCCTAAGTATAGTTCTAATACTTTGGTCTAGGCGAAAGAACCCTAGTCTCAGTTAAGCCCCAACACTATGATTCACTACAACCCTTCACTCTGTTGCTCGTGCAACTAAGCCCCAGGGGAGTTCATCTCCTAGCACTTCGCTCTACTTCGATCGGAAAGAACTCTTGGAACACGGAGGTAGGGAAAATCACGCCGAAGGGGAAAAGGGACGTTTCGCTACCTCACGACTCACCCTCTCGACCCTCTCCAATCTCGAGTAGTCTAATCCTATAGAAGTTGTTACACCTTCAAAGGATAACCTAGATGATTCTCAACCCTAGTGTCACGGCTGAGGGAAAATCAATACAATTAACATGCTAGATTAGAACTCAATTAAAAGCATCAATTAAGAAAGCATAATAAAAGTCATAGAAACAATTTCATCCTAGGGTTTACAAGTCCGAATACCCACGAGGGGTTTAGCTCTACGTGGAGCTATGCAAAATCATCAATGTATATGACATATCAAGCATAGCAAACATAGATAAAACCTCCTTGTGATGCGTGGCGATGGTCTTGTGAGGCCGCTCCGTCTTCTCCACCTAGCCCCTTGTCAAGACTAGGGCACACATCCCCCAATAGCTATCTTCCAAAGGACGTCGATGTTGATGCCGTAGACTCGCTCCAAACCTCCACAAAATCCCCTCCAAACCATAGCCGCGAGCTCCCAAAAAGATGAATGAATAATAAGTCAAAAAGTCCCTGAATAAATCTGAGTCGCGGCTTTAAATATGTTGAAATCGAGCATCCACACGGCCGTGTGGATTCTCTGGAATTGAATTTCTGGTGCCCGATGAACAGTAAACTACTATAGTGATTTGCTACAGTCTCGCGCACAAAATGTTCCCGATTTCATGTTCTTCATCGAGGCCGTTGAATTGGGCACACAACTAACAGTAGATCATGTTGTTTCTTCATTTCTCCTTATTTGACAAAGTTCTTCAATGTGACACGGGTTAGATTTATTGAGTGTGGCTGCCTTTGTGCCCCTCCAATTCATAGAACTATTTAAGTACAATGGAGGTTGGCACACACTCACAAGTTTAGAACCCGTGCCTTGATCCTTGCTTGGTCCAAGAACTCCTCAACAACGGCGAACATAACCTAATTTTGCTCTTTCTTCCCTAAATCTTCTCCACAACCCTACATACACAAAAGAACACAAATGCACACTAATCAATGATGAAATCTTAGAAAAGTAATGCTCAATGTAAGAAAATAATACTTCGTATTACTTAAACACGAGCACTTATCATAGTTCAACAATGGGAGGTACGTCATCCTTCCGTGTTCGCTTGGAGGCCATATGCTTCGTCGGCATACCTACAAGAAAAGAAGCAAGTGATTAAATCAATACTAAAAGAAACAAGTGATCATGATAGTAGAATATGAAAACTTTCAAGGATTGCTACAGTAATTTCCTAAAAAATTTTGCAAGAGTTTCCTTTGTACATGGAGAATAAAATATTTTTTACATGCCTTGAAATTCCATTAAAAAACCAACCAAAATGACAAACAATCATCCCCCAACAATAAAACCATTCATTCATGAAGAGAAATTGAGGGGAGAGAAGAAGAGAGAAGCATTCTCAAAACTAGGATTTAGAGAGACATACCTTTGGTAGTTGACGAAAATGATGATGAAACACCCAATAAAACTTGCAAAACAAGTGGCCAAGAGGAGAAGAGTGTTCTAGAGAAATAAATTTAAAGAACAATGGTGAAAAAAGGAGTGTAAAAGGTGGAGAAATGAAGGAGAAATGAGAGGAAGAAGATTAATAAAAGAAGAGTGAGAAAAGGGTGGCAAGGGTGCCCGTTTATAGGGCATCCCGACCCTTTGATGGGATGCTTGATGAGCTAAACTACCCGTCAAGCTCTCTGGATAGCTTGACAGGTTGTTGATGCCCCTCAAACAAGCTGTGAAGCCATCCAGAAGGCTTCATGGATTGGTATGCTGCTTGGAGAGCCTGTGAAGGCTCTTAGCCGGCCTTCAAGGGCAAAGCTCCCCATGAAGCTCCCAAATGCACTCCACACACTCTCTACACTCATGAAACCAATAAAAAAGGATGATACACTCATGAACACTTCAAATAGAGCATGAAAACTCAACTAAAACCCATAAATACCAAGAATAATCATCAAGAAATATCCACCCAACTCCTTCCAATTGTGCTTAACGATTCTCTAATTACAATGTGTAATAAGTTGTAGAAGTAGATTAAAGAAAGAACGTAAACATGAAGGCTATTGATTAAGTAAAAAGGAATTAATAAGAGCCTCTCGCCATTCCTGGGGAAATACAACTTTCGTGCTCAACCACGGGTATTACTTGATAACCCATACACTTGCGGTATTCACAGACTAATTGTAATATTATTTGTATACGTGCATGTTTATATATTTGCATAATTCACACACACCTCAGAGGTCCGTCAGTTAGTTTTTTTTATTTTCATTTGTATAATGGTTGGAATGACAAAAAGTTTTGTGCCTCTTAATTTGTATTGCATTATTGAACCTTATCAACTATTTGTATGTTCGTGTGATATATATATATATATATATATATATATATATATATATATATATATATATATATATATATATAATTGCATGTTTAGATCTCATTCAAGGTGCATTAGTGTTTATTCAAGAAAAATGGCACCAAAGCCAAATGGATAATTTTAAAGATGCAGCAGAGAAAATAATAAATAAATAAATTCATGGTGTTTATAGATAAAAAACCTCTGGCCAATTTAAAAGATACCTTGTAAAAATAATAAATAAATAAATTCAAGGCATATATAGACAAAAATGGCGGCAACCTGCTTCCAACCCAAGAGAGTTATCAAAGAAGTTCATGGCGCTTCTATAGAAAAGTACCACTAACTTGGCGGAGTTTTTTCTGCAATAGCACCGCTAAAATGGTGGTGTTTCCTGCATAAACGCAGCTAAATTTAGCGGTGTTTGCCGCTGTTTTGCTTGCCAAGCGCCGTGAATTTCCCAAATACAAGCATTAGCATCACTTTGCCCAACGTTTTCAAGAACTGCAAGTATGTTATTTAGTGGGGTTTATAAATACCACAAAATATAAATATAAACTCCCGGGAAGGTCCATATGGTGTGGTGAATATATATATAATTTGAGGTCCCTTACGGTGTGGTGTGTATATATGTATAATTTGAGGTAATGATCATGCACCTTGTATCACAAATAAAGTGAAACCAAGGTAATAATGGAAATATTGCAGATAAAGATTCAAAATCAAGATGTCTGTTACATAAATCCATATGTTTTATAGAAAAAAAATGAAGCATTTTCAAAGATGATTATAGAAGGAATAATATAAGCATTGCCAAAATTTAAACAAAGATACAAAATGGTACATGACAAAGTGTAAGAGGCTAGGATGAGGAAGAAATTTTGAGTGACAAGTTATGGAACTATAGAAATTAAAAAGACTTATTGATAATACATAAAACAATCTTGTGAAGTTATCAAGGCATGCTGAATATGGTTATTTGACCTATTCTATTCAACTAACAGAATAGGTCTAATAACATACATATTTAAAATAACATGAACTTGGCATGTTAACTGATTGATATAAACACTTGATGAGTATATGATTATATAAATTTTTATACTACAAATTGTTGCACTTAACTTGTCTTCTAGTATGAACTATACTATTTTGGTACTTATTTTTATCTCTTTTTATGAATAAGCAGGACTTTAGGCACTTGGGATGAAAGGAGTAAAAGAGTAAATCTAAGCGAAACAACCAACATTGCAAAATTTTTGTTATGAAAGCCTGACAATGCTTGAGGAATGTAGTCCAAATTCTATAAAGAACTCAACCAGAAATCTGTACAAGAATGTACTAAACCTAACATCCCAAAGCACAGCCATATAGCTTAAAGCATGGGGTTGCATTAAGCGAGTGTGTTGATTTCTGGAGATTTCAAATTCTTGAAGATTCGAGTACCAACTACAAATGGCAAAGAGCACAAGCTAAGCACGGCCTAAAGTGTGGGCATGCACTTTTACAGTTCCTACAAAATAGAACCAGAAAGTTAGGTTTTGAAAATAGGCTTTCTTTTCTTTTCTTTTCTTTTCTATATATATATATATATATATTTGTTCTTTTCTTTTTTTTTTATTTTTTTATTGTGGGGGGGGGGGGGGGGTCGCAGACTAGAAAGAAGGCTAAGGTTTTCATTGGAGATTGAAGCGAGCCAATCAAGGAGTGATCCAAGATGGCAATATCGCCATTATATCTTAGGATTGAAGATGAGGGCCACCTCCATTGATTTGAGGTTCCATTCATTCGAGAGAAGAGAAGGATTGAGGAAGCTTTCTTTCCATGTTTTCATTTATGTTAACTCTTTTGGATTGTAATGTGAATCACTGTATCATGAGGAGCTAGACCTTTCTTTGGTACCTTGGATAGGTGAAACCTGAGATGATTTTCCAATTGAATTAATCTTTTATGCTTATTGGTTAAATTAAATTGTTTCATGCAAATTCTCTATATATACCTTGATGCATTGTATTTGAACTAGAGAGAGTTTCTGAATACTTATTTGATTTACATGATTGGGATTGAGAATTGAGTGCACATCTAGAGATAGGTTATATAGTGTCATACCCTCCTGATTAGGGTTAAACCTAATAGTGAGATTCACGGAACTCTTTATGAAATCATATAGTGAATGAGATCATCATATGGGATTAGGGATTAGACACCTTAAGAAAAGGGCTAATCAAATCTAGGAGTCTTCATGATAAATGCCTAAAAGTCAGTAGTCTATACATATAATTGTCTTACTATTTATATATAAATTGATGATTTGTTGCCACGTTATGGTTTAATTGGTCTTATTCATGTTACAGGTTTTGAGGATGCCTAGGTGAGCTTAATAACACAAAAGAGAAGGAAAGTGACACTGAAAATTAAGTTTTAGAGCCTCGGGCACTGCAGCAACACTGTAGCTATTACTATAGCATGAAAGAGTTAGGAAACAGCAATGTCTCAGGTTTCTTTGACGGGTTTGCTGACGACCATGAAGACACCCGTGAATCAGCTGAAAAACGCATAGTTTACTGCAGTTGTACTATAGCATTTTACTGTAGCACTTCACGGAATTTTTGGTGAAATCCCGAGGCTCTTATGGGCTTCTTCACAACCGTGGATGAGGCCATGAAGCTAACCTGATCGGGACACCCATAAGTCCATGGGGTAGTCAAGTAATACCTCTCGCACAAGCGCAACACGGTTGTATTTCTAGGGCCCGAGAAGCTACCCTTACTTCCTCTTCGCGTGTTGTCTAGCCTACAGATTCGAGTGATGTTTGTAAACTACAAAGAAATAAAAAAGGACTCTAAATGAATGTCTACAGTGGAGCAAAATAGAGGTAAGAATTAAGAGATGAAGATGGTCACAGATGTGGATCCCCTTGGGGCTACTAATGTGAGAAGGATACTACAACTATCATGCAAATGGTGTTTTGGAACGAGAAAAATCCAAGGATATATCAACCCGATGGTCACAACAATTGACCCCTAATCCGATATAAGTATTGATACAAAATCTCTTCTGACCTAATCCTCATACGATTGCATTAAAAGCAAGGGATTCTAAAATTAGGGTCGAAACATGAACTAGGTACAACCCTAATGTTGGTGGGGTATAAAATACTGGATGGTCACAGCGTATTTGTACATGGATCCCTTCCAAGCTAGGTGAGTCTAGTATAAGGGGGATGATCACGCAACCTAGTACAACCCTAAACTCGATATACAGAGTTCTCATGCATATCAATACTTCAAAATACACCAAGCATGAATCACAAACACACCAAATGCAATAGAATAAATCATAGCATCCAACTACACAAGTTCACCTACACCCGGTGACCATGGGGATTAGTTGTTCATACTAATGAGATACAAGATAAAATTGATAAAAACAATCAAATAGAGTAACATAAAACTCCCTCAAAGATGAAAGGCCGAATGACGTGTAGGAACTCCACGGAATAACTCCCACAGACACCACTCAAGGGGTGGCTTTCCTCGTCGCCTTGAAGCCTCTACAAGTGTGCTTAAGGGCTAGATCTTGCCAAATCACACTTTTTCCATCGATTTCCACCTCGGAGATGCCCTTACATGCTTTCTGGTGCGGGTCCCGTAAGTGCACGGGGTCGCCAAGTAATACCCCTCGCGCATGCACGAGGGGGTTGTATTCCCAATGGCCAGAGAATCTACCCTTACTTCCTCTTCGTATGAGTATTTGGCCGATCAATTCAAGTGTTTTGAAAAGAAAGATAAAAACACAATTAAAATGCTAATGAAGTGCTCTAAGGCGGAGGCAATAATTGAAGGGTGAAAACAATGTGAGGAAAGGGTCACGGATGAGGATTCCCAAGGGGTCTACTAAAGTGTGAAGGTTGCCCTAACTAGCACGCAAATAGGGAGTTTGGAACGAGAAACCCTAAATTAGACCAACCTGATGGTCACAGAAATTAGTCCCTAATCCGGTACAAGTATCGAGTACAGAATTCCTTCCGCTCGAATCCTCGCACAATGATAAGTGCTCGTGTTATAGTAATGCGAAGTGTTATTATCTTGCAATGAGCATTGATTTAATCAGATTTCATCACTAATCCGGTACAAGTATCGAGTACAGAATTCCTTCCGCTCGAATCCTCGCACAATGATAAGTGCTCGTGTTATAGTAATGCGAAGTGTTATTATCTTGCAATGAGCATTGATTTAATCAGATTTCATCACTAAAAAGTGTGCAATTGTTTACTTTTGTGCATTGTAGGGTTGTGAAGATAAAATGAAGGAAAGGAACGAAGTTAGATCGTGTTTGCCATTGTTGGGAAGATTTTCGGACTAAGCAAGGAACGAGGCATGAGCATAGACTTGTGAGTGTGTGCCAACCTCCTTTGGAGGGGCACAAAGGCAGTCACATTCACAACAAGTCTAGCTCATGCTAACAATGAAGACTTCACCAATTAGGAGACTCGAAGCAATCAGCATGATCTACCATTAATTGTGTGCCCAATTCAACGGCCTCGATGAAGAACGACGAATTCGGGAGCGTTTCGGTACAGCACTGTAGCAAGCTACTGTTCACTGTCGGCCGAAATTCAGCATTCCAGAAATTTCACACGGGTGTGTGGAAATTCCACACGGCCGTGTGAAATCCCGATTTCAGCAATTTTAAAGCCGCGACTCAACATTATAAAAGCCCGATTTGGAGACTTTTTGAGGGATCCTTTGACCTATCTTTCTCCCCAACTTCTGGAGTGCGGCTAAGGTTTTGGAGAGGACTTCGTTGAGGTTTAGAGCGCGTCTTTGGCATCGTCACCGACGTCCGGCGACCGCACAAGACCACGGCCACACCATACGCAAGGGGGTTTTCATCGATGTCTTTATTTTGTGCTTTCTTATATACTTTGATGAACATGTATAGCTCCATGAGGAGCTAAACCCCTTATGGGTATTCGGACTTGTAAACTCTAGGGTTATTATGTTTCTTTGACATTGTTATTATGCTTTTCCATTATTGATGAATAAGAATTGAGTTTCAATCTTGATTTTATCTTGCTATTGTTTTCCCTTAGATGTGACACTAGGGTTGAGAACAATCTAGGTTTTCCTTTGGAGGTGTGACAACTCCTATAGGATTAGACTCTTTAAGATTGAAGAGGGTTGAGAGGGAGAGTTGTGAGGTAGCGATGTACCCCTTTCCCCTCCGGTGTGATTTCTCCCTACCTCCGTTTCCTTGATTTATTAGCGGTCAAGATAGAGTGAAGTGCTAGGTAGATATACTCCCCTAGTGCTTAGTTACGCGAGTAACAGAGTGAAGGGTTGAAGTGAATCCTACGCACTGGGACTTAATCGAGACTAGGGTTCTTCCTCCTGGACCAAAGGGTTAGAACTACACATAGGAACAGGTTTTATCACTAGGAGTCCCTAGAACTTAATGCAATTCCATGTAGTGTGAGGTTTAGGTAGATGTACTCCCCTGGGGCTTAATCGTGCGAGCAATAGAGTGAAGGGTCGATGTGAATCCTAATATCGGGGCATAATGTTGGGGTTAGTCACGGTTGTCCTTAGGTTTGGGACCGTGAGACTGAGGATTTCCTCGACTCAATTGGCATCAATAGGAGAGTATAATAGCATAGTCTTGCACTAGAAGCATAGATCCTAGAGGTAGCTTGTCCGGATACCCCGCTTCATTCATTGTTAAATCCTCTCTATTCTCTTTTACTTGCACTTTCTCATCTTCCATCTTTCTATTTAATTTCTCGTCTTTTAGTATAATTGTTTCCATAATTCACTCATCGAATCAATTGATCATTTTTCCGTACTTCACATAGTTTTAATAGTGAAATCTCGTATTCTAACTCCCTATTCCCTGTGGATTCGACTACTCTCTCACCGGGGTAACTTTTATTACTTCGACAAACCCGTGCACTTTCGGGCCGCCTGTCACACAATTGCAATGAGAAGGATAGGTTTCTCAAGTTAAGTTCAAGACACAATCAAGATCAACCCTAACAATGGAGGAGTACAAATACTCGGTGGTCATTGCGTATTCGTACATGTATCCCTACCAAGCTTGGTGAGCCTAATACTAGGACAATGGTCATGCTTCCTAGCATTTTCTAAAACTTGATATACCGAATTCTCATGCATACCAAGCATTTAAATACACCAAACAAGGTTCACAAACAAGTCCCAAGTGCATAAAACAAGTAAAGCAATCATCCTGCACAAGTTCACCCCCAAGGTTCACCTACATCCGGTGACCTTGGTGTTTTAGTTGCTCATGGATACAAAATACTCAAGAAAATACATAGAAACAACCAAATACAACAATGAGAACACTCCCTCAAAAGATAGAGGCCGAATGACGCTTCCAAGGATGCCACCCAAAGAGTGTCTTCTCTTGTCAATCTTCCTCTCAAGTATGGATCAAGAAGGTGGATCTTGTCATATGTCGCTCTCCTCGTCATTCTCTCCCCGGAAATGGTCTCCAACGGTTGTTCCTAGCTCAGATTTGAAGATGGTGGCAAATATGCTCAAGAACTAGGGTTTCCTTCCCCAAGAAAATGAACACAAAACCCTTAAAAAGCCATTCTCGGGATGCCATGCGGCCTGGCATGCGGTCAGCATACGGGTACTGTAAGTTGCACTTGCTACAGGACTGTATGCGACCATTTATGCGCCTGAATGAGTGCCCGCACGGAATTCCAGACTTAGCCATTTCTCCACGTTTTCGTGCTATAGTGTTGCTACAATACCGGGCTCGAGAATGGTCTTTTTCTTGCTGATTTCTTCCACAATCTTGTTGTCGAGCTCCCCACGGTATCTTTTGTACCTATAACACGAAATATACCAATTTAGACTGAAAACGGGCATCCACACATATGAAAATACTCTATTTATACGCAAACATACATGAATAATACGTACAATTAGGCGTTTATCAAACATCCCCACATCTAAGCGTTTGCTTGTCCCCAAGCAAACAAACATGAAGAACAGGGGCAAGAAGGTAAACGACTAAATGTACGACCTCAAGCTCAACAGTAGAGAACTCCACAAGCACAGGTAGAAGGACAAACAGATAGTGAGTTGTTTTATTGGCGATCGGGTAAGGATAGTCCTGTTTCATCTAAATACACCAAACAAGGTTCACAAAAAAGTCGCAAGTGCATAAAACAAGTCAAGCAATCATCCTACACAAGTTCACCCCCAAGGTTCACCTACATCCGGTGACCTTGGGGTTTTAGTTGCTCATGGATACAAAATACTCAAGAAAATACATAGAAACAACCAAATACAACAATGAGAACACCCGCTCAAAAGATAGAGGCTGAATGACGCTTCCAAGGACGCCACCAAAAGAGTGGATTCCCTTGTCAATCTTCCTCTCAAGTGTGGATTAAGAAGGTGGATCTCATTGTATGTCTCTCTCCTTGTTGTTCTCTCCCCAGAAATGGTCTCCAACGGTTGCTCCTAGCTCAGATTTGAAGATGGTGGCAAATATGCTCAAGAACTAGGGCTTCCTTCCCCAAGAAAATGAACACAAAACTCTTAAAAAGCCATTCTCGGGATGCCATGCGGCCTGGCATGCGGTCAGCATACGGGCACTGTAGCTCCCTGAATTTCGTACAAGTTGCTGCAGGGGAATGCTACAGACAGTACCTCTGCTACAGTAGCCTGCTACAATACCTGCTACAGGACTGTATACGGCCATCTATGCGCCCGTATGAGTGCCGGCATGGAATTCCAGACTTAGCAATTTCTCCACGTTTTCGTGCTACAGGGCTGCTACAATACCGTGCTCGAAAATGGTCATTTTCTTGCCGATTTCTTCCACAATCTCGTTGTCGAGCTCCCCACGGTATCTTTTGTACCTGTAACATGAAATTTACCAATTTAGACCGAAAACGGGCATCCACAAATATAAAAATACTCTATTTATACACAAACATACATGAATAATACGTACAATTAGGCGTTTATCACTTTCTTCTACCTCGGATCTAGTGTCGGTGATGCAGAGCTCAAGGAAGCAGGTAATAAATAGTCCCAATGCCCTAAAGAATCCCTTTAATAATTCAGCTCAGGGTTGCTTACGATCTGGTTCACGGTCAGCGAACGGGCTATGAAGTCCTCAATAATTCTACTAATTTTCCTTGTAAGTTGCTATAGTAAACTACATTTTTAGCTGGCTTGCGGTCGCCTTTACGGCCATGAGGTTGCCTGTGAGGATTTCCAGACTTAACATTTTTCTTCATGCCTTCGTGCTACATGCTACTACAGTTGTGCTATAATGTCGGCTTTAAAACGCCATTTTTGATGTCGATTTCTTCTTGAATTACGTTGCCGGGCTCATCTAGGCTTCTTTGTTACCTGTAACACGAAAGAAATCAATTAAATCATGAAAAAAAGAATCAACTCATCTAAATATATAGAAATAGTACACAATATGTACGGATAAATACATACATTTAGGCGTTTATCATTACCCTAGAAGGTCTTTAAAAATGCTTTTTAGGGTTTTGTTGGACATCTTCTTCTCCTACCTCCCACCATCCTTCTCCATTTCCAAATCTGGGGTAAAAGAAGCTTATGAAGACATTTTTGAAGAGGAAATCGAACGAAGAAGCAAGATTCAACAAGATCAAACCTTGATCCTACTTTAGAAGCTTGGAGATGATGAGGGAAGTTGCCCCTATTGCGGCCCTTGTGGAAGCTTTTCATGCAATCCGAAGCGCCATTTAGCTTCTAACCTTTGAGGGAGTTTTGCTTATGATTGTTTTAGTTGTTTTCACCATGATGAATGTTGTATTTTTCTTTTATGGACTGCTAAAGCACAAGGTTACCAGATGCCGATGAACCTTGGGGTGAATTTGCTTGTATGATTGCTTAGTTTGCTTGGAATGCAAGTGGTTTGATTTTGTGATTCAAGCTTTGTGTTCTTTGATGTGTTGAATTTTATGAGAACTCTGTGGTTTAACTCCTAGGTTGTACTTGGATGTGCGGGATGCGCCCTTGTATTAGACTCACATAGCTTGAAAGGGATCCATGTACGAGTACACTGAGGGATTCGGCTATTTTGTACCCCTCCAACCATTAGGGATGAACCTAGATGTGTGTTTGACACTAATTTGAGAATTCCCTATCCACATTGCATCAGATTTCTTCGGAAGAAATTCTGGACCAATACTCATACAGGATTGGGCTAATCACAGAGGGATTCGAGATTACCTATTTTAGGAATTTCTTGGTCCAAAATCACCACTACCTTGTAATTTTAGCATTCTCAAGCATTAATAGCCCCAAGGGAATCTGCATATGTGACTGTCTTTTCCTCTAGATTTCACACTCTTTCATCCTGGCTTATTTGCATTCTCCTTTAGTAGTTGTTATTCCATTTTGCTAGTTTAGGACATTTGCACTCTGATTTGTAGGCTAAATAACAAGTAGAAAGGAAGTAAGGGTAGCTCCTTGGCCTAATGTATTACTTGACCTCATGCACTTGGGGGTGTTCACATCAAGTTTTTGGCGCTGTCACCGGGGAACCACAAGGAATACTCCGAAAACATAGAGATTGTTGATTTAGCCATTTATTTGCATTTTTTATTTTTATTTGTTTTCGGTATATATACTTATTTTCCTTATCTTGTTCATTGGTGTATTCTACTTCCACATTTTATCTTTGTAAATATTCCATTTTTCTTCTTTGTAGCTATGGCTCTAGCTAATGATTGTACTAACTATCATTATTTACAAGACCCACATCCTTATTGTCCAAGTGAATCATTATCTTAAATTGAGCATATCTTACCATTGTTTGTGTAAGTGCTTGTGTTATAGTACCGCGAAGCGTTATTATAATACCGCGAAACGTTATTATCTTACATTGAGCATATCTTTTATCAGGTTTTATCACTAAATAGCGTGCATTTGTGTATTCTTGTGCATTGAAGGTTTGTGGAGCTAAATTGGAGAAGAAGAACGAAATTAGGTCGTGTTCGCCGATGTTGGGAAGTTTTCGGACCAAGTACGGAACAAGGCACGAGCTTGGACTTGTGAGTGTGTGCCAACCTCCTTTGGAGGGGCACAAAGGCAGTCACATTCACAACAAGTCTAACTCGTGTAGCTTAGAAGAACTTCACCAAGAAGGAGACTTGAAGCAATCGGCATGACTTACCATTGTTTGTGTGCCCAAATCAATGGCCTTCATGAAGAACAACGGATTCGGGAGCGTTTTAGCAATTGAGCATAGTAGCTTGTTACTGTAGCAAAACAATATAGCAAGCTACTGTTCAATTTCTGCCGAAAATCAGGGTTTCAGAGAATTCACACGGGCGTGTGGAAATTCCACACGGCCGTGTGAAGCCCCCGATAAGTCCGATTTTAAAGCCTCGATTCAACGATATAAAAAGGGATTTTGGAGACTTTTGGAATATTGATAAGTGCTCGTGTTATAGTAATGCGAAGCGTTATTATCTTGCAATGAGCATTAATTTAATCAGATTTTATCACTAAAAAGTGTGCATTTGTTTACTTTTGTGCATTGTAGGGTTGTGGAGCCAATTTGGAGAAGAATGAAGCAAGAATAGGTTATGTTCGCCATTGTTGAGGAGTTTTCGTACTAAGCAAGGAACAAGGCATGAGTTTAGACTTGTGGGTGTGTGCCAACCTCCATTGGAGGGGCACAAGGGCAGTCACATTCACAAAAGTCTAACTCGTGTAGCATTGGAGAACTTCGCCAATGAAGAGAAATTAAGTAATCGACATAATCTAACATTGATTGTGTGCCCAATTCAATGGCCTCGATGAAGAACGATGAATTCGGGAGCATTTCGGCTGAGTACTGTAGCAAAATACTGTAGCGAAAGTGCTGTAGCAAGCTACTGTTCACTGTTGCCGAAAATCAGGATTTCAGAGAGTTCACACGGGCGTGTGGAAATTCCACACAGCCGTGTGAATTAATTTTCCAGCAAGCCAGAAACTTCACACGGCGGTGTGGAAATTCCACACGGCCGTGACTGTAGCCAAAGTACTGTAGCAAAAAATGTAGCAAAGTTACTGTTCACAGTGCCGAAAAATCACGATTTCAGAATTTCCACACGGCCGTGTGGAATTAAGACACGGGCGTGTGGAATTCCTGGTTTTACACAGGGCCATGTGGAATTAAGACACGGGCGTGTGGAATTCCTGGTTTTACACAGGGCCGTGTGGAATTAACACAGGGGCGTGTGGAACTCCGATTTCAGCCCGATTTCAGCCTATAAATAGCCCGTTTTCAGATCTATTGGGGGACCCTCCCCTTCTATCACTTGGATATCTTTTGGGGGGCTTTCGGCTAGGGTTTGGAGAGGTTTTTGGAGGTCTTTGGAGGCGATTAAACGGCATCGACATCGACATCCTTTGGAAGAAAGCTATTGGGGAAGCTCTCATCGGCATTGCTTTGGCGAGGTGTGCCCTAGGCTTGACAAGGGATTCGTTGGAGAAGACACGCGACTACACAAGACCATCGATACGATCTACAAGGGGGTTTTTTTTATGGTTTTCATGCATATGTTCTTAAACTCTCAATTGATTTTGTATTGCTCCATGGAGAGCTAAACCCTAGTGGATATTCGGACTTGTAAACCCTAGGATGATATTGTTTCTATGACTTTTATTATGCTTTCTTTATTGATGAATTTAATTGAGTTTCAATCTTGATTTATTCTTGTATTGATTTTCCCTTAGATGTGACACTAGGGTTGAGAATCTATTAGGTTATCCTTTGAGGGTGTGACAACCTCTATAGGGTTAGACTCCTTAAGATTGAAGAGGGTTGAGAGGGAGAGTTGTGAGGTAGCGACGTACCCCTTTCCCTTCCAGTGTGATTTCTCCCTACCTCCGATTCCTTGATTTATTAGCGGTCGAAATAGAGTGAAGTGCTAGGTAGATAAACTCCCCCAAGGCTTTGGGGTGACGTGAATCCTACGCACTGGGGCTTAATCGAGACTAGGGTTCTTCCACCTGGACCAAAAGGTTAGAACTATACATAGGAACAGGTTTTATCACTAGGAATCCCTAGAGCTTAAAGCAATCCCACGTGGTGTGAGGCTTAGGTAGATATACTCCTCTGGGGCTTAGTTGACAAGTCAACGAAAGTCAAGAGTCGTAGTGAATCCTAACGCCGGGGCATAGTGTTGGGGTTAGTCACGGTTGACCTTAGGTTTGGGACCGTGTGTTTAAGGATATCCTCGACTCAATTAGACATCAATTAGAGGGTATAATACTAGTCTTGCACTAGAAGCATTAGTCTTAGGGGGAACTTTGTCCGGGTACCCCATCTTTATATCGATTACCTCTCCTACCTTTATTGCCCTTTTTGCACTCTTTTACTTTCTTTTATATATATATATATCTACACATTGAATTCTCTATTCATCGATTACATCTATAGCTAAAATAGTGATAACGCTTGTTTCTGAACACTATTCCCTGTGGATACTACTACCCACTCACCAGGGTATTTTATTACTTTGACAACCCGTGCACTTGCGGGGTACACACGCAAGGGGTGTGTCAAATATCTTTTGACCTACCTTTCTCTTGAACTTAGGGAGTGCGGCTATGGTTTCGGAGAGGATTTCGTGGAGGTTTAGCGCACGTCATCGGCATCGTCACCGACGTTCGACGGACGCACAAGACCGCGGCCACACCATATACTAGGGGGTTTTCATCAATGTCTTTGATTTGTACTTTCTTTTCTATTTTGATGAACATGTATAGCTCCATGAGGAGCTAAACCCCTTGAGGGTATTCGGACTTGTAAACTGTAGGGGTTTTTTTTTATGTTTCTTTGACATTGCTATTATGCTTTTCCATTATTGATGAATAAAAATTGAGTTTCAAACTTAATTTCATCTTGCTAATGTTTTCTCTTAGATGTGACACTAGGATTGAGAATAATTTAGGTTACCCTTTAGAGGTGTGACAACTCCTTTAAGGTTAGACTACTTAAGATTGAAGAGGGTTGAGAGGGAGAGTTGTGAGGTAGCGATGTACCCCTTTCCCCTTCGATGTGGTTTCTCCCTACCTCTGTTTCCATGATTTCGTGGTGGTCAAAATAGAGTGAAGTGCTAGGCAGATAAACTCCCCTGGGGCTTAGTTACGCAAGTAACAGAGTAAAGGGTTGAAGTGAATCCTAGGCGCTGGGGCTTAATTTAGACTAGAGTTCTTTCACCTGGACCAAAGGGTTAGAACTACACATAGGAACATGTTTTACCACTAGGAATCCCTAGAGCTTAAAACAATCCCAAGTAGTGTGAGGTTTAGGTAGATATACTCCCCTGGGGCTTAGTCGTGCGAGCGACAGAGTGAAGGGTGACATGAATCCTAATACCGGGGCATAATGATGGGGTTAGTCACGGTTGTCCTTAGGTTTGGGACAGTGAGTCTAAGGATTTCCTCGACTCAATTAACATCAATAGGAAAGTATAATAGCATAGTCCTGCACTAGAAGCATAGATCCTAGAGATAGCTTGTCCGGATACCCTATTTTATTCACTACTAGTCCTCTCTATTCTCTTTTACTTGCACTTTCTGATCTTCCATCTTTCTATTTAATTTCTTGTCTTTTATTCTGTTTACTTCTACATTCATTCATTGATCTATATATTTCTTTTCGATACACCACATAGCTTAATTAGTGAAATCTCGTATTCTAAATCCCTATTCCCTGTGGATTCGACTACCCTCTCACCAGGGTAACTTTTATTACTTCGACAACCCGTGCACTTGCGGGATACACGCAAGGGGTCGTGTCAGTAGCTATGGCTCTAGCTAATGATTGTACTAACTATCATTATTTACAAGACCCACATCCTTATTGTCCAAGTGAATCGTCAATGGGAATTGAATTGACAGCGGTGGCTAGCACACTTTTTGGTAATGAGTGGTGGAAGGCACAGTATTGTAATGTGTCAAACACTCTAAGTCTTGGGGAGCAAAGTGTAAAGCTTCTTCAAGCAGTTTATAGAGTCAGATGGGATAGCCCTAGTGGTGGAGCCTTGTCTATCACTCCGTCTCTTCCCCATCCACTAGTGAGGAACTAAAGAGTAGGCTGGATATTACTTCAGTGTTAATGCAGTCGGATAAGGAAGATACTCATCAATTGAGGCTAAGCCATTATGAAGAAATAAATCATCCTCAAGGAAGTGATTCAGATTCATCAGAGTTCCAGGTTCATGCTCTAGGGGGACAGTTCGAATAATGGTAGCTCATTAGAGGAGGAGAATAGAGAGATTGAGGAATTTAATCCTGAAAAATATGGGAAACTGAAGTTGTCAATTGAAGAATCACAAGAACTAGAGCTGAAACCACTTCCTGATCACTTAGAGTATGCTTTACTGGTAGAGGGATCCAAACTCCCAGTCATTATTGCTTCAAATCTGACAGCTGACCAAAAAGACTGACACAGCCTTGTGTGTGTGCCCTGCTGACTTAGATCGTGGGGCCATTCCTGCAAAGTTTGAATAGAAATCGATCATATAGAATTTAAAATCTAACTCTGCAGGAATCCACAAGGCCGTGTGGAAATTCCACACAACCTCCTGGATCTTCGTGGCCTGAGAGCCGCACGACTGTGGCTTCTACAAGACCATACAAATTGGTTTAATTCATTCTAAAATCATCCCAAATTCATTTAATCAGTAAATACACATGGAAACTAACTCAAATCGAAATCAAAATAAACCAATGTATGCAAAGATCTTCAATAGATTGACAAAGAAGATAAGGGAGAGGCATACTGACGAAATCGAAATCAAAAACCTTGGAAACAACCCATAACCACCTCTAGGAGCTCGTAGAATCGAAGGAGAGAAAGTTGGGAGTGTGGAGGGGTGGGGGTATTCTTTCGAATATAGAAGTGTTTAGGAGTGAAAAGCAGAAGAAATTTTAAAGAAAGGTCACGGCTTTTAGAATTCTATACTTCCACACGGCCGTGTGAAAATTGCCCACGGCCGTGTACCTCTATTGAGAGGGTTCACAAGGGCAGTCACACGCCCCTGTGTTCTCTCTATTTGCTCTCTGAACACCCCCACACGGCCGTGTAGAAATTCCACGCGACCATGTTCCTTCACAAGGGAGCCTCACAAGGGCAGTCACACGTCCCTGTGTGCTCTCGGGATAGCACTAAGGCCTCTGAACAAATTCAGACGGCCGTGTGCCCAACCTGGCCATGACACAAGGCTGGCCACAGGGCACCCACACGCCCTGTGGCCTCTCTGGATCAACCGAGAAAAACCTAAGTGTTCCACACCGCCGTGTGAACTTCACAAGCTCATTCACAGGGGCAGTCACACGCCCTTATGTCTTCTCGGGATGGAAGGGCAGTCTCAGCAGAGTTTCACACGGCCGTGTGGAAATTCCACATGGCCATGTGCCTTAATACAAGAGGACTCACAGGGGCATCCACACACCCTATGGGCTCTTTGGATGGAGAATTAAAGTTCTACTGGAATCCACACGGCTATGTGCCCTTCACAGGGGCCTTTACACGCCCATGTGTCCTCTCGAGATGAGCTCTGAATGGTGACACACGCCCGTGTGGAAATTCCACACGACCGTGTGTCTTCTCTGGATGACTCAGAAAAATTACAGGCTCTGCAGAAAATTTCAGAAACTCAAATATAATGTTCAGAACCTGCATAAACAATAAAAACACGACCAGAGATCCAAGAAAACACACTCAAATGACCCAAAACTTCATCAATCACAATTAGGCACATGAAAATCATCAAAGATCCATGAGAAAGTCACATCACATATAAACATGTCAAAATACCGACACTAAGACTTTTATTCATGCTAACACTAAAATAAGTCTGACACACCCCTTGCGTGTCTACCCCGCAAGTGCACGAGTTGTCGAAATAATAAAATACCCTGGTGAGTGTGTAGTCGTATCCACAGGGAATAGTGTTCAGAAACAAGTGTTATCGCTATCTAGCTATAATGAGAATTGATGATGAGAAAGAAATATATATATATATAGATAGAAAAGAAAATAAAAGAATATAAAAAGAGCGATACAGGTAGGAGAGGTAATCGATATAAAGATGGGGTATCCGGACAAAGTTCCCCTTAAGACTAATGCTTCTAGTGCAAGACTTGTATCATACCCTCTAATTGATGCTAATTGAGTCGAGGATATCCTTAAACTCACGGTCCCAAACCTAAGGTCAACCGTGACTAACCCCAACACTATGTCCCGGCATTAGGATTCATGTCAATCCTTCACTCTGTCGGTCACGCAACTAAGCCCCAAGGGAGTATATCTACCTAAGCCTAACACTACGTGGAATTGCTTTAAGCTCTAGGGATTCCTAGTGATAAAACCTGTTCCTATGTGTAGTAGTTCTAACCCTTTGGTCCAGGTGGAAGAACCCTAGTCTAAATTAAGCCCCAGTGCATAGGATTCACATCACCCCAAAACCTTGGGGGAGTTCATCTACCTAACACTTCGCTCTATTTCGACCGCTAATAAATCAAGGAATCGGAGGTAGTGAGAAATCACACCGGAAAGGAAAGGGGTACATCGCTACCTCACAACTCTCCCTCTCAACCCTCTTCAATCTTAAAAAGTCTAACCCTATAGGAGTTGTCACACCTCCAAAGGATAACCTAGATTGCTCTCAACCTTAGTGTCACGTCTAAGGGAAAACAATAGCACAAGATAATTAAACTTGAAACTCAATTAAATTCATTAATAAAGAAAGCATAATAAAAGTCATAGAAACAATATCATCTTAGGGTTTACAAGTCCGAATACCCACTAGGGTTTAGCTCTCCATGGAGCAATACAAAATCAATAAAGAGATTAAGAACATATGCAATAAAACCATAAAGAAAACCCCCTTGTAGATCGTATCGATGGTCTTGTGGAGTCGCACCTCTTCTCCAACGAATCCCTTGTCAAGCCTAGGGCACACCTCGCCGAATCGATGCCGACGAAAGCTCCCTCAATAGCTATCTTCCAATAGATGTCGATGCCGATGCCGTATAATCGCCTCCAAAGACCTCCAAGAACCTCTCCAAACCCTAGTCGAAAGCCCCCAAAAGATAGGCCAAAAGATAGAAGGGAAGGGGGAAGGAGGGGAGGGTCCCCAAATAGATCTGAAAATGGGCTATTTATATTCTGAAATCGGAGTTCCACACGCCCTGTGGATTTTCCACACGGCCCTGGGAAAAAACCAGAAATTCCACACGCCCATGTCTTAATTCCACACGGCCGTGTGGAAATTCTGTTTTGCTGATTTTCGGCAACCTATGAACAGTACTTACTACAGTGTTTTTGTTACAGTACTTTGCTACAGTACGCCGTGTGGAATTTCCACACGCCCGTGTGAACTCTCAGAAATCCTGATTTTTGGTAGAAAGTGAACAGTAGGTTGCTACAGTGTTTTCTACAGTAACAAAAGCTACATTGCTGCTACAGTTGCCGAAATGCTCCCGAATTCATCGTTTTTCATCGAGGCCGTTGAATTGGGCACACAATCAACGGTAGATTATGTCGATTAATTCATTTCTCTTCATTGGCGAAATTCTCCAATCCTACACGAGTTATAGACTTTTGTGAGTGTGACTGCCCTTGTGCCCCTCCAATGGATGTTGGTACACACCCACAAGTCTAGACTCGTGCCTTGTTCCTTGCTTGGTCCGAGAACTCCTCAACAATGGCGAACATAACCTATTCTTGCTTCTTTTTCTCTAGATCTTCTCCATAACCCTTCAATGCACAAAAGAACACAAATGCACACTAATTAGTGATTAAATCTGAGAAAAGTAATGCTCAATGTAAGATAATAATACTTCGTATTATTATAACACAAGCACTTATCAAAGTCCTAGAAAAACAGTAAAAGCTTGGATTGCCTCCGAAGAAGCGCTTGTTTAACGTCACTTAGCTTGATGTACCTGACCTTAACTTACGGGGGTTCATGAATGAAAGTTGTCCTCATCCCTATAACTTGAAAACATGCTTGATATAAATTTTGTAGTTTAGAGGGGGAGTTATCGAGTTTGTTACCACACAAGGGTGAAACACCCTTACTCCTTGAATGCTCATCCCCATTTGCATTGGGGCTCTTCTTGTGGCATCTCATCGCTCTCCTTAGTTTATGGATCATCCTCTTCATGACTTCCGGGGTCGGTTCCACTTCCTCTACTAGACTAATTGATAGAACATCTTCATTCTCCACGTCTTGGTCTGGCCACCCTTCGTAAGGGTCCGGAAACATCATTTCCTACACATATTCATCAATTAGTTCGTCGGTAGTGTCAAGATAATATAAAGTTACATCAAAGTCTAGAGAATGCGATGGATAAGCTTTCGTCTCCAACTCTCAAAGTAAGCTCTCCGCCATCCATATCAATCAATGCCTTGGAAGTACGCAAGAACAACCTCCCAAGTATCAGCGGGACCTCGACATCCACATCAACATCCAACACTACAAAGTCAACAGGAAAGATGTACTTGTCAACTTTCACGAGCACATCTTCAATGATACCCCTCGGATGTCTAACTAATCGGCCGGCTAGTTGAAGTGTCATCCTAGTGGGTGTAGGCTCTCCCAAGCCTAGCTTCTGAAAAAAAGTATAAGGCATGACATTGATACTAGCTCCTGAATCCGCCAATGTCTTTTCTTCACCCAAGTTTCCAATATTGCAAGGAATGATGAAGCTTCTGAGATCTTTTCTCTTGCTCGGCATACTCTTTTGCAACACCGCCGAGCAAGTAGCATCTAGGATCACCGATGCACTCTCCTCCAATTTTCTCTTGTTAGTCAAGAGGTCCTTCAAGAACTTCGCATACTTAGGCATTTGTGACAACGCCTCCATGAATGGGATGTTGATGTGCAACTGTTTGAACAACCCGAAGAACTTCTTATACTGCTCGTCATTTTGGTTATTCTTCAATCGTGAAGGATAGGGAATTCTTGGCTTGTAAGGTGGCGGTGCCACCTCCTTCCCCTTTGGTATTTCCTCTACCTCCAAATCCTTGGGTGCCTCATCACTTTTTTATCGAGAGGGAGTCTATTCTCAATCTCCCGGCCACTCCTCAAAGTAATTGCCTTCACTTGTTACCTTGGATTTGTCTCCATGTTTCTTGGCAAACTTCCTTGAGGCCTCTCGGATAGAGACTTCGCAATTTGACAAACTTTGTTCTCCAAGTTGTTTAGCGATGCGGTGTGCTTGCGAAGTGTGGCTTCAACCGATTGGAACCTTGCATCCGACGATTGGACAAACCTTGTAAGTGCCTTCTCCAAATCGGTCATCTTGTTTTCTAATCCCGACACTCGATTCTCCAAATTTGGTGCTTGTAGTTGTTGAAAGCCCGGTGGTGTATTACTCTTTTGTTGTTGACCTTGGTTGCTCCATGACAAGTTTGGGTGATTCCTCCACCCCGGATTGTAGGTGCCACTATAAGGATTTCCTTGACCTCTGAATGCATTACCTACAAAATCCACTTGCTCAACCGAAGAAGTACCACCAATGGCAATCGGGCAATCACTAGAAGCATATCCTTCCCCACACCATTGCAACTCGTAATGGCCGTAACTCTAGGTGACGTTAGAGTGTCCAACTTCTTGCTCAAAGACTCAACTTGGGCCGCCAAAGATGTTACCACATCAATCACATGAAGTCCGGCCACCTTCGTCCTATCTCTTGAGTTCCATTGATAGCTATTGAAAGCCATCTCCTTAATGAGGTGTCGGGCTTCACCAGGGATCTTGCTTCCTAAGGTACCTCCTGCTACTGCATCTAACAATTGCTTCGTACTTGGATTCAACCCATTGTAGAAAGTGTGGACAATCATCCACTCGGGGACACATGCTGTGGACATCTTCGCAGGAGATCCTTGAACCTGTCCTATGTCTCAAATAGAGACTCCAATTTTGTCTGAACAAAGGAAGAAATTTCATTCCTAAGCTTCGCAGATTTTCTGGGTGGGAAATGTCGAGCAAGGAAAGCTTCCTCCATCTTCTCCCATCTCCTCCCAAGTAGTAATCGAGGCTCTAGGTAATGACTGTAGCCACTGTTTTGCTTTCGCCCTCAAGGAAAATGGGAAGGCTCTCAATCTGATGGCATCATCCATGACTCTGTTAATCTTGAGCATGTCACGCACTTCAAGGAAGTTCTCAATGTGGTTATTTGGGTCCTCATCAGCCAAACCATTGAATAATGCGGACTGTTGTAACATCAGGATGAAGCCTGGCTTGAGCTCAAAGTTCTGAGCTGTAATTGGAGGCCTTACAACGCTTGATTGTGTCCCCAAAACTACGGGTCTAGCATAATCAAAGAGAGTCCTCTACTGTTCGTGTTGTTCTGCCATGGTATCCGACCCTTCTGTATCTATTTCAGCTTGATTAGACTGTTCTTGCACAGGTTCTTTCCCTTTTCTGTGTGTTCTCCTTCCAATATCTTGGTCTCCTTCAACTAGAATCGAAGGATTGCCACAGGTTATAACATGAAGCTGAAACCAAAGAAAAGAAAACAAATAAGAACGATGAAGGAAAAAGAAAGTATGAGATAGAGTGAGTGGTGAATAGCTAAAATAGCAAAAAGAAAATGTCTCAAACACGCATAATCCCTGGCAACGGTGCCAAAAACTTTGACACACCCTTGCGTCTGTGCCCCGCAAGTGCACGAGTTGTCGAAGTAATAACACCCCGGTGAGTGGATAGTCGAATCCACAGAGAGCAGTGATTCAAAACAAGAGTAATTGCTACTTAGCTAGTGTGAAAGTAATGATGGTGAGTGAAAACAATGTGTGTGTAATAAAAGATAGAGAAATATAAAGAAAGAAGAGTGCAAGCAAAGAGTAAGGAAGAAACAATCAATGCACATGTGGGATACCCGGACAAAGCTCCCTCTAGGACTAATGCTTCTAGTGCAAGACTAGTATTATACCTTCTAATTGATGTCTAATGAGTGGTGGAAATCCTTAAGCACACGGTCCCAAACCTAAGGTTAACTGTGACTAGATCCAATACTATGTCCCGGCACTAGGATTCACTACAACACTTCACTCTGTTGATCTCTCAACTAAGCCCCAGGGGAGTCCATCTCCTATAGCCTCACACTACATGGAACTGCTTGGGGTTCTAGGGATTCCAAGTGATAGACCTTGTTCCTAAGTATAGTTCTAACCCTTTGGTTCAGGCGAAAGAACCCTAGTCTCTGTTAATCCCCAACACTAGAATTCACTACAACCCTTCACTCTATTGCTCGCGCAACTAAGCCCCAGGGGAGTTCATGTCCTAGCACTTCACTCTACTTCGACCGCAAAGAACTCTTAGAACACGGAGGTAGGGAAAATCACACTGAAGGAGAAAGGGGATGTTTCGCTACCTCTCGACTCACCCTCTCCATCCTCTCCAATTTCGTTGAATCTAATCCTATAGAAGTTGTCACACCTTCCAAAGATAACCTAGATGACTCTCAACCCTAGTGTCACAGTTAAGGGAAAATCAATACAATCATCATACAAGATTGGAACTCAATTAAAAGTATCAATTAATAAAGCATAATAAAAGTCATAGAAACAATGTCATCCTAGAGTTTACATGTCCAAATACCCACTAGGGGTTTAGCTCTCCATGGAGCTATACAAAATCATCAAAGTATATGTATAAACAAGCATATAAAACATGAATAAAACCACCTTGTGAAGCTACTCAGTCTTCTCCACCAAGTACCTTGTCAAGCCTAGGTCACACCTCACCGAATCGATGCCGAAGAAAGCTCCCCCAATAGCTATCTTCCAAAGGACGTCGATGTCGATGCCGTAGAAGGCTCCAAAAGCCTCCCAAAATCCTCTTTGAACCGTAGCCGCGAGCTCTCCAGAAGTTGGGTGAAAAATAGGTCAAAAGGTTCTCGAATAAATCTCAAAACACGGTACTTATAGGGCTGAAATCGGGCATCCATACGGCCGTGTGGAATTTTCACACGCCCGTGTGCATTTTCTAGAAGTTGATTTCTGGCATGCAGGTAATTTTGTTACAGTGTTTTGCTACAATACTCGCGCCCAAGTTGTTCCCAACTTCATTTTCATCATCGAGGCCGTTAAGTTGGGCACACAACCAATGGTAGATCATGTCGTTTCTTCTTTTCTCCTTATTGACGAAGTTCTTTAATGTTACACGGGTTAAACTTTATGAGTGTGACTGCCTTTGTGCCCCTCCAAATTATAAAATAATTTGATGCCTCAATGTAAGAAAATAACACTTCGTATTACTTAAACACGAGCAGTTATCAAAGACAGACTCCTAAGTGTATTGAAGAAATACAAGAGGGCAATTGCTTGGAAAATTTCTGATATCAATGGGATCAGTCCTTCTTTTTATACTCACAAGATCCTCAACAAAGACTCAATCCTAACATGAATGAGGTAGTGCAAAATGAGGTTATCAAGCTTCTTGACGAGGACATTATCTACCCAATCTCTGATAGTGAGTGGGTGATTCTAGTGTAGGTAGTACCAAAAAAAGGAAGGATGATTATAGTTATTAATGAGAAAAACGAGCTTGGTCCCACCAGAACCATCACAAGTTAGAGAGTTTTCATAGACTATAGGAAGCTCAATGATAGCACAAGGAAGGTTCATTTTCCCCTGCCTTTCATTGACCAGATGCTTGAACGGCTAGTAGGACACTCATATTACTGTTTCTTGGATGGCCTCACCGGTTACTTTTAGATCCTCATTACCCTAGGAGATCAAGAGAAGACCGCCTTCACTTGTCCTTATGGCACATTTGCCTATCGTCATATGCCCTTTTGGTTATGCAGCGTACTGGCTATCTTTCAAAGGTGTATGATGGTTATCTTTGAAGATATGGTAGAAGATATTATGGAAGTATTCATGGATGACTTCTCGGTCTTTGGTGACTTATTTGATTTGTGCCTTAAAAATTTAGAAAGAGTTCTAGCCCGGTGTGATGAGACCAATTTGGTTCTCAGTTCAAAAAAATGTCACTTTATTGTCGAGTACATTGTACTCGGGCACAAAATTTCACACAAAGGAATTCAAATGGACAGGGCGGACGTTGCCACCATCGAAAAACTACTCCCCTTACTTTAGTGAAAGCTATCAGAAGCTCCTTGGGACATGCCGGGTTCTATAGGAGATTCGTCAAGAATTTCTCTTTGATTGCCCGACCATTGATTAAGCTATTTGAAAAAGATGCCCCTTTTGAATTTAATGAAGAATACATGATTGCTTTTCTCAGCCTAAAGAAAAAGCTTGTGGAGACACCGATCATAGTTTCCCTATATTGGAATTTGCCATTTGAATTAATATGTGATACAAATGATTATGAAGTTGGGGCTGTACTTGTTCAATGATGGGACAACCATTTTCATCCTATCTATTATGCATGAAAGACTTTAAATTAGGCCCAGGAAAATTACACGACCACCGAGAAGGAATTACTTGCAGCAGTTTTTGCTTTTGACAAATTTTGGTCATATTTAGTGCTTTCTAAAGTAATTGTGCATACTGATTACTCCGCATTAAAATACTTGTTGCAAAAATCAAATGCTAAGCCTCAATTGATCCGCTGGGTACTTCTGCTACAAGAGTTTGATTTGGAGATAAAAGATAAAAGTGGAGAGGTGAATACAGCTGCAGATCACCTTTTTTGACTTGAGGGGCCTCATGAGAATGTTTTGGAAAAGAGGGAGATAAATGATATATTCCCGGGGGAGCAACTTTATAGCATTTAGGTAGTAATGGATGAAGAGAGTCCTTGGTTCGTCGACATTGCAAACTACTTGGCCGCAAAGACCTTCCCAAAGTTGCTCACTTATCAACAAAGGAAGAAATTTTTCTCAGATTTGAAATACTATATATGGGAAGATCATTATCTTTTCTGGGTTTGTACTGATCAAGCGGTAAGAAGATGTGTGTTACAAAAGGAAGGGCAAAATATTTTGAAACATTGTCATTCAGGTCTAACCGGAGGCCACTACAACGCAAACTGCACAACAAGGAAGATTTTAGATGTAAGATTTTATTGGCCTTCGATGTTCCAAGATGCACAAGAATATGTACTTAGATGTGATAGATGCGAACGTGCGGGAAATCTCTATGGTTGGGACAAGATGCCTCAAAATTCGGATCAAGTTTGTGAAGTCTTTGATATTTGGGTATTGACTTTTTAGGCCCATTTCCCAATTCTCATGGTCACAAATTCATTTTAGTGGTAGTTGACTATTTGTCAAGGTGGATGGAAGCACAAGCTCTCCCAACGAATGATGCAAGAATGGTAGTAAAATTTTTAAAGAAACTTTTCTCCAGATTTGGCACACCAAGAGAAATTATCAGTGACAGGGGCACCTATTTTTGTAATTCACAGTTGGAGATGATTCTGAAATTGTATGGTGTATTTCACAGAATAGCCACACCATATCATCCTTTGACCAGTGGATAAGTCAAAGTTCAAATAGTGATTTGAAATGAATCATAGAGAAGACAGTTACCAATCACTGGAAAAATTGGGCTGATCTTTTAGATGATGCACTCTGGAGTTACTCCTTACAGAACTACCTATAAGACACCCACAGGAACCATTCCTTACAGACTGGTCTATGGAAAAACATGTCATCTAACCATTGAGCTGGAACATCGGGCATGTTGGGCCATAAAGCAGCTTAATTTTGTTCCTCACTTAACAGGTCGGAAAAGAAAAGTCCAGTTAGATGAGTTAGATGAGTGGTGAACCATGGCTTACAAAAATTAAGCTCTCTACAAGAAAAAATCGAAGGAATATCATGATCGGCACATCAATCAAGGCAAGGGTTTTGACACACCCCTTGCGAGAGTGCTCTGCAAGTGTACGGGTCGTCGAAGTAATAATATACCCCGATGGATGGGTAGTCATATCCACATGGAGTACTAATTAGAGACAAGAGAAGTTGCTACTTAGCTAATGTGAAAACAATGGTGGTGAGTGAAAGCAATATGTGTTAAATAAAGGAAAGAAAGAAAATAAAAGGAAGAAAAGTGCAAGCAAAAGGTACGGAGAGAACAATCAATGAGAAGGTGGGGCACCCGGACAATGCTCACCCTAGGATTAGTTGCTTCAAGTGCAAAACTATTATTATACTTCCTAATTGATGTTTAATGAGTCATGGACATCCTAAAGCACATGGTCCAAAACCTAATGTCAACCGTGACTAGTCCTCTACACTATGCCACTACGGAGAGAATGCTCTCGGCGCCTCACACTGTGTTGGACTACTTGGGGTTCTAGGGATTCCAAGTGATAAACTCTGTTCCTAAGTATAGTTCTAGCCCTTTGGTCTAGGCAAAAGAACCCTAGTCTCAATTAAGCCCCATCACTATGATTCACTACAACCCTTCACTCTGTTGCTCGTGTAACTAAGCCCCAGGGGAGTTCATAACTTAGTACTTCTCTCTACTTCGACAGCAAAGAACTCTTGTAATGTGGAGGTCGGATAAATTACATCGGAAAGGAAAGGGGACATTCCGCTATATCTCGACTCACCCTTTCAACTCTCTCCAATCTTGTGTAGTCTAATCCTATAGAAGTTGTCATACCTTCGAATATAACCTAGATGACTCTCAATCGTAGTGTCACGTCTAAGGGAAAATTAATGCAATTAACATTCAAGATTGGAACTCAATTAAAAACATCAATTAAGAAAGCATAATAAAAGTCATAGAAACAATGTCATCCTAGGGTTTACAAGTCCGAATACTGATAAGTGCTTGTGTTATAGTAACGCAAAGCGTTATTATCTTACAATGAACATATCTTTTATCATATTTTGTCACTAAATAGTACGCATTTGTGTATTCTTGTGCATTGTAGGTTTGTGGAGCCAATTTGGAGAAGAAGAACGAAGTTAGATCGTGTTCACCGTTGTTGGGAGGTTTTCAGACCAAGCAAGGAACAAGGCACATGCCGAGACTTGTGAGTGTGTACCAACCTCCTTTGGACTGGCACAAAAGCAGTCACATTCACAACAAGTCTAACTCGTGTAGCTTAGGAGAATTTCACCAAGAAGGAGACTTGAAGCAATCGGCACGATCTACCATTGATTGTGTGCCCAATTCAATGGCCTCGATGAAGAACGACGGATTCGGGAGCGTTTTCGGCGAGTTACTGTAGCAGCACAGTAGCTTGTCGATGCAAAAACATTGTAGCAAGTTACTATTCACTTTTGGCCGAAATTCAGAATTCCAGAGAATTCACACGGGCGTGTGGAAATTTCACACGGCCATGTGAATTAATTTTTCAGCAGACAGAAACTTCACATGCCCGTGTGTTAATTCCACACGGCCGTGTGAAGTCCCGATAAGTCCAAATTTAAAGCCGCGACTCAACATTATAAAAGCCTGATTTGGAGACTTTTTAGATATCTTTTTGACCTAACTTTCTCCCCAACTTCTGCAGAGTGCGGCTAGGGTTTTAGAGAGGACTTTGTGGAGGATTGGAGCGTATCATCGGTATAGACATCGACGTTCGACGGCCGCACAAGACCACGGTCACACCATACGCAAAGGGATTTTCATCAATGCTTTTGTTTTATTCTTTCTTTCATATTATGATGAACATGTATAGCTCCATGAGGAGCTAAACCACTCGTGGGTATTCGGACTTGTAAACCCTAGGATTATTATGTTTCTATGACATTGTTATTATGCTTTTCCATTATTGATGAATAAATTCGAGTTTCAGTTTTAATTATCATGTGCTATTGTTTTCCCTTAGCCGTGACACTAAGGATTGAGAACAATCTAGGTTATCCTTTGGAGGTGTGACAACTCCTATAGGGTTAGACTACTTAAGATTGAAGAGGGTTGAGAGGGAGAGTTGTGAGGTAGCGACGTATCCCATTTCCCTTCCGGTGTGATTTCTCCCTACCTCCATTTCCTTGATTTATTAGCGGTCGAGATAGAGTTAAGTGCTAGGTAGATAAACTCCCTTGGGGCTTAGTTGCGCAAGCAACAGAATGAAGGGTTAACGTGAATCCTATGCACTGGGGCTTAATTTAGACTAGGGTTCTTCCACTTGGACCAAAGGGTTAGAACTATACATAGGAACAGGTTTTATCACTAGGAATCCCTAAAGCTTAAAGCAATCCCACGTAGTGTTAGGCTTAGGTAGAAATACTCCCTGGGGCTTAGTTGCGTGAGCGAAAGAGTGAACGGTTGACGTGAATCCTAATACCGGGACATAGTGTTGGGGTTAGTCACGGTTGACCTTAGGTTTGGGACCGTGTGTTTGAGGATATCCTCGACTCAATTAACATCAATAGGAAAGTATAATAGCATAGTCTTGCACTAGAATCATAAGTCCTAGAGGTAACTTGTCCGGATACCCTATTTCATTCATTGCTAGTCTTTCTCCTTCCACTTTTACTTGCACCTTCTTGTCTTTCATCTCTCTATTCACTTTCTTGTCTTTTATTCTAATTAAATCCATAATTCTCTCATCAATTCGATTATCACTTTTCGTACACCATATAACTAAATAGTGAATTCTTGTGTTCCAAATCCCTATTCCCTGTGGATTCGACTGCCCACTCACCAGTGTAATTTTATTACTTCGACAAGCCCGTGCACTTGCGGGATACACGCAAGGGGTCGTGTCAAATACCCACTAGGGGTTTAGCTCTCCATGTAGCTATACAAAATCAACTATGTGTTTATCTCAATAAGCATAGAAAGCATGAATAAATTGTGGCCAGTGTTGATGGTCTTGTGAAGCCGCTTCGTCTTCTCCAACGAATCCCTTGTCAAGCCTAGGGCACAACTCGCAGAATCGATGTCAATAAAAGCTCCCCCAATAGCTATCTTCCAAAGGATGTTGATGTCGATGCCCTAGACTCGCTCCAAAGGCTTCGCAAAATTCTCTACAAACCCTAGCCGCAAGCTCCCCAGAAGTTAGGCGAAAGATAGGTTAAAAGTCTATAAATAAATCTGAAGTTGCGCTATTTAAAGGGTTGAAATTGGACATCCACACGACCGTGTGGAATTTCCACACACCCGTGTGGATTTGCTGAAAATCTGATTTTCGGCGCAGTGAACAGTAACTACTACAGTACATTTTTTTGCTACAGTACTGTTGCATTACTCTCACCAAAGTTGCTCCCGACTTCATTTTCTTTATCGAGGCTGCTATGTTGGGAACACAACCAAGCGGTAGATCATGCTATTTCTTCTTTTCCCCGCATTGATGAAGTTCTTCAATGTTACATGAGTTAGACTTTATGAGTGTGACTGCCTTTGTGCCTCTCTAAATTATAGAATAATTTGAGCACATTGGAGGTTGGCACACACCCACAAATCTACAACCCATGCCAGGATCCTTGCTTGGTTCAAGAACTCCTCAACAATCGCGGACATGACCCAATTTTGCTCCTTTCTCTTGAACTCTTCTTCATAACCCTACATGCACAAAAGAACACAAATACACACAAATTAGTGATAAAACCTGAGAAAAGTAATGCTCAATGTAAGAAAAGAATACTTCGTATTACTTATACACAAGCACTTATCATGTTTCAAGGAAGGAGACCAATGATAAGAGCCTAGATGTATGTATTTATACATAGGTTTTAAACATGCTAGCATGTGTTTTTGATTGAATCGATGCCTATTTTATGTCTAAATTGGTTATATTTGCGTTACAGACCTTAGGGAAGCTAAGAGGAGCTCTAGAATGCAATTGGGAGAAATCGGCACCAAAAATCACGTTTTGGAGCAATATTACTATAGCAGGCACTGTAGTGAGAGAATTGGGTGTTACAAGAAATCGACTATAGCAAAGTATTGTAGCACAAGCCCTATGAGGAGGCAACTTTATTGTGGCATTTAGAAGCTAAATCTCATGATTTAGAGAGGGGCAATCAAAGGGAGAAGTGTTATTAGGCAAGATCTTCACCAATTTTTTCTTTGGGAAGCTTGGAGACGACGAGGGAAGCCGCCCCCATAGCGGCGCCAGTGGAAGCCTTCCGCGCTGTTCCTTCTCCTCTTCTTGCTTCCATTGTTTGAGGGAGTTTTATTATGCATTTTATAGTTGTTTCCATGAACTCATCTTGTGTATTTGCTTGTATGGACAGCAAGACCTCAAGGTCACCAGATGCCGGTGAATATTGGGGTAAACTTGTTTAATTGTATGTTTTGAGTTGTTTAATGCAATTGATTTATTTCGTGGTTTAAGCTTTGTGATCTTTGATGTCCTGATTTGCATGAGAACTCTGTATTTCAACTTCTAGATTGTACTAGGTTGTTTGACCAACTCCCTTATGCTAGACACACTTAGCTTAATGGGGATTCATGCATGAATACTCCGTGACCATCGTGTAATTCATGCCCCTCCAACAATTAGGGCTAGACCTATGTTTTAAGCATTGGCCCTAATTGGAGATCTCCCTATTCATAGTGTAATCATAAGAGGATTTGGCTGGTAAAGATTCCTAGCCAATACTTGTATGGGATTAGCGGTTATCACCGTGACCATCGGGGTAATCTACTTTAGGATTTCTCTTGGCCCACATGATGAATTGCTTAGTAACTCTAGCATCCTTCTAGCTTTAGTAATCCTAAGGGGATCTGTATCCATGAACACCCTCATTTCTTGAACTTTCACTCTCTCATTGACACACCCCTTGCACGAGTGTTCCCCAAGTGCACGGGTCGTCGCAGTAATAAAATGCCCCGTTGAGTGGGTAGTCGAATCCACAGGTAATAGTTGTTTAGAAACAAGAGTTATCGCTACTTAGCTAAAACAAAAAACAATGGTGAGTGAAATCAATATATGAATGCAAAGAAAAATAAAAAGAGAAAAGAAAACAAGCAAGAGGAAATAGAGAGGATAACCAATGATAAGATGGGGCACTGATAAATGCTTGTGTTATAGTAACGCGAAGCGTTATTATCTTACAATGAGCATATATTTATCAGATTTTATCACTAAATAGTGTGCATTTGTGTATTCTTCTGCATTGTAGGTTTGTGGAGCCACTTTAGAGAAGAAGAACGAAGTTAGATCATGTTCACCGTTGTTGGGAAGTTTTCAGACCAAGCAAGGAACAAGGCACGAGATTAGACTTGTGAGTGTGTGCCAACCTCCTTTGGAGTGGCACAAAGGCAGTCACATTCACAACAAGTCTAACTAGTGTAGCTTAAAAGAACTTCGCCAAGAAGGAGACTTGAAGCAATCGGCACGATCTACCATTGATTGTGTGCCCAATTTAATTGCCTCGATGAAAAACGACGGATTCGGGAGCATTTCGGCGAGTACTATAGCAACACCGTAGTTTGTTACTGTAGCAAAACAATGTAGCAAGCTACTGTTACCTTTCGGCCGAAATTCAGAATTCCAGAGAATTCACACGGGCGTGTGGAAATTCCACTCGGCCGTGTGAATTAATTTTCCAGCAAGCAGAAACTTCACATGCCTGTGTGTTAATTCCACACGGCCGTGTGAAGTCCCGATAAGTCCAAATTTAAAGCCGCGACTCAGCATTATAAAAGCCCGATTTGGAGACTTTTTACATATCTTTTGACCTATCTTTCTCACCAACTTCTGCAGAGTGCGGCTAGGGTTTCGGAGAGGACTTTGTGGAGGATTGGAGCGCGTCATCGGCATCAACATTGACGTTCGACGGCTGCACAAGAACACGACCACACCATACGCAAGGGGTTTTCATCAATGCTTTTGTTTTATTCTTTCTTTCATATTTTGATGAACATGTATAGCTCCATGAGGAGCTAAACCCCTCGTGGGTATTTGGACTTGTAAACCCTAGGATTATTATGTTTCTATGATATTGTTATTATGCTTTTCCATTATTGATAAATAAATTCGAGTTTCAATTTTAGTTATCTTTTGCTATTGTTTTCTCTTAGCCATGACACTAAGGATTGAGAACAATCTAGGTTATCCTTTGGAGGTGTGACAACTCCTATAGGGTTAGACTACTTAAGATTGAAGAGGGTTGAGAGGGAGAGTTGTGAGGTAGCGACGTATCCTCTTTCCCTTCCAATGTGATTTCTCCCTACCTCCGTTTCCTTGATTTATTAGCGGTCGAGATAGAGTGAAGTGCTAGGTAGATAAACTCCCCTGGGGCTTAGTTGCGCAAGCAACAGAGTGAAGGGTTGACGTGAATCCTATGCACTGGGCTTAATTTAGACTAGGGTTCATCCACCTGGACCAAAGGGTTAGAACTATACATTTGAACAGGCTTTATCACTAGGAATCCCTAAAGCTTAAAGCAATCCCACGTAGTGTTAGGCTTAGGTAGAAATACTCCCCTGGGGCTTAGTTACGTGAGCGACAGAGTGAATTGTTGACGTGAATCCTAATGCCGGGACATAGTGTTGGGGTTAGTCACGATTGACCTTAGGTTTGTAACCGTGTGTTTTAGGATATCCTCGACTCAATTAACATCAATAGGAAAGGATAATAGCATAGTCTTGCACTAGAAACATAAGTCCTAGAGGTAACTTATCCGGATACCATATTTCATTCATTGCTAGTCTTTCTCCTTCCACTTTTACTTGCACTTTCTTGTCTTTCATCTCTCTATTTACTTTCTTGTCTTTTATTCTAATTGATCCCATAATTCTCTCATGAATTCGATTATCACTTTTCGTACACCACATAACTAAATAGTGAATTCTTGTGTTCCAAATCCCTATTCCCTGTGGATTCGACTACCCACTCACCAGGGTAATTTTATTACTTCAACAAGCCTGTGCACTTGCGGGATACACGTAAGGGGTCGTGTCAGGCACCCTGACAATGCTCACCCTAGGACTATTGTTTCAAGTGCAAGACTAATATTATGCCTCCTAACTGATATTTAATGAGTCGTTTAAATCCAAAGCCATACGGTCCCAAACTTAAGGTCAACCGTGACTAGCCCTCTACACTATGCCCTGGCGGAAAGGGATAAAATCAACACCTCACACTGTGTTGGACTGCTGTGTGTTCTGGGGATTACAAGTGATAAACCTTGTTCCCTAATATAAACCTAACCCTTTGTTCTAGGCAAAAGGCCCATAATCACACTTAAGCCCAAGCACTAAAATTCACTTCAACACTTCACTCTGCTGCTCACGCAACTAAGCCCAAGTGGAGTTCATCTCTTAGCACTTCACTCTATTATGACCGCAAAGAACTCTTGGAACAGGCAGGTGATAAGTGCTCGTGCATAAGTAATACAAATTATTATTTTCTTACATTGAGCATTAATTTTCTCAAGTTTGGTCATTAATTAATGTGTATTTGTGTTCTTTTGTGCATGTAGGGTTGTGGAGAAGAGTTAGAGGAAAAAGGAGCAAAATTAGATCATGTCTATTGACACGACCTTTTGCGTGTGTACCACAAGTGCACGGCCTTGTCGAAGTAATAAAATTACCCTGGTGAGTGGGTAGTCGAATCCACAGGGAATAGGGATTTAGAACACAAGAATTCACTATTTAGTTATGCGGTGTACGAAAAGAAAATAATCGGAGTGATGAATGAATTTATAGAAACAATTAGAATAAACGACAAGAAAGTAAATAGAGAGATGAAAGATAAGAGAAAAGCAAGTAGAAGTTAAAAGAGAAAGACTAGCAATGGGTGAGATAGGGTATCCGGACAAGTTACCTCTAGGACTTATGCTTCTAGTGCAAGACTATGCTATTATACTATCCTATTGATGTTAATTGAGTCGAGGATATTCTTAAACTCACGGTCCCAAAACTTAAGGTCAACCGTGACTAACCCCAACATTATGTCCCGGTATTAGGATTCACTACGACCCTTGACTCTTGTTGACCTGTCAACTAAGCCCCAGGGGAGTCTATCTTCCTAACCCTAACACTACGTGGGATTGCTTTAAGCTCTAGGGATTCCTAGTGATAAAACCTGTTCCTCTATGTAGTTCTAACCCTTTGGTCCAGGTGGAAGAACCCTAGTCTAGATTGAGCCCTAAAACTCTATCTTGACCGCTAATTAACCAAGGAAACGGAGGTAGGGAGAAATCACACCGGAAGGGAAAGGGGTACATTGCTACCTCACAACTCTCCCTCTCAACCCTCTTCAATCTTAAGTAGTCTAATCCTATAGGCGTTGTCACACCTCCAAAAGATAAACTAGATTGTTCTCAACCCTAGTGTCATGGCTAAGGAAGAACAATAGCAAAAGATAATTAAAACTGAAACTCGAATTTATTCATCAATAATGGAAAAGCATAATAACAATGTCATAGAAACATAATGATCCTAGGGTTTTACAAGTCTGAATACCCACGAGGGGTTTAGCTCCTCATGGAGCTATACATGTTCATCAAAGTGTAAAATAAATTGCAAAATAAGAACATCAATGAAAACCCCCTCGCGTGTGATGTGGCCGTGGACTTGTGCTACCGTCGGACGTTGATGATGATGTCGTTGGCGTGTTCCAATCCTCCACAAAGTCCTCTCCGAAACCCTAGCCGCACCCTCTCGAAGTTGGAGAGAAAGATAGGTCAAAAGATACTCAAAAAGTCTCCCCATCGGGCTTTAAATAGGCTGAGTGCGGCTTTAAATTTGAACTTATCGGGGCTTCACACGGCCGTGTGGAATTTCCACACGCCCGTGTGAAGTTTCTGTCTTCCTGAAAAATTACTTCACACGGCCGTGTGGAATTTCCACTCGCCCGTGTGAAGTCTCTGGCTTGCTGGAAAATGATTCACACGGCCGTGTGTTAATTCCACACGCCCGTGTGAATTCTCTGGAAACTTGATCTTTGGCAGAAAATGCACAGTAACTTGCTACAGTGGATTGGAACAGTAACAAAGCTACAGTACTCGCCGAAACGCTCCCGAATATGTTGTTCTTCATCGAGGCCATTGAATTGGGCACACAATCAATGGTAGATCGTGCCGATTGCTTCAAGTCTCCTTCTTGGTGAAGTTCTCCTATGCTACACGAGTTAGACTCGTTGTGAATGTGACTGCCTTTGTGCCCCTCCAAAGGAGGTTGGCACACACTCACAGGTCCAAGTTCGTGCCTTGTTCCTTGCTTGGTCCGAAAACCTCCCAACAACGGCGAACACGATCTAACTTTGTTCTTCTTTTCCAACTTGGCTCCACAAACCTACAATGTACAAGAATACATAAATGCACACTATTTAGTGATAAAATCTGATAAAAGAGATGCTCATAGTAAGATAATAACGCTTTGCATCACTATAACACAAGCACTTATCATCTGTGTTGTTGAGGAGTTTCTTGGACCAAGCAAGGATCAAGGCACGGGTTCTAGACTTGTGGGTGTGTGCCAACCTCCTATGTGCTCTAATTGTTCTATAATTTAGAGAGGCACAAAAGCAGTCACACTCATAAAGTCTAACTCGTGTAACATTGAAAAACTTCGTCAGTGAGGAGAAAAGAAGAAACGACATGACCTACTGCTTGGTTGTGTGCCCAACCTAATGGCCTCGGTGAAGTAAATGGAGCCGATAGCAACTCTGGCATGAGACTGTAGCAGTTACTATAGCAAAACACTGTAGCAATTCACTGTAGCAGCTATTGTTCATAGCTCGCCGAAAATTTAGATTTCCAGAAAATCCACACGGCCGTGTGGATTCACAATTTTAGCCCTTTAAATACCGCGGCTTCAGATTTATTTGGGGAATTTTCTACCTATCTTTTACCCAACTTCGGGAGAGCTCGTGGCTAGGGTTTGGAGAGGATTTTGTGTTGCTTTGGAGTAAGTCTACGGCATCAACATCGACGTCCTTTGGAAGATAGGTATTGGGGGAGCGTTTGCCGGCATCAATTCGGTGAGGTGTGCCCTTGGCTTGACAAGGGACTTGGTGGAAAAGACGAAGCAACTTCACAAGACCATCGCTACGCATCACAAGGGTGTTTTATTCATGTTTGCTATGCTTTTTGATACAAATACTTTGATGATTTTGTATAGCTCCATGGAGAGCTAAACTCCTATTGGGTATTCGGACTTGTAAACCCTAGGATGATATTGTTTCTAAGACTTTTATTATGTTTTCTTAATTGATGTTTTTAATTGAGTTCCAATCTTGAATGATAATTGCATTGATTTTCCCTTAGCCATGACACTAGGGTTGAGAGTCATCTAGGTTATCCTTCGAAGGTGTGACAACTTCTATAGGATTAGACTACACAAGATTGAAGAGGGTCGAGAGGGTGATTCGAGAGGTAGCGGAACGTCCCCTTTCCCTTCCGGTGTGATTTATCCTACCTCCACGTTCCAAGAATTCTTTGTGGTCAAAATAGAGCGAAGCGGTTGACCTTAGCTTTGGGACCGTGTGTATTTGGATTTCCACGACTCATTAAAGATCAATAAGGGAGTATAATATTAGTCTTGCACTAGAAGCATTGGTCCTAGGGGAAGCATTGTCCGGGTACCGTATATTTCTACTGATTGTTTCCTCCTTACTCTTTGCTTGCATTCTTCTCTTCCTTCTACTTTCTTTCTTTTATTGCACACATATTGTTTGATCTCATTGACTATCATTTTCACACTAGCTAAGTAGCAACATCTCTTGTCTCTAACCACTACTCCCTGTGGATTCGACTACCCACTCACCGGGGTATTATTACTGCGACGACCCGTGCACTTGGGAGCATTCGCAAGGGGTGTGTCAGGAGGTAGGATAAATCAAGTTGGAAGGAAACAGGGGCGTTCCACTACCTCTCCACTCACTCTCTCGACCTTCTTCAATCTCGCTTAGTCTAATCCTAATGGAGTTGTCACACCTTCAATGGATTACCTAGATGGATTCTCAATCCTAGTGTCACTTTAAGAGAAAATCAACTCAATAAGAATTCAAGATTGAAACTCAATTAAATCATCAATTAAAGAATCATAATAGAAGTCAATGAAACAAAATCCTCCTAGGGTTTACAAGTCCAAGAACCCAGTAAGGGTTTAGCTCTCCATGGAGCAATACAAAATCAACAATGAAATCGAAAATAAATGCAAGCAATCCATGAAGATAACCTCCTTGTCATCCTTGTTAATGGTTTTCAAGAGCCGCCTCGTCTTCTCCAAGGACTCCTCTGTCAAGCCTAGGGCACACCTCGCCAAATCAATGTCGTCAAAAGCTCCGCCAATAACTCTCCTCCAAAGGATGTCGATGTCAATGCCGTAGAAGCACTCCTAAAGCCTCTTAAAAACCTCTCCAAACCCTTGCCGCGCTCTCCCCGAAAGATCGCAGAAATATAGGAAATAGATCCCCAAATAAATCTCAAATTGCGGTATTTATAGAGCTGAAATCGGGCATCCACATGGCCGTGTGGAATTTCCACACACCCATGTGGATTTCTAGGAATCTGTTTCCTGCACGCTGTGAACATTAACTACTACAGTGATCTTACTACAGTAAACTACTATAGTGCTCTGGCCAAAATGCTCCCGACTTCATTTCTTCATCGAGGCCGCCAAGTTGTGCACACAATTATGCGATAGATCACGTCGCCTCTTGCTTTCAAACACATTGATGAAGCTCTTCAATGTTACACAAGTTAGACTCTATGAGTGTGACTGCCTTTGTGCCCCTCCAATTTGTATATTAACTTGAGCACTTTGGAGGTTAGCACACACTCACATGTATACAACTTGTTCCTTAATCCTTGCTTAGTCCAAGAGTCTCCTTAACAATTGCATCAATGATCTATTTTTGCATCCTTTCTTCCAAACTTGTCTCCACAACCCTAAATGCATAAAAGAACACAAATACACACGAATGAGTGATAAAATTTTATAAAATTGATGCTCAATGTAAAAAAAAGTGTACTTTGTATTACTTATACACGAGCACTTATTACTCACTTTGGCATATAAACATCTCTCCACTTAGTTTTAGTTTTCTTTGTAGGTTTAGTACACTTGAATGTGATTTAGCAGGTTGAACAAAGGTGAAGAGGAAGTAAGGGTAGCTCTTTGGACCCAGGGAATACGACCCTCTCGTGCTTGCACGAGAAGTATTACTTGATGACCCTATGCACTTGCGGGGCACTCATCAACCAGGTGTTACTCTTCAATTCGAGATTGAAACTCTTTCCAGGTAAGTTGAAATTACGTTAGTCAGGGCTATCACTACAAGAAAATAGTCGCATCACTGATGGAATTTTCTGTCAGTGAAAACAACAATTCCGTCACTGATGATCTACAACAACGGAACTGTTTGTTGGAAACGTTTGTCAGAAAATTTTGTGTCACTGATGATATTTCGTCGGAAATTTTTTTTCTGTGGATGATGCTAGAGCATCACCAACGGAATATTTTGTCAGTGAAGCCAAAATAAAAACTGAAATTAATGATAAGAAAATACATATCACCAACGGAATTCTGTCACTGCTGTGGTATATTATCCACGGAATTTTGTCACTAAAAAATTATCAAACGAATTCCGTCACTGATAGTGTATATCACCGATGGAATTCTGTCACAGATATACTCACTTCACCCACGGAATTCTGTCACTGATGTGGTATATTACCCACGGAATTTCATCACTAAAAAATTATCAAACGAATTCCGTCACTGATAGTGTATATCACCGACGGAATTCTGTCACAGATATACTCACTATACCCACGGAATTCCGTCGGTAAAGATCTTTAACACCAATGGAATTCCGTCACTGATGTGGTGTATTACCCATGAAATTCCTTCACTAACTATTTATCACACACGGAATTAGGTATTTGAGACTCTTTACCACCAAACAAATTCCGTCACAGATGCTCGCTTCACCCACGTAATTTTGTCAGGAAAGTCCGTTTAACAACAACAGAATTTTGTCACTGATGTAGTATATTACCCATGGAATTTCGTCACTAAAAGAATATCACCCACAGATTATTCCCTTTACATCCAAATAAATTCCATCACTGAAGCTCTTCTATTATATTATTAATTGTATTTATCTTGCTTGATTTTCCTATAGCAATACATATAAGAAATTTCATATGGCAAACACACAATATTAAATTCCGTCAAGTACATGTAATTAATTTCATGTACCATACTTAGTGTACATACATCACTGATAATTAACAAGTCTTAACAAGTACTAAACATATATAAAGAAACAATACCATATACATAGCATATATCAATCTGTTTAATATTCAAAGTGGTGGTCCAACAGTGTCTTTATATTGAGAGGTAGGCTAAGAAGGTCCTATTGAAGCATTTGTAAACATATGCGCAGGATTAAACATATCCATCATTTGTTCAAGATACATCTTGATATCCTCCGCATCGCTCGCTTGCTTCTTTACTTTATCCTCTAAGTTGATTATTCTGTCTTTCACAAGTGTCACTTCTTCACGTAAATTGTCAACTTCAACTAGAGTTTGTTCATGTTCATGATTTGGATGACTACAAGCCGAGTATGATGCATCTCCAGCATTGATGGAAGTAGATACGAAATTCTTGCTATGTGGCGTGATTCCAAACCCATAGAAATGAGTGCGTGTAGTACCTTGCGCTCCAATTGCATCACACTAAAGTTCTGGGTCAAACTCGAGATGATTGGTTTCATCAAAACCATACTTTTGACTCATTGAAGAAGTATAAGTTTCCTATAAGAAATAACAAACGAATTAGTTCAACATATACATCACAAGAGATATATAAACTAGGTAGTTGCAATTTCATCAAAATTAAGATCAATGATCCTACATTATAACATGACAATAAAAAGTTGATAGTAAAAAGGTTGTGATGTAATAATCCCCACACAAGAAGCATATTCAGTTTTTGGCACAAGAAGCATGCACAAATAAAGATACATGGACTATAAGAAAACATATGTAAATTCTCCTATATGGCCATGATTGAAAGCACACCATGATTAAATTCTATAAATACTATCTCTCAAAAAAGGTAGCACATTTACTCTCAAATACAGTGAAAAGAATTAGTAAGAACATAGACAAGCATACATTCTCAATTCAAAAGAAAAAAATTCAGTTTTTCAGTGAGACAGGAATTCATGCCTCATTAAAAAGACTGATTTTTTTTTTATCATCCTGAGCATCCTATTTGGTGATTGATCAAAAGTACCATATCATAAAATTTAATCAAAGAAGTGTCATATAGGAAAGAAAGTGCATATTATCAAGGGCATACACTTACACTGACATTCTTGGACTTATGAAAAACAAAATCACCTTGACCTTTCTCACGTTTGTGGGTGTGGTTGAACAATTCTCCATAGGTTGGTTTTCGGTTAATTTGTTTTTCCTACATGAAGATATTAAATAAGAGACTATAAAGACACGTGCAAGTAAAATTTAAAATATAAATTATGTACATACCATCCTCTCCGCATGAATCAAAAAAGGGATCGATCCACCGGTATGCTTGGTGATGCTCCATTTACTCAGTCATCCTATTTCGCTTGCCAATAACTGATCTATTTTTCCATGCATCAGTAGTCCACACATCACTAACCAATCGATCCCAAATATCCATTCGAATCCAACCTACATTGTAACCTTTGCACTTTGAAATATCACTAACACCAAAATGTCTCATTGCCCACTTCCTTTCTTCTTCCAACATACCACACAACCGTTCCTTGCACGTAGTCTCCCAAATTGCTCTCACAACTTTTGTTTTCTCAATAGGCCACATAACTTTTCCCTATCAAATAACACACGGGTAAAAATTTCAAAAACCCAAGAAGATATTTGAAATTTATCTATCTATGCTATTGAATGATTCAAACTTGTTTACAAGTCATGATATATTTCAATCAGTGAACTGTGTTCCTGATTTAGAGCTCTAAATTACAATCCACTCTCATATAGTGAAGTATAGTTTATTTTTAGAGTTATCTTAATGAATTTTTGATATCTATCCCAATGACTTGGTAAGTATCTTCAAGTGATCATGAATATACAATTGGAAAAGAAAACTAACCAGGCTCTAAATACATGCATAAGATCATCATTTATTTGTCCAATTATGTTTTACATGCATGTTTGATAAGTTAATCTTGAACTATAGAAATCATATTACCAAGCCATAATCTTTTTAAACAATAAATACCCAAAAATAAATTTCCGTAAACAATGAAAACTTAATATCATATTGGAAAATATAAAGGTAAATGTTAGAAGAAAACAATGCCATGATTATATAAAGTTTATGATAAAGTTTACTACAAAACTTAGTTTAAGATAATAGAGATATATAAACTACAATTCTACTATATATGTTAACATTTCTACCATATAATAGAGATATATAGACTACAATTCTAAATTCATGCGATGGGGATTAGTGTACTTTATTCTTTATATACAACCACAACGAAACAATTAGAACCAAAAAAAGATTCAAATATTTTCATTTTATGGTTTCCAATGCAAAAATGGAAAGGCTAAAGGCAAAGGAAAAACATGCTCAATTTCTTTAACAAGGCAATAAACAATAACAGACGTTCCAACCAATTATATTGATGCAATAACATGAAGTTAAACATGATAGTTGCACTTCATGATACGAAAACATTGTCAATGTAAGAGCATGGGAAAGTTATGTGTATATCTTAAGTACCATATGAATTGCAATTATTAAAACACCAAACGGGAGCATATCGGTAGCAAGAATCAAAGTTATGCAAAAAGAGAGAAATGAACACCTCAAATTTTGCCCACATGTCATCTTTGATAGATTCAGGAACTTTCTTCCATGTTGGTCATGCATCGTTGAAGTATGGATACACTTTGTAATTGTTCTAACAGTTTTAGGGTCTACAAATTTCCTATCATCATAAGAAAAAAAATGAGGAATCAGGCCTATATTAGTCAAGTATGACTTTAGCACAAATAAATAAACAACTTACTCATCATGTAAAATATTAACCAAGATTCGCTCATTTGGATTTGCCGGTGTGGGTATTTTTTTGTTAGGACCTCTTGGGCGTTTGTTTTTCTTTATTTCAGTGGTGATATCTTCATGATTTTCTTCAGCTGCCATAGTAGGATTTTGTGTTTCTTCATCTTCATAGGTTGGCATTTGTGCAAGAATAGGTTGGTTCATCTCTTGTTGACTTTCTGAGGACGATTGATGCTGCCTGAACTATCCTTCCCATACCACTTGACTTGGAAGATCCTTAGCTGCATTTGCTTCCAAAGATTTCTTTGTCTTGGATTTTTTTATTAGCTTTTGCTCTATGCATGATGTCTCTAATAGAACAAGAATATCACCATCTTAATAATAAACAAGTGCATGTTAAGTACAATTGTAAGAAAGTGATCATAATGCAGATAAAAAAGCTTTTAACAAATACATCAAGACAATTGTCATTGGAATTTGCACCTATATGGTTATCCATGCCTAATATGCATTTCTAGATAGATCCGATATATATATTGCATGACAATGATACAGGTGATAGAGGAATAAATATTGTATGGAATGAAGAAAATATTGTAAACAATATTTTCCCCAAAATATAGAAGTCGAGGAAAAAATTAAATATTACTCACCCTATGTATGGAATCATTTCTTCACAATTCATCAGAACATATAACTCTGCAGCCAAATACTCATTTGTTGTCAGATATCGAGTATTTTTTTTCGGTCCCAAGGGTCATCCAAGATGTTTGAAAATCGAAAGGCGTCTCATGGGATCTACTTCACTTGCATCATCATTACGTGACAATTGAGTAAATCTTGTTTTGACATCCTGACACGACCCCTTGCATGTATCCCGCAAGTGCACGGACTTGTCGAAGTAATAAATTTACCCCGGTGAGTGGGTAGTCGAATCCACAGGGAATAGAGATTTAAAACACAAGATTTCACTATTTAGCTATGGGATGTACGAAAAGTGAGAATAGAATCGATGAGTGATTATGAAAGCAATTATAAAGAGACAAGAAATTAAGTAGAGAGATGGAAGGTAAGAAAGTGCAAGTAGAAGTAAATAGAGAAGGACTAGCAATGGATGAAATAGGGTATCCGGACAAGCTACCTCTAGGACTTATGCTTCTAGTGCAAGACTATGCTATTATACTTTCCTATTGATGTTAATTGAGTCGAGGATATCCTTAAACACACGGTCCCAAACCTAAGGTCAACCGTGACTAACCCCAACACTATGCCCGGTCATTAGGATTCACTTTGACTCTTGATTCTCATTGACCTGTCAACTAAGCCCTAGAGGAGTACATCTTATTAAGCCTCACACTACGTGGTATTGCTTTAAGTTTTAGGGATTCCTAGTGATAAAACCAGTTCCTATGTATAGTTCTAACCCTTTGCTCCAGGTGGAAGAACCCTAGTCCAAATTAAGCCCTAGCGCTTAGGATTCACGTCAACCCTTCACTCTGTTGCTCGTGCAACTAAGCCCCAGGGGAGTTCCTCTCCTAGCACTTCACTCTATCTCGACCGCTAAGAAATCATGGAACATGGAGGTAGGAAGAATCACACCAGAGGAGAAAGGGGATGTTCCGCTACCTCACGACTCACCCTCTCAACCCTCTTCAATTTTAAGTAGTCCAACCCTATAGGAGTTGTCACACCTCCAAAGGATAACCTAGATTGTTCTCAGCCCTAGTGTCACGGCTAAGGGAAAACAATTGCAAGAGATAATTAAAATTGAAATCTCGAATTTATTCATCAATAATGGAAAAGCATAATAGCAATGTCATAGAAACATAATAATCCTAGGGTTTACAAGTCCGAATACCCACGAGGGGTTTAGCTCCTCATGGAGCTATACAAATTCATCAAAATATGAAAGAAAGCACAAAGTGAAAGCATTGATGAAAACCCCCTTGCGTATGACGTGGTCGTGGTCTTGTGTGGCCGTCGGATGTTGGTGACGATGCCGATGACGCACTCCGAACCTCCACAAAGTCCTCTCCGAAACCCTAGCCGCACTCTCCAGAAGTTTGGGAGAAAGATAGGTCAAAAGATGTGTAAAAAGTCTCCAAATCCGGCTTTTATAATGTTGAGTCGCGGCTTTAAAATCGGACTTATCGGGATTTCACATGGCCGTGTGGAATTTTCACACGCCCGTGTGAACTCTCTGGTTTTCTGAATTTCGGCTGAAAGTGAATAGCAGCTTACTACAGTGTTTGCTACAGTAACTCGCTACAGTACTCGCCGTAACGCTCCCGAATTCATTGTTCTTCATCGAGGCGATTGAATTGGGCACACAATCAATGGTAGATCGTGCCGATTGCTTCAAATCTCCTTATTGGTGAAGTTCTCCTTTTTAACATGAGCTAGACTTATTGTGAATGTGACTGTCTTTGTGCCCCTCCAAAGGAGGTTCGCACACACTCACAAGTCTATGCTAATGCCTTGTTCCTTGATTTAATCCGAAAACTCCCCAACAACGGTGAACACGATCTAACTTCGTTCCTTTTGTCCAAATTAGCTCCACAAACCTATAATGCATAAAAGCACACAAATGCACACAATTTAGTGATAAAATCTGATAAAAGATATGCTCATTGTAAGATAATAACGCTTCGCGGTACTATAACATAAGCACTTATCACATCCTCTTCGAAGTATAAGGCACAAAATGATGCAATTTCATCAATGATATATGCTTCACATATAGACCCTTCAACACAAGTTGGGTTTTTCCCTTTCTTCTTTAATTGATGTAGAAACCTATGTATCATAACCAAATAAAATTTTTTGTGTAATGAAGCTAAAAAACACTTGAGATCCATAAAGATTGTAAATGTACATATTAGTATACCTTTCAAACACATACATCCAACGATATTGGAATGGTCCACCAACTTCAGCCTCGTAAGGAAGGTGGATTACTAGATGCTCCATTGAATCGAAAACCTTCTCTAATTTGTAAACTGTTTCGATGATAGTTCTCCGCAACAACACCATATGATCAATAGTTATTTTGGTAGAGCAAAGATCTCGGAAGAAATTGGAAAGCTCGGTATTTGAATCCCAGATTGCGGTGGGCACCAAATCACAAAAAGCAATAGGAAGCAACAGTTGCATAAACACATGGCAATCATGATTTTTCATTACATAGACCTTGTCTTCTTCCAAGTTAAAACATCTCCCTACATTGGATGTAAAGCCATCAGGTAGTCGAAGCGGTTTCACCCATTTGAACACCCTATATCAATCCTCCTTCGCTAAAACATATGAAGCCGCAGAGTTGAGTGTTTTCCCATTCCTTTCTACCAAATGTAAAGCTGGTCGTTTGCAGTACTCTTCTATATCCAACCGAGCCTTTACATTATCTTTTGTCTTGCCTTTAACACCCATCATGGTGTTGAATATATTATCAAAAACATTTTTCTCAATGTGCATAACATCCAAATTATGACGAATTAAATTTGTATGCCAGTATGGTAACTCCCAAAAAATGCTCTTCTTTGTCCAATGGTGAGTCGACCCATAACCCCTTGGTTTTTGTACTGGACATTTGGTGCCATATGTCAAATCTGGGCGGCTATCAATATCTCTCAAGATTTTTTCACCTGATAATATCTCAATAGGAGGATCATAATCAACCCTTCTTCCAAATTTATCTCTTTGTCTTCGAAAAGGATGATCAGGATGCAAGAACTATCTATGACAATAAAAAAAAACATGATTTTCTGCTATGTTTTAGAGTGAATGACTTCAAATTTGTCATACAATAAGGGCAAGATAATTTTTCATGAGTGCTCCATCCAGATAACATACCATACGCAGGAAAGTCACTAATTGTCCACAATAGTGCTGCCCTAAGTAAAAAATGATCTTGCTTATAATTATCGAAGGTTCGAACACCAAACTGCCACAAAATTAGCAACTCATCTATTAAAGGTCTCAAGAAGACATCTATGTTCTGAGATGGACTATTTGGCCCCGGAATTATCATATTAAGGAATAAATATGTTGCTTCATACATAGCCAAGGAGGTAAATTGTATATCACTAGCATTACTGGCCAACAAGAGTATGGTCTTGCACCATGCTTAAAAGGAGCAAACCCATCTGTGCATAATCCTAATATGATATTCCTCGCTTCACTAGAGAAAGACTCATGTGTACGATTGAAGTGTTGCCATGCCTCTCCATCGGCAGGATGATGTAACTCTCTTGGAGAACTTCGATTATGTGTGTGCCATGTCATATTCTTTGCAGTTTTCTTTAACATGAAAAGCCTCTGAAGCCTAGGTATAAGTGGGAAGTATCGCAAAATCATATAAGGAAATTTTGAGGCCCTTCTTTCACTTGTATTACTTGATTTGTATCGAGGATGACCACATACCGAACAGTATTCCAACTCTTCAAATTCTCCATTAAACAACATGCAATTGTTGTCACATACATCAATCTTGACATATCGAAGGCCAAATGTAGCCATCTTCTTTTTCATTTGATAATAATTGACACGACCCCTTGCGTGTATCCCGCAAGTGCACGGGCTTGTTGAAGTAATAAAATTACCCTGGTGAGTGGGTAGTGAAATCCACAGGGAATAGGGATTTGGAACACAAGAATTCACTATTTAGTTATGCGGTGTATGAAAAGTGATAATCAAATTGATGAAAGAATTATGGAATCAATTAGAATAAAAGACAAGAAAGTAAATAGAGAGATGAAAGACAAGAAAGTGCAAGTAAAAGTGGAAGGAGAAAGACTAGCAATGAATGAAATAGGATATCCGGACAAGTTACCTCTAGGACTTATGCTTCTAGTGCCAGACTATGTTATTATACTATCCTATTGATGTTAATTGAGTCGAGGATATCCTTAAACACACGGTCCCAAACCTAAGGTCAACCGTGACTAACCCCAACACTATGTTTCGGCATTAGGATTCACGTCAACCCTTCACTTTGTCGCTCACGCAACTAAGCCCCAGGGGAGTATTTCTACCTAAGCCTAACACTACGTGGGATTGCTTTAAGCTTTAGGGATTCCTAGTGATAAAACCTGTTCCTATGTATAGTTCTAACCCTTTGGTCCAGGTGGAAGAACCCTAGTCTAAATTAAGCCCCAGTGCATAGGATTCAGGTCAACCCTTCACTCTGTTGCTTGCGCAACTAAGCCCCAGGGAAGTTTATCTACCTAGCACTTCAATCTATCTCGACCGCTAATAAATCAAGGAAACAGAGGTAGGGAGAAATCACATCGGAAGGGAAAGGGGATATGTCGCTACCTCACAACTCTCCCTCTCAACCCTCTTCAATCTTAAGTAGTCTAACCCTATAGGAGTTGTCACACCTCCATAGGATAACCTAGATTGTTCTCAATCCTTAGTGTCACGGCTAAGAGAAAACAATAGCAAATGATAATTAAAATTGAAACTCAAATTTATTCATCAATAATGGAAAAGCATAATAACAATGTCATAGAAACATAATAATCCTAGGTTTTACAAGTCCGAATACCCACGAGGTGTTTAGCTCCTCATGGAGCTATACATGTTTATCAAAATATGAAAGAAAGAATAAAACGAAAGCATTGATGAAAACCCCCCTTGCGTATGGTGTGGCCGTGGTCTTATGCGGCCGTCGAACGTCGATGTCGATGACGATGACACGCTTCAATCCTCCACAAAGTCCTCTGCGAAACCCTAGCCACACTCTCCAGAAGTTGGGGAGAAAGATAGGTCAAAAGATATGTAAAAAGTCTCCGAATCGGGCTTTTATAATGCTGAGTTGCGGCTTTAAATTTGGACTTATCAGGACTTCACACGGCCGTGTGGAATTAACACACGGGCGTGTGATGTTTCTATCTGCTGGAAAATTAATTCACACGGCTGTGTGGAATTTCCACACGCTCGTGTGAATTCTCTGGAATTCTGAATTTCGGCCGAAAGGGAATAGTAGCTTGCTACAGTGTTTCGCTACAGTAGCAAGCTACAGTGTTGCTGCAATACTCGCCGAAACGCTCCTAAATCCGTCATTCTTCATCGAGGCAATTGAATTGGGCACACAATCAATGGTAGATCGTGTCGATTGCTTCAAGTCTCCTTCTTGGCGAAGTTCTTCTAAGCTACATGAGTTAGACTTGTTGTGAATGTGACTGCGTTTGTGCCTCTCCAAAGGAGGTTGGCACACACTCACAAGTCTAATCTCGTGCCTTGTTCCTTGCTTAGTCCGAAAACTTCCCAACAACGGTGAACACAATCTAACTTCGTTCTTCTTCTCTAAAGTGGCTCCACAAACCTACAATGCACAAGAATACACAAATGCACACTATTTAGTGACAAAATCTGATAAAAGATATGTTCATTGTAAGATAATAACGCTTCGCGTTACTATAACATAAGCACTTATCAATAATTCTTGGGCAAGTTGTTATTCTTTGGTAGTATACCCTTTATGATGACCATTAGAAGATTGAAACAGTTTTCGCTAATGTTGAATTCAGATTTGCAATTTAACAGTTGTGATAGTGCCGATAGTGTCGTGTGTTTTGTACAACTAGACCACACTAGTTCATCAGCATCATTCAACAAAGAAAAAAAAGATGATGGCCTTAAACTAGGTTCATGATCCATAGACATTGACCCACCATCACAATTCCAGCTTTGATAACATTAGAGTAGAAAGCATCCCTAACCATATTAGCATATGGATTTTCAACTTCCACACTATACGATTGTGCAACTTCCTCTCTAACTCTGGATGATTGCCCAACACCAGACAATGGATCATTACAAAAACCATTATAGTATAAGTGTCAGCGCACATCATCGTGTTTAAGAAATGAATGCTTTTGAAATTTCAAACATGGGCATCTAATTCTATCACCACTAGTAAACCATTGCTCTTTCATTGCAAAAGTTATGTACTCTTCAATTACCCCCATATATTGGTCTATGATATATCTATTATCATCTAAACGAGCACATGCACAATATCCATCTTTAGCCATTGTACAATCCTAAATGATTTAAAACACCATGAAGCAATGTTTAGATTAATAATATTTGATATTAATGTTTCTTGCTCTTTGAAAGCCATAGTGACTTATTTTCATCTCTTATGAAATATCAATCATTTTATCAGATTTTATTAAGCAAAATATGAAATACAGATTTTGGAAAGTATCCAACGGAATAGTGCAAAAAATGCAAAATTCTGTTTTTTTAGTGAGACATGATGTGCATGCCTGATATTCACATTAGTCTATTGATCAAAATTACCATAGCATAAAAATTAATCAAAGAAGTCTCATATAGGAAAGAAAGTGCATATCTAGACTAGCATACACTTATACTGACATTCTTGGGCTTATGATCAACAAAATTACCATAGCATGTAACCATTGTTTTTAGCATCAATATTTCTTTGAAAAGACATTAAATTCATGAACCAAAATTTATACACAATACAAAACACATTTTCCATGCATTGCATGCTAAATGAAAAATACCAAAAATAATAATAAAACAAATACTTAAACATACCTTGAATCACGGATGGGTTCCTCTCAACCAAAATCTGAAACAATTACAAAAATAGAATGTACAAATGACACACCCCTTGCGTGTGTACCCCGCAAGCGCACGGGTTGTCGAGCTAATAAAATACCTTGGTGAGTGGGTAGTCGTATCCACAGGGAATAGTGTTCAGCAACAAGTATTATCGCTATTTAGCTATTAAGGAAGTCGACAATGAGAAAAATATATGTATATATATAAATGTAAAAGAAAATAAAAGAGCGCAAGAGGGGTAATGAGGGTAGGAGAGGTAATCGATATAAAGATGGGGTACCCAGACAAAGTTCCCCCTAGGACTAATGCTTCTAGTGCAAGACTAGTATTATACCCTCTAATTGATGTCTAATGAGTCGAGGATATCCTTAAATACACGGTCCAAAACCTAAGGTCAACCGTGACTAACCCCAACATTATGCCACGGCATTAGGTTTCACTACGACCCTTAACTCTTGTTGACCTGTCAACTAAGTCCCAAGGGAGTCTATCTTCCTAAGCCTCACACTATGTGGGATTGCTTTAAGTTTTAGGGATTCCTAGTGATTAGGCTTGTTCCAATGTATAGCTCTAACCCTTTGGTCCAGGTGAAAGAACCCTAGTCTCTATTAAGCCCCAGCACTAGGATTCACTACAACCCTTCACTCTGTCGCAAGCGCAACTAAGTCCCAGGGGAGTTTATCTCCTAGCACTTCGCTCTATTTTGACCGCTAAGAACTCTTGGAACACGGAGGTAGGGAAAATCACACCGGAGGGGAAAGGGGACGTTTCGCTACCTCACGACTCACCCTCTCAACCCTCTCCAATCTCGGGTAGTCTAATCCTATAGAAGTTGTCACACCTTCAAAGGATAACCTAGATGATTCTCAACCCTAGTGTCACGGCTAAGAGAAAATCAATACAATTAACAAGCAAGATTGGAACTCAATTAAAAGCATCAAATTAAGAGAACATAATAAAAGTCATAGAAACAATGTCATCCTAGGGTTTATAAGTCCGAATACCCACTAGGGTTTAGCTCTCCATGGAGCAATACAAAATCAATAAAGAGTTTAAGAACATATGCATAAAAACATAAAGAAAACCCCCTAGTAGATCGTATCGATGGTCTTGTGGAGCCGCCGAATCTTGTCCACGAATCCCTTATCAAGCCTAGGGCACACCTCGCCGAATCGATGCCGATGAAAGCTCCCCCAATAGCTTTCTTCCAAAGGATGTCGATGCCGATGCCGTATAATCACCTCCAAAGACCTCCAAGAATCTCTCAGAACCCTAGCCGAAAGCCCCCCAAAAGATAGGCAAGAGATAGAAGGGGGGTCCCCAAATAGATCTGAAAACGGGCTATTTATAGGCTGAAATCGGGGTTCCACACGGCCCTGTAGAAAATCAAAATTTCCACACGCCCGTGTGAAGCCTCTGTTTTGCTGATTTTCGGCAGACCGTGAACAGTAACTTGCTACAGTGTTTTGATAAGTAATTAACAACAGTAACTACTACAGTACTTCGCCAAAATGCTTCCGAATTTACCGTTCTTCATCGAGGCCATTAAATTGGGCACACAATCAACGGTAAATCATGTCCCATCTTCACTTGAAACACATTGACGAAGCTCTTGATAATGTTGCACAAGTCAGAACATGTGAGTATGACTGCCTTTGTGTCCTCCAAATCACGTATTCACTTGATCCCGATTGGAGTTTGGCACACACTCACATGTCTTTGAACACAACTTGTGCCTTGTTCCTTTCCCGGTCCAAGAACTCCCTCAACAATCACGTTCATGACCTATTCTTGCTCCTTCTTCTCTATATCTTCTCCACAACCCTACAATGCACGAAAGAACACAAATACACACTAATTAGTGATTAAGTCTGATAAAAGTAATGCTCAATGTAAGACAATAATACTTCGTATTACTATAACACGAGCACTTATCAACAAACATGAGACTGAGGAAGAAGAGAAAACCACACACTTTATCAGATTATGTAGATGGTCACTAAAAATAGCAATAAATGTGTGTTGTGGAAACACTCATACCTCCTACAGCTTTAAACTACTATCTAGTGTCTGCGTAGATGACAAGATTCAAATTTTGAATATGTTGGATCAACCTCTGTGCTTGAAATTCTAATTTAGGACCTGAAAAAATCATCACTATGTTAAAGGCTACAAAAAATCATCACAGTAGTTTGTCATTTACATTTTTCTGAAAGGCTAAATTTAAATTTTTCTTAAAAAATGTACATATATATATATATATATATTATATATATATATTATATATATATTATATATTATTATTATTATTTTGAATTTGAAACACCTATCAAAAAATGAGATAGTAATCACTCAATATGCCCAATCATCAATGATGTAAAATTACAAATGATATTTTTTTTATGCACATATTAAAAAAATATATATATTCATTACAAAAATCCATGCATCATTTTGTTCACCTGATTTCCTCTCCTTTTATAGAACTCAATATGTTATCTCACTTAGTGGGGTTACATTTATGATTTTTGTCAAAAATAAATAAATATATAAATATAGCAATAAAGAAGAAGAGTTTTAATTTTTATTTCCCTTTGACAAATCAACCACTAAGACAAGCATTGACTTCGCTTGTTCTTTGGCTGATTGCTTGATTGTAATTGGTTTAGATCTTGCTTGTTGGTATTGGATTAAAAAGTAATTTCAAGTGAGAGTTGAATAGTCATCGTAGCCGGCTGGAAGGACATTGAATATGATAGACAGGTTAAACATCCAACAAACCACATTGAATATTAATACTAATAAACACAGCTAATATATATATATATATATATATATATATACTTACTCATACAACTATATACATAATAATAAAAATATTATCATTTAGGAAACTAAAATCGCTAGCATTAAACTAATTTAATTAAAATTTAAAATATGATTTATTCTTTTTATCTTAAAACTAAAAGAGATGAGTAATTTATTCAAACATGATTTACTATTTAACAAAAATCAGAATCCTAAAATTAAAGTTTGCATAAAGTCATGCTGGCAGTTAGGTATTATATATTTCCATTGATATGATGAATTTACCCGTGCAATGCCTCACATTATTAGACTAAAAGCATAACAAAAAAAAATCAAAAACTAAAAGCAGAACCAAGCCCTAGATTTCAATGACGAAACACAGCAAAGATCACATCAAACCTAATTTTCATCCACTAAGAAGAATTAATTTTTTCCTCAATCAATACCTTTCAAAATTCAACAAAAGTGGAAAAACAATATCAAACACAAAAAACCATGATTTTCATTCATCTCGACTCCAAAAAAAAAAATCACCTCAAATCGAAACAAAACACACAACTTTCCGGATCCCAAAAAGAACCAACTCAATCAACCACTTATTGATGCCGGCAACGCCCTTCTCCGTTCTGATCCCCGCCTCACACGGCCAAGCCGATGCCAACCAAAAGCTTCCAAAAAAGCCAACCAGAAGCCCCAAAAAGTAGAAGATATATATATATATATATATATATATATATATATATATATATATATATATATATATATATATATATATATATATATATATATATATATATATATATATATATATCGCGCGCAGCGCGAGAGAGAGAGAGAGAGATAGTCAGGTAGTGCTTTCAAAGTCAGTAGGCTTTAATTTTACCGAACTAGAAGTAGAAGATAGTATTTTTTTTTTACTTTATTTTATTTTATTTTATCACCGAGTCTTTGACGGAAACAAGCATAATAATAATAATAATAATAATAATAATAATAATAATAATAATAATAACAATAACAATAACAATAACAATAACAATAACAATAATAATAATACTAATAATAATAATAATAATAATAATAATAATAATAATAATAATAATAATAATAATAAGGATCAAGCGATGGAAATGGGCGATCCAAATTTATAGAATTCTCAAAAATTTATATTTTCATGTTTTTTAATTTAAATTAAATTAATATTACAAAACACCCTTATTTTTTTAATTTATATTTTCAATTTTTTTAATTTAAATCAAATTAAAATGTTACGAACATAAAATATAATAATAAAAATAAATAAAGGTTAAAAAATAAATGATAAAATCACTATATTACTAGAATGGAATTATACAAGAAATTAGAAAAAAAACAAAACAAAACATATTCTAACAAATTTATCCAATTTATTTTTTTAATAAAAAAGTTTACTGATAAAACGGAATTGAATTTTGAATCTCTAATTAGGAGGAAACGGTAACAAATATCTAATTATAGTATTCATAAAAATTAATATTCTATTATATCAAATAAATTGAATGTTTTTAATAGTAAAAGCAAGGATTGGAGGATTTTATGTTACAGAAATATTTTTTTATGAATTATAGCCAATTAAATTGATCACCATATCTTATCTGGTTTGTTTGATTTGTTGAGTCTAATTGTAAATAATAAATTTGAGTCGAATTTTAGTTTGATTGAGTTTAATAACTAAATTAATTAATTATGGTGATAATTCAAAAATCCGTCGGTAATAATAATCAATTCCATTTGTGATAATTTAAAATTCTGTCGGTGATAAATTATGATTTCATCCATAATATACAACAACTTATTTTAAATCATAGAAATAAATTTAATTCTTTTCACCAATGGATTTTCAGACGGAAACTATCACCGACGGAATTTTCCATTGGTGATAAAATTATATTCAGTCACTAATATGTTATGAGGTGTTAAAAACTGTTCGTTGGAACTCAGTCACAAATTCCGTTAGTGATATTGATATTACAAACGGAAAAAATTCCGTTGGAAAAATTCCGTCAGTGATGCTTATGTTTTCTTGTAGTGTATATACAGTCTAAAAGTGCTCCCGCATGGTGCTATTGAAATAATTCATCCGAAAAGAGGGGCAGTCAAAGTGAATGGTCACCAGTTGAAGCCTTACTTTTCATGCAACATACTTGATGAAACTGGAGGTAACTCTCCTCCATTTGTTTCACTTTGAAGGTAAGACTTAAGGTACATCGAGCTAATGAGATTAAACAAGTGTTTCTTGGGAGGCAAGCAAAGTTTTTATTCCATTCACAGTCTAATTTTCATATTATTGTGTGTTTAGTTGTTGTGTGTCTTTACTTTAGCTCTTTTGTTGTGTTTCTTGCTCATGCTCTTCTTCTTTGTGTGTGTAATCTTTCAAACTTGTGCTTAATTTCTTGTGGTGTTATCTTTCCCTTGCTCGGGTTTCATGCTTGTTTAGCTGCAGTTATCTTGATTATTACTTATGATAGGCATTGAGTATGACAATCGTATTCTAGTATTGGACCGGGGGAATTCAATGGCCTACTTGTACCAATCTCTTTGGCAACTAGATCTAAATCACTAAGACCTTAAGGTGAAATCTCTTCTAACCCGAGCCTCTTATGTTTACCTTAAATACAAGAATTCCTCTAAAAGGGATAAATCAAACCCTAATCCTAAGGGGCAATCAATCCCTAATCCAGAGATCTAGCAAACCTAACCTCTTAGAGCATGTATAAATCTATCTTGGCACGAGTCTTCTAATGTGGGGGCATATCTTTCTCGTCCACATTAACAAGAATATCATTTAAGAAAACATGCAATAATTTACAAAAGACTAGAAAGATTTATTAAATTATCAATTAAGATTCATAAACAATAATCGAGGGACCTAGTTATATAATTCACCTCGAATTAGGTTCTTATGGATCATAAAATAAAGCCAAGGAGAGCCATAAGAGCAAGGAATAGATAAGTGTTTAAAGAATTTCTAAACTAACTCTCTCCAATAGGTCTACCAAGGTTGAGGGTGAAAGGATCCCAAGATTGATAAGATGATACAGAACGTCTTCGCGCGCCCTCCTCTAATGATGATCATTAGATTATCATTGAGAAACTCACCGAAATTTGTTACAATATGGAAGAAACTCATTTCCACCCTAAGTTATTATTTGGGTTCCAAGTCGCATTTTGGAGCGGCTCTCTAGTCATTGTATGCTTAGACCACAACCACAACTGTGATGGGTTTTCATAATGGCAATTGTGAGGTTGTTGTGGCTCCTGTGTTGTTTCCAGTGATTCTATCTTGCCATGGCTTGATAATGATAGTGATAAGATTGGACAACAGCTGTGGTGAGACATTACTACGCCCGTTGTGAGCCGTGGTGGAGCTCTGATTTAGCAACTTGGCCTATTCTACTTCAAAACGCCCCTGAATTCGCTTCTTTTTCCCTAAAAGAAAAATAAAGGTCGAGGTGAACAAAAGAATGAAATTTCATACTAATTAGGTGCTAAACATGTCAAGAACCATGCTAAATGCAGTGAAAATGATATGGAAAATATGAACTATTTAGCATTTATCAATAACCAAAGGGATATTTAACTTTAAGATTTTGGCTTCAATAAATCCATAGCATAACACCCAAAAAGAGTACTAATTCATAAGTCTATGAATCCCATATACAACTTAAAAACAAAGTAAGCCATTTCAAACCAATAAAACATTGATTCAAATGTGATATAGCCATGAAACAATTCCATTAATTGATTAAAACATTTAGAAGCCTTAATACAATATAACCCACTCAAAAACTCACGGGGACAAGTTTCCTGACAGAGGCCCGAAAGTACACGGGTTGTCACAGTAATAATACCCTGGTGAGTGGGTAGTCGAATCCATAGGGAGTAGTGATTCAAGACAAGAGAAATTGCTACTTAGCTAGTGCGAGAATGATGGTGATGAGAGAAAATAATGTGTGTGCAAGAAAAGAAAGAGAAATATGAAAGAAGGAAGAGTGCAAGCAAAGAGTACGGAGAAAACAATCAATGCAAAGATGGGGCACCCAGACAAAGCTCCCCCTATGACTAATGTTTCTAGTGCAAAACTAGTATTATACCTTCTAATTGATGTCTAATGAGTCATGGAAATCCTTAAGCACACGGTCCCAAACCTAAGGTCAGCCATGACTAGCTGACATGACCTTTTGCGTGTGTACCGCAAGTGCACGGCCTTGTCGAAGTAATAAAATACCCTGGTGAGTGGGTAGTCGTATCCACAGGGAATAGTGTTCAGAAACAAGTGTTATCGCTATTTAGCTAGGATGGAATCGATGACGAGAAAAGTATGTATGTATAGATATAAAAGAAAATAAAAGAGTGCAAGAAGAATAATGAGGGTAGGAGAGGTAATCGATATAACGATGGGGTACCCGGACAAAGCTCCCCCTAGGACTAATGCTTCTAGTGCAAAACTTGTATTATGCTCTACAATTGATGCCTATTGAGTCGAGGATATCCTTAAACACACGGTCCCAAACCTAAGGTCAACCGTGACTAACCCCAACACTATGTCCCGGCATTAGGATTCACGTCAACCCTTCACTCTGTTGATTGCTCAATTAAGCCCCAGGGGAGTATATCTACCTAAGCCTAACACTACGTGGAGTTGCTTTAAGCTCTAGGGATTCCTAGTGATAAAACCTGTTCCTATGTGTAGTAGTTCTAACCCTTTGGTCCAGGTGGAAGAACCCTAGTCTAAATTAAGCCCCAGTGCATAGGATTCACATCACCCCAAAACCTTGGGGGAGTTTGTCTACCTAGCACTTCACTCTATTTCGACCTCTAATGAATCAAGGAATCGGAGGTAGGGAGAAATCACAACGGAAGGGAAAGGGGTACGTCGCTACCTCACAACTCTCCCTCTCAACCCTCTTCAATCTTAAGGAGTCTAACCCTATAGAGGTTGTCACACCCTCAAAGAATAACTTAATAGATTCTCAACCCTAGTGTCACATCTAAGGGAAAACAATAACAAGATAAAATCAAGATTGAAACTCAATAAAAGAACATCAAATTAAGAAAGCATAATAAAAGTCATAGAAACAATATCATCCTAGGGTTTACAAGTCCGAATACCCACTAGGGTTTAGCTCTCCATGGAGTAATACAAAATCAATAAAGAATTTAAGAAAATATGCATGAAAACCATAAAGAAAACCCCCTTGTAGATCGTATCGATGGTCTTGTGTAGTCGCGTGTCTTCTCCAACGAATCCCTTGTCAAGCCTAGGGCACACCTCGCCAAATCAATGCCGATGAGAGCTTCCCCAATAGCTTTCTTCCAAAGGATGTCGATGTCGATGCCGTTTAATCGCCTCCAAAGACCTCCAAGAACCTCTCCAAACCCTAGCCGAAAGCCCCCCAAAAGATATTCAAGTGATAGAAGGGAAGGGTCCCCAAATAGATCTGAAAACGGGCTATTTATAGGCTGAAATCGGAGTTCCACACGCCCCTGTGTTAATTCCACACGGCCCTGTGTAAAACCAGGAATTCCACACGGCCGTGTGGAAATTCTGAAATCGTGATTTTTCGGCACTGTGAACAGTAACTTTGCTACAGTACTTTCGCTACAGTATTTTGCTACAATACTTAGCCGAAATGCTCCCGAATTCATCGTTCTTCATCGAGGCCATTGAATTGGGCACACAATCAATGGTAGATTATGTCGATTACTTCATTTCTCTTCTTTGACGAAATTCTCCAATGCTACACGAGTTAGACTTTTGTGAATGTGACTGCCCTTGTGCCCCTCCAATGGAGGTTGGCACACACCCACAAGTCTAAACTCGTGCCTTGTTCCTTGCTTGGTCCAAGAACTCGTCAACAATGGCGAACATAACCTATTCTTGCTTCATTCTTCTCCAAATTGGTTCCACAACCCTACAATGCACAAAAGTAAACAAATGCACACTTTTTAGTGATAAAATCTGATTAAATCAATGCTCATTGCAAGATAATAACACTTCGCATTACTATAACACGAGCACTTATCACTAGCTCCAACACTATGCCCCGGCACTAAGATTCACTACAACCCTTCACTCTGTTGATCGCTCAACTAAGCCCCAGGGGAGTCCATCTCCTAAGCCTCGCACTACATGAAACTGCTTGGGGTTCTAGGGATTCCAAGTGATAGGCCCTGTCCCTAAGTATAGTTCTAACCCTTTGGTACGAGCGAAAGAACCTTAGTCTCAGTTAAGCCACATCACTAGAATTCACTACAACCCTTCACTCTGTTGCTCGAGCAACTAAGCCCCAGGGGAGTTCATCTCCTAGCACTTCACTCTACTTCGACCGCAAAGAACTCTTGGAACACGGAGGTAGGGAAAATCACACCGAAGGGAAAAGGGGATGTTTCGCTACCTCTCGACTCACCCTCTCGACCTTCTACAATCTCGAGTTGTCTAATCCTATAGAAGTTATTATACCTTCAAAGGATAACCTAGATGATTCTCAACCCTAGTGTCACGGCTAAGGGAAAATCAATACAATTAACATGCAAGATTGGAACTCAATTAAAAGCATCAATTAAGAAAGCATAATAAAAGTCATAGAAACAATGTCGTCCTAGGGTTTACAAGTCCGAATACTCACTAGGGGTTTAGCTCTCCATGAAGCTATACAAAATCATCAAAGTGTATGTAATAACAAGCGTAGTAAACATAGATAAAACCTCCTTGAGATGAATGGCGATGGTCTTGTGAAGCCGCTTTGTCTTCTTCACCAAGGCCCTTGTCAAGCCTAGGACACACCTCGCTGAAACGATGCCAGCGAAAGCTCCCCCAATAGCTATCTTCCAAAGGACGTCGATGTTGATGCCGTCGAACGCTCCAAAAGCCCTCCAAAATCCTCTCCAAACCCTAGCCGCGAGCTCTCCAGAAGTTCGGCGAAAAATAGGTCGAAAAGTCCCCGAATAAATCTGAGTCATGGCTATTTAAAGGCTGAAATCGGGTATCCACACGGCCATGTGGAATTTCCACACGCCTGTGTGGATTTTCTGGAATTCGGTTTCTAGCGCACAGTGAACAATAAACTGCTGCAGTAAACTGCTTCATGTTCTTCATCGAGGTTGTTGAATTGAGCACACAACCAATGGTAGATGATGTCATTTCTTCTTTTCTCCTTATTGACGAAGTTCTTCAATGTTACACGGGCTAGACTTTATGAGTGTGACTGCCTTTGTGCCCCTCCAAATCATAGAACAATTTGAGCACAATGGAGGTTGGCACACACCCACAAGTCTAGAACCCGTGCCTTGATCCTTGCTTGGTCCAAGAAGCTCCTCAACAAACGCGGACATGACCTAATTTTGCTCTTTTTTCTCTAACTCTTCTCCACAAACCTACATGCACAAAAGAACACAAATGCACACTAATCAATGATAAATCTAAGAAACATAATGCTAAATGTAAGAAAATAACACTTCGTATTACATATACACAAGCACTTATCAATTCCTCCCAATAATGCTACTTCATCGCCGGCTCCTTGCCTTAATCTGAGCTTTCACCACCTATAAGAACCAAACTAAAAAGAAAGATAATGATATACCCCTTGATTGTATCCTCAAGTGCATGGGTCATCTAGTAATCGAGTGTGCCCAACGGGTTGGGTAGTCTAATCTATATGGAGTAGGAGTACTAGTAGTAACTACAAACCTTGTTATCAAGTCTAAATAATGGAGTAAAGTGATCAATTATGGAAGCAAGTAAACTAGAAAAGGAAAGCAAGCAAATAGAAAGTTAAGAGGAATCAATCAAGATAAATAGGGTATCTGGACAATGTTTCCCCAAGAATCTTATGATAAGTGCTAGAGTAATGTTGTGCTTCCTAAATGAGTATGATTGAGTCATGGGAAATCCAAAGACATACTGGCCCCTAAACATGGGCAACCAATGACTAGTCCCCTACGAGGTCCCGATAGAGAGTTCTCTCGACATATGATTGCTTAGAGTTCTAGGAATATCAAACCCTATATCTAGGCCAAAAGATCTCTAATCCCATATGAGATCCTAGTAGAGAGTTATCTTATTGTCTTACACCACATATGATTGCAATGAGTTCTTGGAATACGAAGGCAGGATAAATCACATCAGAAGGGAAAGGAGATGCCCGCTACCTCATAACTCACACACTTAACCCTTTTCAATCTCGATGAATCTAACCCTAGTGGTGCTCTCATCACTAAGGTGATTAAAACATACAATCAAGATAAGTATAGCAAATAGGGATTGTATAGTAATAAGAACATGAGATTAAAACTCAACATAAAAACTCAATTAAAGGAAACACAATAAAAGTCGATACAAGATTAGATCCTAGGGTTCACATGTCCAAGTACCTACTAGGAGTTTCTCTCTCCATGGAGCAATACAATGTCCAATCAATCAATCAATCAATGAAAACAAATGAAATTGATAAAAAAAAAAAGACCCCTTTTGATCTGTTATCATGGTCTTCAAGAGCCGCTCCAACATCTTCAAGAATACCTCTAACGAAGCTAGGCATACCACCTCCAAATCAAGTCATTGATGACTCCCTTAATAGCTCTAGGATGAAGGAGGGATCAACTAAAGTTGGTGAAGAACCACTCCCTTGAGTGTAAAAAAGACCTTTTCTCTAAACCTTAACCATTTTCCTCTCTCAAACTTGTCAAAAAAGATAACTTAAAATAGCGTAAGAGGCCTTTTATAACAAAAAAAAAAAAATCCGAGCTCCACACGGCCCATGTACTGTTCTACTGATGCTACAATAATTCTACTACAGTGAACAGTGTGTGAATGCCCGTGTGAAGTGACATGCCCTTGTGTGGCTTCCTGGCATCCATACATCTAAAATAGCTTCCAAAAGTCATGCATGGGTTGGTACACATGCGTATGACTACCCTTGTACCCTCCTAGTATGTCAAATGGCTTTAAAATTCCCAGAAGTCAGCACATATGCTCATGTATGTGTTCCAACCCATGTGTTTAGCCCTTCTGGCTAGTAGAAGAACTTTAAAAAAAAAATACTCCACGCCCCTATCTTTGCTTCCTTTTTCTCAATTCTCTTGCACATACCTTGATTCCATAAAAGAACACAAAATACTTGATATTAGTAAAAACATCTGATAAGAACATGCTCAATATACATAAGAAGATATGTTATAATATGTATAAACAAGCACTTATCAGATAAATAACAAAAAAATGGGCAAGAGATACATACAAAAGAAAATTTCTCAATATGCATAAGAAGATATGTTATAGTATGTATAAACAAGCACTTATCAAATAAGTAACAAGAAAAAAGACAAGATATACATAGAAAAGAAAACACTAAATCTATATGCAATGCAACCCTATTAGAGGCTTAGGCTGACTCAAAATTGAGTCCAAGAGATTTCAAAGAATTTCCATGCAGATTAACTCTATTCTAGGCCAAGGAAATGAGAGAAATAGGGAGGATTTCAAGCCAACCGAGATTTCAAGCAAAAGAGAGTTCTATGGTTTCATCAAGATTGAAGAGAAGAAAGGTTTCACTTCTACTATCTAATAAAGAGAAATGGATAATAACAAGGTTCCCTATGCTCATCAGCCCTAGATCGAGAATTCAAGATTGAACTATAAGGAAAGTGGGGAGGAGGAAGATTGCTAAATTTGCTAGAAGGAGGAGAAGGAGGAGGAGGAGGAGAAGAAGAAGAAGAAGAAGAAGAAGAAGATGAAGAAGAAGATGAAGATGATGATGATGATGATGATGATGGTTGAGTCTTCTACACAAGGGTAATGTGGGAGATCTCACGAAGGTTTCTCTCATCCAAAGGAAGGAAATGAAGATGGGTGAAAGAAAAAGAAAAAAGAAGAAGAAGAAGAAGAAGTAAGAAAGGGGTTTAGGGTAGACAATAGAACAAATCACCACTAGCCTCTGCCCTAAAAGACCAAGAATCACTTGGGTTATGCCCGAGCTGTGAGGCGTGGTGCGCTGGTGTACTAGGCATAGTAGCCGGAAGCCCTCTAGATGTTGTCTTCTGCTCCATCTTAGCTCCCCAAAACGACTGCCGAAGCTAGCAAAGGGTTTTCCACAGGTCCACTCACCCAACAACGGGTTAAGGGCGCAATGGAATGGCCGGGTACAACAATAATTTACTTATTTAGACTAAAAAGAACAATATGGGCAAGTATGGATCAAATTAAAGCTTTTTTAATTAAGTTATAAAGATTCTAAATAGTTATACATTTGGAAAAGTGGCTTTCTTCATGGTCATGATGATAAATTTCAATGGTACGTCGGTGTGTTTGATGGATTCAAAGCGTGTTAGCTATTTCTATGGAGTACATGGCCATGTTTAACGGATACATGCTGGTGTTATTTTAAACTGTATCTATCATATGATTTGTTCCACATAATCTCAATGTTTTGGAGCAACATAGCCTAATACACGAACATCTTCTTGCTTGTGTTTGGAGCATTTTTATACTATAAAAGGTAGAACAAAGGGCTTTTGTGGAGACCATTTGAGGAGTTCTTTAGAGAGTCTTCAGGGATATAATTAGATGACCTAAAGCTATATGGACAACAAAAGAAGATGCACTTGAAATGGGTTTCTATCGATCTAGAGTAGATTTTGTGAGGACTAAAAGGAGGTTAAACTCTTATAGTGGCAGGATATGATAAACCCTATGATGGATTTGTGTAATTTGACTTTGTTTAATTCATCTTATTCTTTAATTTTTATCATGATTCAATTATGTGTGCGCTATTGTTCTTGAATTAATATGTGTCATTGCCTTGATTCATGTTTGATTTCATGCAATTGAGATTAAGACATCCTTTGTATTAATAGATCTACCAAAATGGAAAAGAGTTTCATGAAATACTAAAGATATGATGAAATAAATCTTCTAGATTGAAATCAAAATATAATAAAACAGTTCATAGATTGATTAATTCAACCTAATATTAGTTGTTAATAATCTTAGGAAATATATTAACATATCTAAGAAATTTCCACAATCTGATAAACTTTAAACAAAGTTGATGATTGGAGTCTTATTTACATTAGAAGTCTTAAGGGATTTATTATCCGGGTACTAATTCTATTATTGGTTGTTTCTTATTTAATTTATCGCTCTAATAGATTAATTACAATGATTAGTTTAATTTATTCTTTTGATTGATATAATTCTTTATAATAATTTGTCTGTTAGATAATAGAAAGAGAGTTATTATTAATATTTGTAGTTCATGTAGACGTACACTTGGTACTCTTAAACCTTATACTACAAAAGTAATAGATGCACTTGCCTTAGTGGTGATGGTTGGTCATTAAGGAGGTGTTTGGATGGCTACCATGATTATCTTCTATGGGGGAATCCTTACTTGCCCATGTACATACCTGATAAGTGTTTGTGTATAAGTATTACTAAGTGTACTTTTCTTACATTGAGCATCATTTTTGTCAGATTCTATGACTCATTCGTGTGTATTTGTGTTCTTTTGTGCATTTAGGGTTGTAGAGACAAGTTTGGAAGAAAGGAAGCAAAAATAGATCATGGACACAATTGTTGAGGAAACTCTTGGACCGAACAAGGATCAAGGCACAAGTTGTGCTCATAGACGTGTGAGTGTGTGCCAACCTCCAAATTGCTTAAGTGAATATACAAATTGGAGGGGCACAAAGGCAGTTACTCATATGTTCCGACTTGTGTCACATTGGCAAGAGTTTCATCAATATGTTTGGAAGCAAGATGCGACATGATCTACCGCATGGATATGTGCCCAACCATGAGGCCTTCATGAAGAAATTGAAGTTGGGAGCGCTATAACTGAAGTACTGCAACAGTTACCGTAGCAAATCACTGTAGCAGTTACTTTTCACAATGCGCAGGAAAATGAAGCCTGGAAATCCACACGGGCATGTGGAATTTCCATACACCCGTGTGGATGCCCGATTTCAGCCCTATAAATACCGCTTTGAGAGTTTAATTTTGGGATCTTTTCCTATTTTTCGCCTATCTTTTGAGGAGAGCGTGGCTAGGATTTGGAGAGGTTTTTGCTGGGATTCTGGAGTAGTTCTACGACATTCGACATCGATTCCCTTCGAAAAAGAGTTATTGGGGGAGTTTTTCACGGCATTAATTCGGCGAGGTGTGCCCTAGGCTTGACGAAGGAGTATTTGGAGAAAACGAGGCGGCTCTTAAAGACCATCGATACGGACAACAAGGAGGTTATCTTTATGGATTGTTTGCACTTATCTTTGATTTCATATTTGATTTTGTATTGCTCCATGGAGAGCTAAACCCCTAGTGAGTGCTCGGACTTGTAAATCCTAGGATGATTTTGTTTCATTGACTTTTATTATGTTTCCTTTAATTTATGTTTTAATTGAGTTTCAATCTTGTGTGTTTATTGATTTGATTTTCCCTTAGAGTAACACTAGGGTTGAGAATCTATGTAGGTAATCCTTTTAAATGAGTGACACTTTATTAGGGTTGACTTAGCAAGGTTGAAGAGGGTTGAGATGGTGAATCGAGAGATAGCGGAACGTCCCCTTTCCCCTCCGACGTGATTTATTCTACCTCCGTGTTCCAAAATTTCTTTGCGGTTATGATAGAGTGAAGTGTTAAGAGACAAACTCCAATGGGGCTTTGTTGCGCAAGCAACAGAGTGAAGTGTTGAGTAATCCTTAGTGCTGGGCTTAATTGTGACTAGGGATCTTTCACCTTGACCAAAGGGTTAGACCTAAATTAGGGAATAGGGTTTATCACTTGGAATCCCTAGAGCTTCAAACAGTCCCACATAATGTGAGGTGTTAAGAGTATCCCTTTCCGCTAGGGCATAGTGTAGAGGGCTAGTCACGGTTGACCTTAAGTTTGGGACCGTGTGTTTTTATATTTCCACGACTCATTAAACTTCAATTAGGAAGCATAATATTAGTCTTGCAGTTGAAACAATAGTCTTAGGGCGAGTATTGTCTGGGTACCCCATTTTATCATTAATTACCTCTCTTTACTCCTTTTGCTTTCCCTTTTCTCTTTTACTTTTCTTTGCATTGATATCTTGAATCAAATCACAACTTGGTTTTCACCTTAGCTAAATAGCAATACTTCTTGTTTCTGAGCATCTATTCCCTGTGAATTCGACCACCCACTCACTAGGGTATTTTATTACTTCGACGACTCGTGCACTTGCGGTACACACATGCAAAGGGTGTGTCAATACCCATATGCACATGGGAGTAATGGTTACCCTCCACCATTAGGGATAATCACCATTCCCCCATTTTGGGGGGAATGAAGGAGGATGGAAGGAAAATGGGTATAAATTAACTATTTTACCCCTCATTAATATATGTATATTGGTATATATATAGCAATATAGCAATATATTAATATATTAAATAAATATAAATGTATTAATATTTAATTATAATAATCATATAATAATTATATTAAATAAATATTTATTTCAAATATAAGTCATAAATTTAAATATTAAATTATAATAATTACAAACTGTTGATATAATTAACATATATTTTTTAATTTAGATATTTAACCCTAATAATTAAAGTTAAATAATATTTGTGTCCATGGTAATATATTTAATTAAATAAAATAAATATTATAATTAATTATAATAATTAAATTTTATTTAAAATATTTTATAAATAACAGAATTTATTTCTATACATTAAGGGTATAAAAGTAATTTTACATTATATCTTTCCATTACTTTTTAAATTTCTAATAAATCACTCTTCTACTTTTCTCATTTTCAATTAATTAATTTTTCAAACAAACACTTTTTTCATTCCATCCCCCCTCATTTTTCCCTATTACTATTATGGTAGCCCAAACACAAGTTCTAAAAAGATTAGAGGGCAGTAGCCTAGCTCTTACAAGAAAGGTCCAACAGAAGCAAATTTGAAATCAATGTGGAGGGTGTTGAGTTCGAGCTTGTTAACATTAAATATTAGTAGATCTTGACCCCCTCCTCAACTTTAGCAGGTGACTCACCTTGGCAATGAATTCCCTAGTGCACGTGAGCTTCTCAATTTTCTCAGTTGTATAAGCCCTGAGCTCCTCAAAATTGGCGGAGTCCTTTCTACTCCACTACATTCTTTTTGTGAGTGGAAAGCTCTTAGATATAATTGTTAGAAAATTTCAATTCTGACTTAACATGATTGACCAACTTTTGAACAACTTTCTTTTTAAATCTCGATTTTGTACTTGGAAAATTTAGCATAATTATGTGTAGCCAGCAACAATTTAGATTTTGATTCCACTTTGCATAAAGACTTTTTCGCCTTGCACTCCCTTATTTTGGCTTTGATTTATGAAACCTAGCCATAACCTTCAGATCATATGACCTTTAGCTTAACTTTGAGTTTAGTTAACCATGCCTTCAAATAACTAAGCTTTGCTTCAAGTTCTAGCCCAAGATGTAAAAGACCTCCCAGGTTTTAGAGAGGAAGTCTTCTTAGATAATAATTATGTCACCAGGAGATTGGAGGGCTTAAAAAGTTGATAAGCTTCTTTTGATTCTCCATGCAGGTAGTTCTACCAAATGCAATAAATGGTTAGTCAGAGAAAAAAGAGAACAATAACAACGAATAGGAAATAGATGTCACACCTCCTTGAGGAAAGAAGCCTAACATGTCGCAATTCCTAACTTAAATAAACTAAATAAGAAAAGAGAATCATGGACACGAAGAAACTCTAGCTGCATTCTCTTGCCATGAGACATTTTTATTGAAGGAACTACCGAATTGGGGAAGCCAGAGGTAGTTGGGATAGACCACCTAAAATCACAAGATACAAAGTAGAAACTGGACTGTCATTTATGAATAGAAGAGAGAAGATGTCTAGGAAGGTACGGTGAGGTCTAAACATAAATAATACCAATTTCAGAGACTCATATTTTCTTTACAAGGCTATAAAGAAGTTGAAATTGATGAAAAATATGTTCACTGAAAACCCTACATACAGAAAACAACAACAACAATAATACTAATATTTAACCAGATTTACAAACTCAATTCCCAAAGAAGAAAAATAATTCAAATATTACAATTCAAACTAAGAATTCCCATATAGATTCTTCCGTTAGATATTCAATAATATCATCTCCAATTTCTGTCACAATAATTTCTGCACCAATTCCAAAGTTCATCCAATTGCTACCATCCACATCTTTTCTGATTAACTTCTCCAATATGTTTTGGTAACTGTGAATTCATGTGCCAAACAACCCCTCTGTAAACTTCTTGAATTAAGTTCTCATGAATCTCTTCACGAATTTCATTGACAAAATCAAACAGAAACTTTTGATCAGTGACAACTTGTTCAGTCCACAGAAATTGATCAAGAATTTTCTGACCCAAAAAGTTCCATCTCTCTGAATATTTACTGCAGCTAATGTAATATTGCTCTAAGATAAGTCTCACATTTGATTCAAGTTTGTCAGATATGAACATTTTATCCTGCATGTAAGGATTTAGGTAATCAGACAGAAAACCAAGTCAAAGTTAATCAATTTTTAAAAATTTGATGACCTACCAATTCTTTTTGGTATGTTTTACTTCTGCATTCATCCAACTTACCATGCTCTTTCTTTCTTGTGATCTCTGTATTTCCTATAAAATTTTTTTTTTCCATCTTGTGTATCATGATATCTTCTACACTATTAAGTAGAGTTTTTTCAGAGTTAAGCATTCTGACATTATCATCTGAATTCTGCATCAATGGCCTCGAGTCCTCAACATACTTGTTTTGCTTCTTTGATGTTCTTTTCCTCTTCGTAAATTGAAACCTTATTCGGCAAATATAGTTGTGCCATGTCTTTTCCAATTAGTGCTCTAACTGTTTCCATGCCATAGTTTGCTCTTCTGTTTTGCTGTTCATCACTGTCCTTCCAAAAAGCAAGATATCAGTTCTTATTAACAAGAGCAATGCACTATAAGAAAGTATCTTGCAAACACATCGATTTTTTCAGATAAATAAATTAACAAGATCACAATTTTCAGTAGACCAATACTGGATCAGAAACAAACTTACTGACTTGAGTGTCATTCTCATCGTTTCAGTCTACTACCAACTCTTCAGTTGCAATGCCAATGCTGAAATTAAGCATGCTAATCAAAATTCTCAACAGGGCAGTTGCCCTCCTGTTCTATCCTCGCAGGTCATAGGTGACTATCCGACTTACAGAACAGCAGAAAAGACTTTGGATTAGAATACAATAATTCAGCTTCTAAGAGAAGAAGAAGAAAAATACGGCATTTGTATTTGGACACTGGAAAAGCTACAAAGCAAGTTAAATAAGGGTTAAAGAGAAGACTAATCCTCTTACTAGCTGGATTTCCGGATTGGATTGTGGTCGTTGAGATATCACAAAGACGGATTCAACATCAATGTGTTGGCACTTTAATGGATGGACGAATTATGAAACTGTTGTCAAGCTACTTCTCAACTACCAATCTGCTTTTCATCGTTTGAGCTTTTTGCTTCACATAAATAGACAACAGAAGAAGTTTTAGGACAGAATGATGCATGTTTGGGCTTATATGGATGTTCCTTAGGCACTCTTTTGGAAATTGGGCTCTTTGCTCAATGAAATCTAGCTTTTGCTTTCCCAACTAGATAATGTAAATTAGAGCATTTGCTAATGTCTCCTTGTAGTAGTCTCATTTCTAACAACATAAAGCAATTCTTCTTCAAGGTTGGATGCCTTGTCATTTCAACATACAAATGGAAATCATTATAAAATTAAATAATTTGGCAATTCAATTCAGGGGATCTAAGTCATTACATGGTAGTACTTATAGTAAATTATTCAGGAAAATGAAGTGTATGCAAAATGAAAGGTCAGCCATCAACATCTACTGTACTAACCAGGTTGTTGAATGCTTGAAACTAATTGTGGATGAAATGTCTGAGAACATATTCCTTTATCCCTTTGTCCCAAATTTCATTATTTTGACAGTAATCTTATTCTTTATAAATCGTAAAAAGGTTATGAATATTAAAAAAAGTGATGTACAAAGTGACAATTAGAGTAGAATTAAAGATGCATCCCGTAATAAGGGACTAAACTTCTTGTGAAAACATATCTTCATAGAGTTCTATCCTGACGAACTAGATCACATGAAATGCAGCAAGGCCTCCATTTCTGGCAGTCTTCTCCTCCGGTTCAGATTTCCTGGCCTTGATGAAACAGCAGGTGTGAACCGAAGGACTCTCCATGGCCAGCATTCATGCCTCAATCTCCGGCGACCACGATCCCTCTCTTTTTTTTCTTGGTCAACATCTTCCTCTAGCTGTTTGGTTAGCTCCTCAATCCGTTCTCTGAGACCAGCTGATCTGCTGTCCGCAAGCCGCAGAGATATTTCTGCAGCTTCCTGAGCAGCCATTGCCGTCGATGCAAGTCTTTCTTTCAGCTGCATCTTGTTATTTGAAGCATCCAATGCCAACTTTGTTCTCGATAATTCTTCTTTAAGCAGAGCAACCTGAAATATGGGAACCACAACCCAAAATCAAGCAAAGTGAGGTTGAAATGTAATTAATAAAATAAATAAGACTCAGTTTAGGCATTGCTCACAAAATTAATTCAGTCAAACCAGATAATACAAAAAACAGTTGAAAGGCTAAAGATGAACCTTTGGACGTTCTGAAATGTTAAACGTGTGCACAAACTCCATTTGCAAAAGGTATTCATTTTTATTCCATGTTCATCAGCACGCACAAAATCAGACAGTATAACTTTATGATATAAACAACGGTGATAGAGTCGATAAACTCAAAGTTTAAAAATAATACAAAATAAAGATGAGAATAGTATAAAAAAGGTCATTCACCTCCTTATCACGTTCTTCAATTGCAGTTCTTCCAGCTTCTACTTCCAATTCACATGCTTGCTTCCATCTAGTTGCATCTTCTTCCGCTTTGGTTACCTCTAACATGAGCTCATCAATCTAGCACATAAACAGTTAGGATTAGAAAAATTAATTCAATTCTTCAAGGTTAAAAATAGAAGAAAAACAAGAAAGACGAGCACATTTACATTGTGAACGAGTTTGTTTAGCCTTTCTTCAAGATGCTCGATGTATAATATGTTTTCTGCTATCTTCTGCGCTTGCTCATCACTAAAACTTTGCAAATGTTCATTCTCTAATCTGGAAACTCAAGGAATGATGATTCTTAGATGTTATTCAACTCAGTATGAATGAACAAATTTAGGATTATGCATGGCACATATCATTCTCAAAGAAAACAATAGATGGGAAACTTCTGTAATGAGGGTAACCAGAGCAAACAGGTATATCACAAGGAAAATTTTTGGAAATTGATAGATTTGTAAGATGGTTCATCAAATCATCTTCCACATGCTTTCATAAAAGTAATGAATGCACTCTGCAAGAAGCGTTTCATGTTGAACTAAATTCATTACCTCTATTTGGATATGTAATCTTTGTTTGATTTTAAGAAAGTTTTGACCAATGAAGAGGAAGCTTTAAGAAAATAAAGAATGTACTTTACAAGAAAGTTGAGTTATAATGGAACCTCACAGTAACAAACAGATTGCAACAAAGTTTGTCAAGGATTAAAATATATATCAACAATTACAGCAATTTGAATAAATAATCTTCTTTGTATTTCACACAATGTTCAAAAATCCAACCACTACATTCGTCTGCTCAACTACTCTAAGCCAATTAATGATGTTAAATGACCAAAAAAAACATACCTAGATTCCTCAAGAGATCTTCTCAAGTTAGCAATCTCAAGCCTTAAATTCTTCATCATATTCTCAAAGGTTGCAGCCTGATAAAAACAAAATTCCAACATTATAATCTAAACTATCTACTTTTATGATTTAGATTACGTTACGATCCAATATAGCGGCAGCAAAAACAAATTACCACACTGACAACTTCGTCTTCACTCTGACCCTGACCGGAATCAATGCTAGCACTATCCACTGGAGGCTCCTCAGCCACTGAACTCATCATGAATCCAAACCCAACTTTCTGCAACCCTCTCTCCGCAATTTGCAAGATCGCCACCCGCTTTTGCTCTCCACTCCCTTTCAACTTATTCAAAGTCCTCTCCAAGTTCATCTTTTCAAGCATAGCCACCCTCAAAAGGCCATTAATGTCTCTATTCTCCTCAATCAAGCTCACAATCCTCTCATCCATCTCCATCTTCTCCTTCGTTCTGATCTCCTCCCTCTTCACAATCCTCGATTCCACAACAGAAGCAAATTGATAAACAGATCTCATCTCTGAGAACAGAACATCAAGCTCATCCTCCAAGATTTCTTCCTTTCCCACTTTTCCTCCAAATTCCTCTTCAGAGACCCACCTGTTGATCCTTTGCAAACTATCTTTCAGTAAATAGAGAGAATCAAGTACCTGAGATATAGTTCTTGATTTCCTGATCTCTTCTTGGACCAGCTCTGAAACCTTAGATTTAAAGACTTGGGATTGGATCTGAAGTTCCAACCTTTCCCTCACCCAGGCTTCCTGCTGATTGAAATCAAGCTCAGTGGAAGATTCACGATGGGATTGAAGGAGCTTGGATTGGGTTTCCATGGAATAGGAATTTCTAGGGTTGGTTTGTTGCTGCATCTCATTGGCATGATTCTATGAGGGTCTCGGAAGGTCAAATAACTAACAGTCAGAGAGGGAATGAAGAGACTAGTAGTTGACATCTGGAAATGGCGGGAAAGTAATTAGTGTCTTGATGAATTTCTCATGAGAAAACACCCGAACAAATGCCAAAGTTTCGCAAAAGTCACTTGATTCGTTTGGTTAGTGACATAAAAAATAAGTCTCTTGTATAATATGCGAAGTAGTGAGGGTTCAAAAATAACATTCAAGTGATTTAGAGCTCTTTTTTGTTTTCATTTATTTATTATTTGAAATAACCATTGACTAATGTTACAGTGATGCCCAATCATTATTGCCAGAGGGAGTTAACTCACCGACTTTCACTTAGGTTAGAAATAAATTATCATTTTTTCCAAGAATTTATTCCGTGAATTGGATTTATGGTTTAAGATAATTAATAAGAATTTTAAAATTATTATTATTATTTATTTTTAATATTGTTCGATAATATTTTTTACTCACAAGTCTCAACAATCAAATACTTGTGAGCAGTGGGAGCATGAAGGTTTTTTCTTTTTAATATTATGTATATATTGAACATCTGTTAAAAGCCATGTAAATATTTCACTTTTTTCAATTTCTTTCTTGTAAATTTGTAATGAAACTTTTAATTGGTTAATCTTTTTTAAAATAGATTTCTAATATACCTAAAATCGTCGTAGTTTTCTTTTTTTTTCCTTTTTTGTTTTTTTTATCTTCTATAATTTCTCAAAATTTTTATTTTTTTCTAATATATGATGATTTCTCTGTTTTTGTTTTGATTCTCTATGAAAAATTACCTGTGTTTTGTTACAATTGTGGTTGTGTAGGTCATGGTGTAGCAGCTTGTCCCCTTGCTGGCAGTCACCTGAACGTGGGATCTTCTACGCTCTCTACCTTAGTTGAAGCAGGGATGGTGTGGAATGATTTGTTGATGCAAGTTAATGGGGGTAAGCAAGGATCAGGCAACCTCCATCATCGACCTTGCCAGGAGATAGCCAGTTCGGTGCCTGATTGAAACCTTGCTTATGACAAGTGGTGTCGCGCGGCAGGGGAGGTAGCCATGCTAACACTAGCCGGCTTGGCACCAGAAACCCTAACTCCAGCGGCACCCCCAGAAACCCTAACGCTGGTGACTCTCTAGGAGAAGAAGCACTAGACCCTGACGCGTGGCCTCCTGCATGGCTCCTAACCACCACATGGAGGAGTCGTCCCTCATGCAAGAAACACGTGGCATGATCTCTATGCATGAGGGGCAATCTCGTCCTTCTGGTTCTCCCGCTATTTTTTCGCCCGTTGGTCCAGTGATCCATAATGCTTCTTTATCTAGTGCTGACGTGCCATCAGATACTCTTTCGCAGTCTCCCAAGACAAATCATCTCAACGGTAAGGTGGATAGCCACCCGTTGGAACTCCAACCTAGCAGGCCTTTTCCATCTCCCAATGACCCCACTCCATCTGAAAAAACTCTTCTCATCTCCTTCGTTTTCTCTTCTCCTTTTGAGCAGAGAGATCCCCTTCTCGCTCAACATAACATGGTCGTTGATTAGGTAGGTTACTGGTGCTCTAGTTTGCTCTTCCCCTAAGGAACACAATATGAGTGAAAGCCTCTTCTGATGACCTTTGCTCAATCCAGGAAGTAGAAGATGATATGATTCTTAGTCACTATCAAAAGGATATCAAATCTGAAGCTCTTACTCAAAGAGGTTTCCCAAAGAGTAGTTCAAAGCCGAAGAAGGGGAACAAATCCCCTCTCTCTTAAACCCTTCTCCTTTTGGTTTCTTATCCTTACTTTTTATCTCTATGAATCTTAACATTTTCTCTTGGAATTGCAGGGGTTTATCTAATCCCCAAACCTTAGATCACATTCATTATATTATGGCTACCAAGAAATCTGATTTCCTTTGTTTGGTTGAAACCAAAGCTACTATCATCAGAACTCATCGTTTTTCTGATAAAATATGTAGGTGTTGGGATTGGGCAGCCATTCCCTCTCATGGTTTTTTTGGAGGTATTATTGTGCTTTGGAAGAGGGGCATCGGTAGAGTCACCACGATTGCAGTATCCAGACTTGCCCTGCATCTCGTGATATCTTCCAACAATGAGACGTGGATTCTCTCTGCAATCTACAACTCTCAGACCCTCTCTCAACACAAAGACCACTGGAATTCTCTTTCAAATCTTTCACAGTTCCCCTTTCCATGGCTCCTTAGTGGAGATTTTAATGCCATCATCAACTCTGAAGAACACAAAGGGAGAAATTTTACAAACTATGCTTCTAAATCTTTTTATTTTTCTAATTTTATTTTAACAACAATCTCCATGATCTTGGCTTTTCAGGCACGCGATTCACTTGGTGTAACGGCCAACCGGGTCTTGCTTGAAGATGGGCAAGGCTCGACCGCTTTCTCGCTAACACCAGCTGGCTTCTCCATCACCAAAACTTCATAAATCACCATCTTCCAAGAATCAACTCGGACCACTCTCCTATGCTGCTAAGTGTCTACAACCCTAATCCCACTGTTAAAAATATTTTCCATTTTGAAAATTTTTGGCTTGATTATGAGGGTTTCCATAACTGCGTCCTCAATGCTTGGTCAAAACTGACGTCTTCCTCCTCTCCCATTCTTTCTTTCTCGCATTGCATCTCAAGTACTAAGCATAATCTTTACAGGTGAAGGAAATCTGGTTTCTGCCATTTGGACAATGATCTTAACAACATTCAAGAGGAGATTAAAAAAATTGAACAAGAAGATGCTTCCAACCCCAGTGATTGGCATGCTACTTGGCTTCGCACTCTGTACAATCGTCACAACACCTTCTTTAGGCAGTAGAACATCTACTGGCGTCAAAGGGCTAAAATTCATTGGATGACAGAAGGAAACAGAAACACCAAATACTTCCACAATTCTGTTAAAATTTTGCGGCACAAAAACAAAATCAGAGAAATCAAAGATACTTCGGGTAACATCTATACTGATCAAACTGTAATTGAAAACTGTTTTATTAATTTCTATCAAAATCTTTGGTCCTCCACTTCCTCTTACTCTCTGGAGACCCTTTATCTGGCTCTCCCAGATGATCTTCCTATGCTTAATGACCATACATTTAGAGTTTAACTAGACCTGTCACCAAACGAGAGGTCTATAAAACTCTTAAATCTATACCTAATGGTAAATCTCCGGGTCCTCATGGTTTGAACTTCGAATTCTATGTCTTCTATTGGAACCAAATTGGTGACCATTTCTTCAAAGCTATTGCCTATTTTTTCAACACTGGTATTCTTCCTCCTTCTTGGGGTAATACTTTCATAGCTCTAATTCCCAAAAAGACCAACCCTGTTTCTATCAATGACTTCAAACCAATCTCTCTCTGTAATGTTTGCTATAAGGTTATCATTAAAATCCTCTCAAACCGGCTAATGCTAGTTATTGATAAACTCATTGTCCCAGAGCAATGCGGCTTTCTCCTCAGGTGTGCCCCGTATGACAACATAATCGCAGCCCCTCGAGATTGCCCGTAGCTTAGAAATAGATAAAGATGTCCCCCCTAGGATGATTTGCAAAATCGATATTGAAAAAACATTTGATTCTGTTGAATGTCTGGCTATTATTGCTACCCTCTGGAAGATGAAATTCCCTGATATTTGGATAACTTGGATCCGATCTTGTCTTTCCTCTACTTCATTTTCTTTTATTATCAATGGTCGTCACTCAAATTGGATCAAGAGTTCTAGAGGTATTAGATAAGGTGATCCCATCTCTCCTCTCTTGTTCCTCTTAGTTTCCAAAATCTCTCTTCTATTCTTAACAAAGCCTTCTTTCTCAATCTAGTCCACGGTTTCAATAGCAATCTCCCTAGAAATTTCAACCATTTAATGTTCGCTAATGACCTTATCTTAATCACTAAAGCCTCTAGAGCCACTACTAAAAATTGTCTTATGTATCTCAATATCTTCCAGGACTTACTGGTCAGCGCCCTAACCTCCACAAGTTTGCTCTTTATGTCCTTTCCTGGTGTAATAAAAAGCTTTCTAATGCTATTTCTAAGATATAGGGTATAAGTTTAGGGACTTTTCCTTTTACTTATTCGGGTATTCCTATTACTCCCAGGAGACTTATAATTAACCAGCTTCAACATATTCCTCACATAGTTAACAATGTCATTCACTCTTGGAACCATTCTTCTATTTCTACTGCTGGCAGGGTTGTGCTCCTAAACAACACAATTTTTGCAATTTCTAATTACATCCTTTCTGTTATTCTTTATGCATCTGCCCAACAGTATCCTAGATCAAATCTCTAAATTTGCTCGGAATTTCCTTTGGGGTAGAACCAACAATAATAAAGCCTTTCACGCAGTGGGTTGGCCAGTTACTACACTTAGCAAAACTAAGGGGGGACTTGGCCTTCGCAAACTTTAAACTTAAATATGATTCTTGGCATATTTGGAATCCTGGAAAAATCACCCAATCTTCTTGGTTCTATAAATCGATTTGTAATACTGCTGAATTTTTGAAACCTTTTATCATAATGATATCTATGATATCTTTTAATGACACTGATGTTGATCTTTGGCAAGATCCCTGTATCTTGGACCTCCCAATTTCCCACAAACCTACTTTCCTGAATATGTCTTTATCCTTTGAAGACCTATATTTTTCTTATTTTATCTCCCCTAGTGGCCCTTGTGTTAATAACCTTGAAAATTTGCTCGGTCACTCTTTGGATTAGGATTGGGTGGCTAAATTCAAACCTGTTTCCGATGATAAATTTTTTTGGATTTGAAGCCCTCATTCTTGTAGTGCTTCCATTACTTCTGTAGTCTATAATCATATCAACAATTTAACCTCTAATACTGATATTTGGAAAGGTTGGCAAGACATATGGAGGCTTCTTGTTTTGCCTTGGGTTAAAATTTTTTTGTGGAAACTTGCTCATGGCCGGCTCCCCACTGGTGATTACTTCTATTAGCTTAACATTGGTCCTATCTCCTCCTATCCCTTTTGTGGGTTTGTTTGAGAAAATGCTAACATATTCTTTGGAATTACCACAAAATTCAGTGTTGTTGGCAGATTCTATAATCAAAACTTGGTATGGGCAACAATGACATTAATTATCTAAGCTCGGGGGCTTGGCTTATTGTTCACTCTCTTCCCCCTGCTGCTAAAGCCGTGACCAAGGCAATGATCGCTTCAACCACTTGGTTAATTTGAAAACATCACTGTGATGTTATCTATCGCAATCAACCAGTTAATGCCAAGGCAATTGTTAACCGAGCTTGGTCCCATTGCAAAGATGCCTCTTGGAGTTCCAATTCTCCTTCTAATTACTCTTTGCCTTTTGGTTCTTCCCTTCTAATTACTATCTTCACAGATGCCTCTTGGAGTTCCAATTCTCCTCCATCAAGGCTAGGCTTTGTGTCATTGGTAGTAATATTAACTCTGTCTTGGTTGCAGGGGCAACATGAGATGCTTTTGACACGCCCATCATGGCGGAAATTGCTGCAATCAACCTTACCCTTAGAGTCTGTGCCACAAGATGTTGGAGTCCAGATCGAATTCGCTGTGATTGCCCTGAAATAGTTCAACTTCTAAAGAACTACTGTCCGTGCATTACCTGGCATGCGAACCCTGAATTTCCTAAATTAAAACAAAATCTTGAGTACTTCTCACACATCAGCATTGAAATAATTCCTCGAGAAGACAATGATATTTCCGATTCTCTCATGAACTTTGGAAAATCAAATCCTAGCCTTTCTCTCTTCCTCCATGGAAAGGATCAACCTGCATGGCTTGAAGACCTCTTAACTTTGAAAACCTTTTCACTCTAAATTGTGTCTCTTTAATTTCGTGTTTTTTTTTGTTTTTCTTAGCTTTTAGCTTCTTTAAAAAAAAATGAATGAAGAACATTAGCATAATAAAACTACAAAACAACATTCTCTAAGTAGCATCTCCATTGGTAATTAAAAGCAAAGTTCAAAGTTTTAACATTTAACATAAAAAGAGAACCGAGAATGTCATCGATTATGAATGGAAGAGCATAGATGAGATTTTTAAATGAATTAGAGAAAAAAATAATTGAATATATTTAAATGAAAAAATTCACTCACTTTTTTTTGCAAATTTGACGAGGGGGCCTGATCATGTCTGGAGCTTGAGGATGAACCTTTCCCTTCTGGGGATGCTCCAAATGAGTGCCACAGATACGGAGGGGACAGTTCTAGGGAGACTTTGCTAAAGAAGATTGGGCGAGGGGGCTAATCACACCAAAGGTTGCCCCCTTTTTCGGCAATGATAAAGATTTCAACAGATCCGACGAGAGGCCAAGCTAATCATGCCCGAGAGCTTGAGGATGAACTATGCCTTTAAGGATGACTAGAGCGGGACGGAGATACGCAGGGATAGTCTAAGAAAAGCTTCATTAAAGATGATCTGTTGATTTGGGATGATGGTAACAGAAATGTAAAAATGCATATATACTGGAGGGCAAAATAGTCTTTTCATAAGGGGAGAATGAAAGTTACCACTCCCACCAATATTGGGGGTAATGCCAATTACTCTTGGGAGGAGAATTATATTGGGAGGGCAATATAATTCCCCTCCAAGGATAATAATAACACCTAAAGGGCCTTTTTGGTACGATGTAAAATAATAACTTTTTTTAGCAAAGTAAAGGGTGCATCATTTTTACTCTTTTGGTTTCTAAGAAATAGATGGTCTCTTTGTAATCACTTTTCATTTGACCAGAGAAAGTGATTCACAAGGAAGGTGATATGAAAGTGATTGCACCCTTGGGTAGAAAAGTTGGGTAATTATAAAATTATTACACTACCCTTTTTATTACGTAAAAGTTCTTCCTCGTTTCTTTGTTCTTTGCAAAACCTAATGCAAGTATATTTCTTAATTCGACAGAAAGTTGTTGCTTCTTCATAATCGGATCAATTCTAGTAATTTTTTTCCCATGGTTGTTTGATTATTTTTGTGTTGAATTTTAGTTATGTTTTATTGTGTAAAATTTCTTTTTAAATTGAATTAAAGTTAGGCAAATAAAATTATATTTTGTTTGGATAATATTTTTGTGAGAGAATCTTTGTTTTGATATAATCAAATATATGTCAATATAATAATCCAACAAAATAAGATGAGAAAGAGAGAATAACTAAGAGCAAAAATGAGAATGAACTTAACTTTATATTGGAAATGCATTAATACCAAAAAATGGAATTAAGTTTGCATGTAATGTAACTACAGTTTTTATTAAATATACCAAACATTGTAATGTTATTTTACAGGAAAAAATAATTGCATGCAAAATCTTTCTCTGCAAAAACTTTACATGTAATTACTTTCCCTACAACGTTCCAAACAGGCCCTAATGGATACCCAAACATAGGTATCCATCATGGTCAGTAATCATCCCCGAGGGGAAAGAAGATCTTGCTTGCATCCCTCCACAACTTCTATAGGAAACTAATTTTCACACAAACAGGATAAGAATAAAAACCAAAACAGAAATTGGAAAGGAGTGAAACAAGTTATCTCATATCTAAATGTTTCTAATTTACAATATAAAATGCTGCTATAGCTACGAAGACAAAGCAAGCTCTGCCCATGCCAAAGGTGAATCCTTCAGAATGCTTGCAGTTGAGGTATCGATTCCATTCTCAAGCACCGAACATATTATCTGCATTGATGGCCTCTTTGTAGGATCAGACTCCAGGCACAGACTCACAACACTGCATATTACCGCAAGGTCATCATGCTTCACATTCTTCAGTTCAGGATCCACCAATCTGTCAATCTCCTCGGGGTTCTGTAGATATTCCATGGCCTGCAATCATAGAAGACAAGGAAAGTTTGTATAGTTACAACATTCAGAAGCTCAGAAAATATCAGTAATTTGTCATGCACTTAACTAATTCTATAGAGCTCTCAGTACTTCATGTGCAAGATTACTTTTTGTGTTAGCTGAAAATGGTAAATATTTAATGTAGACTAGTCACTGGTTAAGCTTAAGATTATTACGCCAATGAAGACAATATACAAAAATGTTGGCTTGAGAAAAATTGCTTACCCAGTTCACCAAGCTGCCTCTGTCTTTGCAGAATGGAGGTCTTCCACTGACTATTTCTAGCAAAAGAACTCCAAATGCAAAGGTATTTCCTTGGACATCCATATGTCTATGCTCTAGTGAATCCATAAAACCATAAAAGCGGCCAGAACTGGAACAGGGGCCTCCAATCATTTTAGATTTTGAGAATATCGTCTTCCGACTTTCAAAATCTACCAACTGTGTAGGTAAATATTCTTTACTGAGACATAAATGCAAGTTTAGATGTAATGCAGCATAAAAGAGACAATAAAAGGCAAGATCTGATATACATAATGACTGTCCCCAAACAAGATCATACTGTTCAATGTAGGATATGGAACTTGTATAAGACATGAGCATCAAATGTCACAAGCAATTGGCCTGATCTACAACGTTGATTTAATTTATGGGAACAAAGCAAGAACAGAAGCTCAAGATATGAAAAGGATGGGGTATAGCCAATTAAACTTGGTGTTTACCTTTGGAGAAAAATCTTCAGTGAGATAAACTGAATTTGAATTTAAGTCACAAATTGTGAACGGAGGCTGCAACTCTGTGTGCAAGTATTTTAGCCCACGAGCAATTCCAATGGCAATTTTCATGCGTCTAAGCCAGGATAACCGGCACTCTTCACCATCTACAAAGCAAAAAGCAGGTTCTATTCTAGATCAAAGAATCAGGAGGTAAGAACTCACCCAGCATAGAAGGGAAATTTCTCAACTTACAATGAAGGTGCTCAGCCAGTGTTCCATTTGATGCATAGTTAAAGATGAGCATCCTTGTGAAAGGGTCATCTTCTTTGCAAAAACCCAGCAACTTTGAAATGTTCCCATGGTTTAGTCTTGCCAAAGCTGCCACCTGAGCATCCACTTGCAATCAGGATCAGTATGTAGGTCTCAGCACAGTTACATTTCTTCAAATATAGATGTCCTAAGCTTATTACCTTATTCTGAAAATAAAACTCAAGATAGCTTGTCCATTGGTCCTTGGAGATGCAGAGCGAGACAACCGCAATCTCTTGGCCACCAACCATTGTCCCTTTATAGATTATACTATCTGGATAAGTCCCAATTATATTGCTGAAATCTTCACAGGCAACTTCAAGTTCCTGCCTGTATATCCTCGCTATATTTTTCAACACCTCGCCATCTGTGTTGCAGCAATCAAACAATGAATAGTTTTTATAGAGAATCATTCAGCACAAACAAATATTTCATAAGCGTTAGTACTGACCAACCGATGATTTCAACTGATTTTCGCAATTTGATGATCTCTTCCATGGCAGGGTTTGAGAGGATTTTGGCTTGCATAATTTAAGTGCAGTGGCTAAAGCACTAATACAGAAAACAAACATCAGAGAACCGGTAATAATTTCAAGAATTACAAGCCACTCTGGTTGGCTTTGCTTTCGGTGGTCAGGCTGCTCACTGGAATGTTTATATGCCTCTTCAATTGCTCCCTTGCTTTTGGTCAAGGCACCTGATAGGAATAGAACAGAAAGAATATTATTTATGTGTCAAACTTAAAAATAATTGTTGTATAAGAATGAGTGAATGAAGTGGACAATGAGGTCTGTGCAACATCTTCAATTCATGAATGATAAAAATCCAGATGATTCAATAGACTTAGCTCATTTGTCGTTACTAGAAAATATGCATAACTCCTACCTAACTAGAGGCTTAAAGCGGAATTTTAGTTTAAACCATCTAATTTATTCAATAAAAATTAAAATTTACATAGAATTTATCTTAATAAATATCTATTTGTTTGTCTTTTTCCATATATGTTACTAAACTATGAAGAAATATATTTGACATTTGTGAGCAAAACTCATAAAAGTAAAAATGTAACAATATAAAAACTACAAAATTTCTCATTTACATTTAAAAGGAATAAATATTATATTAATTTTGGAGAAATAAAATGCATAAGAAAAACCATTATAGAGCATTAAAATAGAATTTTGAAAAGTTTGTTAGAAAAAATATGACAATGATTAAGCATCAAAATAACAATATTTTATATCTTACTGTGTTATTTTAAATTTTAACAATTAAATAAGATTATATAAAATTATCCAAATATTAAATTAAAATATTTTTGTATTATAATAATTATTGGTAGTCTTTGAAAATTTTAAGTTTTTAAAATTATTATTAAAAAAAATCTAAAGATGAGGCTTTAAAATTAAAATTATTAATAAAAAAATCTAAAAATGAGGCCTTAAAAACATTGGGGCCTAAATCACCTTTGAGCCAGCCATGCTCCTACAATTACTATCATTAACATGTGTACAATTTCTGCTTGAAACTCAATGACTGTTACCAATAAAATCATTCAGATTTTCTGCAGAAATAACAGGATTGCTAATAGAGAGCAAATTCTGGAGCAATGGTTGCCCATGATGTATGAAACTAACTTATTAGATAAAAGTGGTAGGTATCTACCGCACTTTTCAGTGGAACGTTGCAAAATAGCATATTTATCTTGGAGGCAGTTGCCTTCGAAACTTGTCCTGAAATTGAACCAGAGTCAAAAGATTGTGATAAGTGTACCAAGATCTAGAAAAGACAAAAACATATGCGAGAGAATTCACCTTGGAAGATACTTCAAGCAAGCTGGTATCAATCCAACAAGAAAGTTGTAAGAGAAATCTGCATTTCTCAACCTAGGTAACCGGCATAAGCCTGTGTTATGACCCTTCGAGGCAGACCTAAGAAGAGAGGCGCCCATATTAAAGTCACTTGATTGCACACATTCAAATATACACGCATTTAATCAAAATTCTTATTATGGACTAATCTTACAGACGTTATGTTAGGAAGTGAATCACAAGTATGCTTCATATTTGGTGCTATGCCCATCAAGCAAAAACATCAAATGACCTGAATGAATTATGCAGAAAGTAATACTATAACTTACTGTGCATTTGTTCTGATGAAATAAGTTTTGAATTTATGATTTGTATTAAGAACTAGGTGAGCAGTAGATTTATCATGAGAAGAAATTAATTTTAAATGGCCCTCAAACCCTGGTATGTTCATTGAAAAGGCGTCAACTGTGTTCTGACGATGTCATGGACTTGATGCCAATCACAGCAGGAATGCACACCCAATTTGCTTGAGTAGGATCTTCAATTGAAAGGAAACATCTCAATGTTTAGTGCAGTAAATTTTGAGAAAGCAACAACATCCCAGTTTGTTCATCAATTAATACACCATTGCCATCATGAATATTAATCAATACATAATCCTAACATAGTCAATCAAAATATTGACATAAGTACCATCCTTGATTGTGAAGCATTTGTGTTTCCCAGCAACACCTTCGTGCATTAGCATTAAACAAGGAACAGTGAAATTTAACCAGGTGTCTCATAACTACTAGCGTATAACAAAGGAATCATATTCCATATTGAGATTGAATTGAGTGGCATAAATCATTACTCACATGCCATCTGGTGAAGAAGATGAAGATAAGCTATTGCTTCCGGGAAAGGATCCATCCAGTCTATTCCGATCTAACCGGAGTTCAGTGAGACTCAGCAAGTTACCGAGCTCTGGGGGGACATTGCCAGTCAACCCATTCGAATGAAGATCTCTGAGGAACAGGAAAACTAAAATCTTCAGAGAAAATGCATAATAATAATATACCTTTAGCATATGTGAATCCAACATGGTCGAGGATAAGTACATCCTACATTTTCACGGCATTGGTCAAGTTCCCAATCTCAGGTGGAATGGGACCAGAGAGGCGATTGACGCTTAAATCCAACAAGCTAAGCCTTTTCAACAATCCAATTTGTCTAGGTATGGTTCCAAGAAGCAAATTATCATTCAAGATCCTGCAGATTGATCACAATTCTGTATAAATGACACATTAGCTTTCCTTACAGAACCAACACTATAACTCCATATATGGAACACTTACAGCTGCTGCAAAAAATTCAAAAGGCCAACTTCAGGTGTGAGAAATCCTTTCAAAGATGAACTGGAAAGGTTCCTGCAAAATCTAGCTGTGAATCACCAGCTCACTCACGATTCTAAAACATTTAAAATAAATTGACATCTTGATGTAAATTTAGTGACAAAGAATGAATGAAAACCGGAACTCACAGGGTGATCACCCTATTTAGTGTCCTTGAGCAATAAATACCAGTCCAGTTGCAAGGATTTCCATCAATGACGTTCCAGTCTGACAACACTCGCAAGGGGTCTTCAAAGATCGCTCGCTTAAAAGCAATGAGAGCTGAAACTGCAAAACAAATGAAAGCATTCAGTTCGACAGACAAAATAATAACAACAAAACAAGCCATTTTTATCAATCCAAACTGCAAATCAACATAAACACTAACCAGAAGAAGAAAGGAATGTAAAACGCGAAAAACCAGTATCAGAAAACCCACCTTCATTGTTAAGAGATGACTGTGAAGGAACAAGGAGATAGCAACAATGGAGAGCAAGAAGGAGAAGTTTCAGGGATGCTAATCTCGTCATTTCTCTGTCCGGGCTTGCTACTTTCCATTCATTTCGCTTGAAAAAATTCGGTTTTTATCCAAGAGAAGTAGTAGAGAAGCTTCAGCTACTTTCCAGAAATTTCCCTTTGAAAAGATTGATTTTTTTTTTTTTTTTTTGTGCCGGGAGAGAGATGGACAAGAACAAGAAGAAGCTATCTTTGAGTTATTTCACTTGCAGAAGATGAACTTTTGCCCAGGAGATGGAGGAACTAAAAAAGAAGCAATTTTCCAGCCATCTCACTTGCAAAAAGATAAAACTTTTATCTAGGAGAGGGAGGAGGAACTAGAAACCAAGCAATTTTCCATCCATCTCACTTGCAAAAGGATAAACTTTTATCTAGGCGATGGAGGAGGAACTAGAAACCAAGCAATTTTCCAGCCATCTCACTTGCAAAAAGGTAAAATTTTATTTAGGCGATGGAGGAGGAACTAGAAACCAAGCAATTTTCCAGCCATTTAACTTGAAAAAAAACTAAACTTGAACGAGAACAAAGATGATAATGATGATGATGAAGAAGGATACGAAGGAGAAGAAGATATATAAAAAAAAAAAATGGAGATCCGAGAAGGCAGATCTCTAAGTTAGAAGTAGATAAAATGAAGATACTAATCAATGTGGCCGTTTAGAGAACAGAATGGTACAAGATGATTGAGAGAGAGAGAGAGATGAAGAGAGACAGGGAGTTTGAGTTTTAAACTCAGCACGGAGTCTGTGAGGGATAGCAGAATGTTTTCAGTTTGCAAAAGTGTATGCTTTAGACTTAGTTTTAATCCGATAGATAATTTTTCAATTTATTGTAGTAAAGTTTTTGAGCTTTTCCGCATGAATCCATGAACGTGGCAGTAATTACATATAACTGCTGAATTCTTTTTTTTTTTTTTTTTTTTACAAAGACAAGCGTCAAATCAAAAAGCGAGCACATAGGGGACACGAGGCACTTCAGGACCCCACAATACACTCACATGCGCAAATTAGAGATCGAACTCGGGGAGCCACCGCTCGTAACCCAAAATAAATCCCCTACGCAGGGACCTGAATACCAATAGACCTGAAGGTCATTGGGAACTGCTGAATTCTCTCAAAGAATAAAATACTTTTGTAACAAATTTGCTTTACTAATTTTTCTAAATTAATAACTTTGCGGGGAACTCCGCAATCGAAGCTGCATAATGCTACATGCTTATTTTGCTCCTTGCCAACTATACTAAATGCTACTTTGATCATTTAACTGCCATAAAAAAATGTGATTTTTATTATGTGGTATATATATATATATATATATATATATATATATATATATATATATATATATATATATATATATATATTTATTTTTTTTTTTTTTTTTTTTTTGACAAAGGCGACAAACGCTGGCAAAAAAAATGTTAAAGGATAGACATGTACAGTGGTGCACCAATTACAGTGGCTTAACAATCTTTTAGGAATTTATTAACTCAATCTGACGTCACATGAGGTGATTTGAGTCTTACCATGCACATTATTGCCAACTCAGGAATTCGACCCTATGTCTCCCTATTCACCATCTTTATAATATTCTACTAGATTGTTTATTCACATCTAGTTTATATACTAGATTGCTTTAATTTTTAAATCGACTGAAGTGTTCCATACAAGTGAGGTGTTCCTTAGGAGGGTTTCTTTTTTGGAGAAATTGTTCTTGAATTACTAGTTTTCAAGGAGATGACCTTATTGGTGAAAACTCCAAGATAGTCCTTGTAATATCGTTATTACTACGGCTTTTTAGTCCCTCTATTATAAAATTCTTAAATGCGATTACTCTATTATTTCAATGGGGCAATCAAATCTAATCGAAAATGGTTGTTAGCATTTTCATCCATAATTGTCGACGTGTTTTAAATAATAACGGGAAAGTTATTAAAATATTATTAAAATATAAAAAATAAAAAAAATTATTAAAATTCCAAAAATAAAAAATTTACAAATAATCAATAATTATAAAATATTATTAGAATTTTCAAAATATTTAACATAAAATAATAATTTAGTAATGAAATTTTAAAAGGGGCATTTTTATATTTATTTTAAATTTATTAAGTTTATAAATGATTCTCCAATTATACAACAATAGGTTATATGCCACGAAAGAATTTACTAGTTTATATATAAATCTATATATTGTACTTATATATTAGAAAATAATTTAATTCTACTTATTTTTATAATTAAGCATTGATATTTATATAATATCACCCTACAATTTCATAGCTATCCATTGTGATAACCCATCCCAAGAAGTTGACATAGCAACTTTTTCCAAGAATTTTAAATCATATCTAATATTTTTATTTATTTTGGAATTTTTAATAATTTTTAATAATTTTTTGTTATAATTTTAAGCCACCCAACAATTATAAACAATGAAGTGTATGTTTCAATTGAAATTTATTTGTTCAATCCAAATAATAGCAGGATCAAATTAGGAATCTTTATAATAAAGAAACCAAAAGGGCAAAGCGACTATAATAAAGGGGCTATCTCAGGGATGTTACCTTACTCATGTGTGAAATGACCTATACAAAACAAAGTTGAAATTTAACATGATGGAAGTTACCATCATAACCTTAAAAATTCCAATCACTAACACC
>CM037011.1:4254900-4605389 GCA_020875875.1 Dioscorea alata
GAAAGGGGTTTAGGGTAGACAAAGAACAAATCCACTAGCCTCTGCCCTAAAAGACCAAGAATCACTTGGGTTATGCCCGAGCTGTGAGGCGTGGTGCGCTGGTGTACTAGGCATAGTAGCCGGAAGCCCTCTAGATGTTGTCTTCTGCTCCATCTTAGCTCCCCAAAACGACTGCCGAAGCTAGCAAAGGGTTTTCCACAGGTCCACTCACCCAACAACGGGTTAAGGGCGCATGGAATGGCCGGGTACAACAATAATTTACTTATTTAGACTAAAAAAAAACAATATGGGCAAGTATGGATCAAATTAAAGCTTTTTTAATTAAGTTATAAAGATTCTAAATAGTTATACATTTGGAAAAGTGGCTTTCTTCATGGTCATGATGATAAATTTCAATGGTACGTCGGTGTGTTTGATGGATTCAAAGCGTGTTAGCTATTTCTATGGAGTACATGGCCATGTTTAAACGGATACATGCTGGTGTTATTTTAAACTGTATCTATCATATGATTTGTTCCACATAATCTCAATGTTTTGGAGCAACATAGCCTAATACACGAACATCTTCTTGCTTGTGTTTGGAGCATTTTTATACTATAAAAGGTAGAACAAAGGGCTTTTGTGGAGACCATTTGAGGAGTTCTTTAGAGAGTCTTCAGGGATATAATTAGATGACCTAAAGCTATATGGACAACAAAAGAAGATGCACTTGAAATGGGTTTCAATCGATCTAGAGTAGATTTTGTGAGGACTAAAAGGAGGTTAAACTCTTATAGTGGCAGGATATGATAAACCCTATGATGGATTTGTGTAATTTGACTTTGTTTAATTCATCTTATTCTTTAATTTTTATCATGATTCAATTATGTGTGCGCTATTGTTCTTGAATTAATATGTGTCATTGCCTTGATTCATGTTTGATTTCATGCAATTGAGATTAAGACATCCTTTGTATTAATAGATCTACCAAAATGGAAAAGAGTTTCATGCAATGCTAAAGATATGATGAAATAAATCTTCTAGATTGAAATCAAAATATAATAAAACAGTTCATAGATTGATTAATTCAACCTAATATTAGTTGTTAATAATCTTGGGAAATATATTAACATATCTAAGAAATTTCCACAATCTGATAAACTTTAAACAAAGTTGATGATTGGAGTCTTATTTACATTAGAAGTCTTAAGGGATTTATTATCCGGGTACTAATTCTATTATTGGTTGTTTCTTATTTAATTTATCGCTCTAATAGATTAATTACAATGATTAGTTTAATTTATTCTTTTGATTGATATAATTCTTTATAATAATTTATCTGTTAGATAATAGAAAGAGAGTTATTATTAATATTTGTAGTTCATGTAGACGTACACTTGGTACTCTTAAACCTTATACTACAAAAGTAATAGATGCACTTGCCTTAGTGGTGATGGTTGGTCATTAAGGAGGTGTTTGGATGGCTACCATGATTATCTTCTATGGGGGAATCCTTACTTTCCCATGTACATACCTGATAAGTGTTTGTGTATAAGTATTACTAAGTGTACTTTTCTTACATTGAGCATCATTTTTGTCAGATTCTATGACTCATTCGTGTGTATTTGTGTTCTTTTGTGCATTTAGGGTTGTAGAGACAAGTTTGGAAGAAAGGAAGCAAAAATAGATCATGGACACAATTGTTGAGGAAACTCTTGGACCGAACAAGGATCAAGGCACAAGTTGTGCTCATAGACGTGTGAGTGTGTGCCAACCTCCAAATTGCTTAAGTGAATATACAAATTGGAGGGGCACAAAGGCAGTTACTCATATGTTCCGACTTGTGCCACATTGGCAAGAGTTTCATCAATATGTTTGGAAGCAAGATGCGACATGATCTACCGCATGGATATGTGCCCAACCATGAGGCCTTCATGAAGAAATTGAAGTTGGGAGCGCTATAACTGAAGTACTGCAACAGTTACTGTAGCAAATCACTGTAGCAGTTACTTTTCACAATGCGCAGGAAAATGAAGCCTGGAAATCCACACGGGCATGTGGAATTTCCATACACCCGTGTGGATGCCCGATTTCAGCCCTATAAATACCGCTTTGAGAGTTTAATTTTGGGATCTTTTCCTATTTTTCGCCTATCTTTTGCGAAGAGCGTGGCTAGGATTTGGAGAGGTTTTTGCTGGGATTTTGGAGTAGTTCTACGACATTCGACATCGATTCCCTTCGAAAAAGAGTTATTGGGGGAGTTTTTCACGGCATTAATTCGGCGAGGTGTGCCCTAGGCTTGACGAAGGAGTATTTGGAGAAAACGAGGCGGCTCTTAAAGACCATCGATACGGACAACAAGGGGGTTATCTTTATGGATTGTTTGCACTTATCTTTGATTTCATATTTGATTTTGTATTGCTCCATGGAGAGCTAAACCCTTAGTGAGTGCTCGGACTTGTAAATCCTAGGATGATTTTGTTTCATTGACTTTTATTATGTTTCCTTTAATTTATGTTTTAATTGAGTTTCAATCTTGTGTGTTTATTGATTTGATTTTCCCTTAGAGTAACACTAGGGTTGAGAATCTATGTAGGTAATCCTTTTAAATGAGTGACACTTCATTAGGGTTGACTTAGCAAGGTTGAAGAGGGTTGAGATGGTGAATCGAGAGATAGCGGAACGTCCCCTTTCCCCTCCGACGTGATTTATTCTACCTCCGTGTTCCAAAATTTCTTTGCGGTTATGATAGAGTGAAGTGCTAAGAGACAAACTCCAATGGGGCTTTGTTGCGCAAGCAACAGAGTGAAGTGTTGAGTAATCCTTAGTGCTGGGCTTAATTGTGACTAGGGATCTTTCACCTTGACCAAAGGGTTAGACCTAAATTAGGGAATAGGGTTTATCACTTGGAATCCCTAGAGCTTCAAATAGTCCCACATAGTGTGAGGTGTTAAGAGTATCCCTTTCCGCTAGGGCATAGTGTAGAGGGCTAGTCACGGTTGACCTTAAGTTTGGGACCGTGTGTTTTTATATTTCCACGACTCATTAAATTTCAATTAGGAAGCATAATATTAGTCTTGCAGTTGAAACAATAGTCTTAGGGCGAGTATTGTCTGGGTACCCCATTTTATCATTAATTACCTCTCTTTACTCCTTTTGCTTTCCCTTTTCTCTTTTACTTTTCTTTGCATTGATATCTTGAATCAAATCACAACTTGGTTTTCACCTTAGCTAAATAGCAATACTTCTTGTTTCTGAGCATCTATTCCCTGTGGATTCGACCACCCACTCACTAGGGTATTTTATTACTTCGACGACTCGTGCACTTGCGGTACACACATGCAAAGGGTGTGTCAATACCCATATGCACATGGGAGTAATGGTTACCCTCCACCATTAGGGATAATCACCATTCCCCCATTTGGGGGGAATGAAGGAGGATGGAAGGAAAATGGGTATAAATTAACCATTTTACCCCTCATTAATATATGTATATTGGTATATATATAGCAATATAGCAATATATTAATATATTAAATAAATATAAATGCATTAATATTTAATTATAATAATCATATAATAATTATATTAAATAAATATTTATTTCAAATATAAGTCATAAATTTAAATATTAAATTATAATAATTACAACTGTTGATATAATTAACATATATTTTTTAATTTAGATATTTAACCCTAATAATTAAAGTTAAATAATATTTATGTCCATGTTAACATATTTAATTAAATAAAATAAATATTTTAAATAATTAATTATAATAATTAAATTTTATTTAAAATATTTTATAAATAACAGAATTTATTTCTATACATTAAGGGTATAAAAGTAATTTTACATTATATCTTTCCATTACTTTTTAAATTTCTAATAAATCACTCTTCTACTTTTCTCATTTTCAATAAATTAATTTTTCAAACAAACACTTTTTTCATTCCATCCCCCTCTCATTTTTCCCTATTACTATTATGGTAGCCCAAACACAAGTTCTAAAAAGATTAGAGGGCAGTAGTCTAGCTCTTACAAGAAAGGTCCAACAGAAGCAAATTTGAAATCAATGTGGAGGGTGTTGAGTTCGAGCTTGTTAACATTAAATATTAGTAGATCTTGACCCCCTCCTCAACTTTAGCAGGTGACTCACCTTGGCAATGAATTCCCTAGTGCACGTGAGCTTCTCAATTTTCTCAGTTGTATAAGCCCTGAGCTCCTCAAAATTGGCGGAGTCCTTTCTACTCCACTACATTCTTTTTGTGAGTGGAAAGCTCTTACATATAATTGTTAGAAAATTTCAATTCTGACTTAACATGATTGACCAACTTTTGAACAACTTTCTTTTTAAATCTCGATTTTGTACTTGGAAAATTTAGCATAATTATGTGTAGCCAGCAACAATTTAGATTTTGATTCCACTTTGCATAAAGACTTTTTCGCCTTGCACTCCCTTATTTTGGCTTTGATTTATGAAACCTAGCCATAACCTTCAGATCATATGACCTTTAGCTTAACTTTGAGTTTAGTTAACCATGCCTTCAAATAACTAAGCTTTGCTTCAAGTTCTAGCCCAAGATGTAAAAGACCTCCCAGGTTTTAGAGAGGAAGTCTTCTTAGATAATAATTATGTCACCAGGAGATTGGAGGGCTTAAAAAGTTGATAAGCTTCTTTTGATTCTCCATGCAGGTAGTTCTACCAAATGCAATAAATGGTTAGTCAGAGAAAAAAGAGAACAATAACAACGAATAGGAAATAGATGTCACACCTCTTGAGGAAAGAAGCCTAACATGTCGCAATTCCTAACTTAAATAAACTAAATAAGAAAAGAGAATCATGGACACGAAGAAACTCTAGCTGCATTCTCTTGCCATGAGACATTTTTATTGAAGGAACTACCGAATTGGGGAAGCCAGAGGTAGTTGGGATAGACCACCTAAAATCACAAGATACAAAGTAGAAACTGGACTGTCATTTATGAATAGAAGAGAGAAGATGTCTAGGAAGGTACGGTGAGGTCTAAACATAAATAATACCAATTTCAGAGACTCATATTTTCTTTACAAGGCTATAAAGAAGTTGAAATTGATGAAAAATATGTTCACTGAAAACCCTACATACAGAAAACAACAACAACAATAATACTAATATTTAACCAGATTTACAAACTCAATTCCCAAAGAAGAAAAATAATTCAAATATTACAATTCAAACTAAGAATTCCCATATAGATTCTTCCGTTAGATATTCAATAATATCATCTCCAATTTCTGTCACAATAATTTCTGCACCAATTCCAAAGTTCATCCAATTGCTACCATCCACATCTTTTCTGATTAACTTCTCCAATATGTTTTGGTAACTGTGAATTCATGTGCCAAACAACCCCTCTGTAAACTTCTTGAATTAAGTTCTCATGAATCTCTTCACGAATTTCATTGACAAAATCAAACAGAAACTTTTGATCAGTGACAACTTGTTCAGTCCACAGAAATTGATCAAGAATTTTCTGACCCAAAAAGTTCCATCTCTCTGAATATTTACTGCAGCTAATGTAATATTGCTCTAAGATAAGTCTCACATTTGATTCAAGTTTGTCAGATATGAACATTTTATCCTGCATGTAAGGATTTAGGTAATCAGACAGAAAACCAAGTCAAAGTTAATCAATTTTTAAAAATTTGATGACCTACCAATTCTTTTTGGGATGTTTTACTTCTGCATTCATCCAACTTACCATGCTCTTTCTTTCTTGTGATCTCTGTATTTCCTATAAATTTTTTTTTTTCCATCTTGTGTATCATGATATCTTCTACACTATTAAGTAGAGTTTTTTCAGAGTTAAGCATTCTGACATTATCATCTGAATTCTGCATCATTGGCCTCGAGTCCTCAACATACTTGTTTTGCTTCTTTGATGTTCTTTTCCTCTTCGTAAATTAAAACCTTATTCGGCAAATATAGTTGTGCCATGTCTTTTCCAATTAGTGCTCTAACTGTTTCCATGCCATAGTTTTCTCTTCTGTTTTGCTGTTCATCACTGTCCTTCCAAAAAGCAAGATATCAGTTCTTATTAACAAGAGCAATGCACTATAAGAAAGTATCTTGCAAACACATCGATTTTTTCAGATAAATAAATTAACAAGATCACAATTTTCAGTAGACCAATACTGGATCAGAAACATACTTACTGACTTGAGTGTCATTCTCATCGTTTCAGTCTACTACCAACTCTTCAGTTGCAATGCCAATGCTGAAATTAAGCATGCTAATCAAAATTCTCAACAGGGCAGTTGCCCTCCTGTTCTATCCTCGCAGGTCATAGGTGACTATCCGACTTACAGAACAGCAGAAAAGACTTTGGATTAGAATACAATAATTCAGCTTCTAAAAGAAGAAGAAGAAAAATACGGCATTTGTATTTGGACACTGGAAAAGCTACAAAGCAAGTTAAATAAGGGTTAAAGAGAAGACTAATCCTCTTACTAGCTGGATTTCCGGATTGGATTGTGGTCGTTGAGATATCACAAAGACGGATTCAACATCAATGTGTTGGCACTTTAATGGATGGCGAATTATGAAACTGTTGTCAAGCTACTTCTCAACTACCAATCTGCTTTTCATCGTTTGAGCTTTTTGCTTCACATAAATAGACAACAGAAGAAGTTTTAGGACAGAATGATGCATGTTTGGGCTTATATGGATGTTCCTTAGGCACTCTTTTGGAAATTGGGCTCTTTGCTCAATGAAATCTAGCTTTTGCTTTCCCAACTAGATAATGTAAATTAGAGCATTTGCTAATGTCTCCTTGTAGTAGTCTCATTTCTAACAACATAAAGCAATTCTTCTTCAAGGTTGGATGCCTTGTCATTTCAACATACAAATGGAAATCATTATAAAATTAAATAATTTGGCAATTCAATTCAGGGGATCTAAGTCATTACATGGTAGTACTTATAGTAAATTATTCAGGAAAATGAAGTGTATGCAAAATGAAAGGTCAGCCATCAACATCTACTGTACTAACCAGGTTGTTGAATGCTTGAAACTAATTGTGGATGAAATGTCTGAGAACATATTCCTTTATCCCTTTGTCCCAAATTTCATTATTTTGACAGTAATCTTATTCTTTATAAATCGTAAAAAGGTTATGAATATTAAAAAAAGTGATGTACAAAGTGACAATTAGAGTAGAATTAAAGATGCATCCCGTAATAAGGGACTAAACTTCTTGTGAAAACATATCTTCATAGAGTTCTATCCTGACGAACTAGATCACATGAAATGCAGCAAGGCCTCCATTTCTGGCAGTCTTCTCCTCCGGTTCAGATTTCCTGGCCTTGATGAAACAGCAGGTGTGAACCGAAGGACTCTCCATGGCCAGCATTCATGCCTCAATCTCCGGCGACCACGATCCCTCTCTTTTTTTTCTTGGTCAACATCTTCCTCTAGCTGTTTGGTTAGCTCCTCAATCCGTTCTCTGAGACCAGCTGATCTGCTGTCCGCAAGCCGCAGAGATATTTCTGCAGCTTCCTGAGCAGCCATTGCCGTCGATGCAAGTCTTTCTTTCAGCTGCATCTTGTTATTTGAAGCATCCAATGCCAACTTTGTTCTCGATAATTCTTCTTTAAGCAGAGCAACCTGAAATATGGGAACCACAACCCAAAATCAAGCAAAGTGAGGTTGAAATGTAATTAATAAAATAAATAAGACTCAGTTTAGGCATTGCTCACAAAATTAATTCAGTCAAACCAGATAATACAAAAAACAGTTGAAAGGCTAAAGATGAACCTTTGGACGTTCTGAAATGTTAAACGTGTGCACAAACTCCATTTGCAAAAGGTATTCATTTTTATTCCATGTTCATCAGCACGCACAAAATCAGACAGTATAACTTTATGATATAAACAACGGTGATAGAGTCGATAAACTCAAAGTTTAAAAATAATACAAAATAAAGATGAGAATAGTATAAAAAAGGTCATTCACCTCCTTATCACGTTCTTCAATTGCAGTTCTTCCAGCTTCTACTTCCAATTCACATGCTTGCTTCCATCTAGTTGCATCTTCTTCCGCTTTGGTTACCTCTAACATGAGCTCATCAATCTAGCACATAAACAGTTAGGATTAGAAAAATTAATTCAATTCTTCAAGGTTAAAAATAGAAGAAAAACAAGAAAGACGAGCACATTTACATTGTGAACGAGTTTGTTTAGCCTTTCTTCAAGATGCTCGATGTATAATATGTTTTCTGCTATCTTCTGCGCTTGCTCATCACTAAAACTTTGCAAATGTTCATTCTCTAATCTGGAAACTCAAGGAATGATGATTCTTAGATGTTATTCAACTCAGTATGAATGAACAAATTTAGGATTATGCATGGCACATATCATTCTCAAAGAAAACAATAGATGGGAAACTTCTGTAATGAGGGTAACCAGAGCAAACAGGTATATCACAAGGAAAATTTTTGGAAATTGATAGATTTGTAAGATGGTTCATCAAATCATCTTCCACATGCTTTCATAAAAGTAATGAATGCACTCTGCAAGAAGCGTTTCATGTTGAACTAAATTCATTACCTCTATTTGGATATGTAATCTTTGTTTGATTTTAAGAAAGTTTTGACCAATGAAGAGGAAGCTTTAAGAAAATAAAGAATGTACTTTACAAGAAAGTTGAGTTATAATGGAACCTCACAGTAACAAACAGATTGCAACAAAGTTTGTCAAGGATTAAAATATATATCAACAATTACAGCAATTTGAATAAATAATCTTCTTTGTATTTCACACAATGTTCAAAAATCCAACCACTACATTCGTCTGCTCAACTACTCTAAGCCAATTAATGATGTTAAATGACCAAAAAAAACATACCTAGATTCCTCAAGAGATCTTCTCAAGTTAGCAATCTCAAGCCTTAAATTCTTCATCATATTCTCAAAGGTTGCAGCCTGATAAAAACAAAATTCCAACATTATAATCTAAACTATCTACTTTTATGATTTAGATTACGTTACGATCCAATATAGCAGGCAGCAAAAACAAATTACCACACTGACAACTTCGTCTTCACTCTGACCCTGACCGGAATCAATGCTAGCACTATCCACTGGAGGCTCCTCAGCCACTGAACTCATCATGAATCCAAACCCAACTTTCTGCAACCCTCTCTCCGCAATTTGCAAGATCGCCACCCGCTTTTGCTCTCCACTCCCTTTCAACTTATTCAAAGTCCTCTCCAAGTTCATCTTTTCAAGCATAGCCACCCTCAAAAGGCCATTAATGTCTCTATTCTCCTCAATCAAGCTCACAATCCTCTCATCCATCTCCATCTTCTCCTTCGTTCTGATCTCCTCCCTCTTCACAATCCTCGATTCCACAACAGAAGCAAATTGATAAACAGATCTCATCTCTGAGAACAGAACATCAAGCTCATCCTCCAAGATTTCTTCCTTTCCCACTTTTCCTCCAAATTCCTCTTCAGAGACCCACCTGTTGATCCTTTGCAAACTATCTTTCAGTAAATAGAGAGAATCAAGTACCTGAGATATAGTTCTTGATTTCCTGATCTCTTCTTGGACCAGCTCTGAAACCTTAGATTTAAAGACTTGGGATTGGATCTGAAGTTCCAACCTTTCCCTCACCCAGGCTTCCTGCTGATTGAAATCAAGCTCAGTGGAAGATTCACGATGGGATTGAAGGAGCTTGGATTGGGTTTCCATGGAATAGGAATTTCTAGGGTTGGTTTGTTGCTGCACCTCATTGGCATGATTCTATGAGGGTCTCGGAAGGTCAAATAACTAACAGTCAGAGAGGGAATGAAGAGACTAGTAGTTGACATCTGGAAATGGCGGGAAAGTAATTAGTGTCTTGATGAATTTCTCATGAGAAAACACCCGAACAAATGCCAAAGTTTCACAAAAGTCACTTGGTTCGTTTGGTTAGTGACATAAAAAAATAAGTCTCTTGAATAATATGCGAAGTAGTGAGGGTTCAAAAATAACATTCAAGTGATTTAGAGCTCTTTTTTGTTGTTTTCATTTATTTATTATTTGAAATAAACATTGACTAATGTTACAGTGATGCCCAATCATTATTGCTAGAGGGAGTTAACTCACCGACTTTCACTTAGGTTAGAAATAAATTATCATTTTTTCCAAGAATTTATTCCGTGAATTGGATTTATGGTTTAAGATAATTAATAAGAATTTTAAAATTATTATTATTATTTATTTTTAATATTGCTCGATAATATTTTTTACTCACATGTCTCAACAATCAAATACTTGTGAGCAGTGGGAGCATGAAGGTTTTTTTTTTTAATATTATGTATATATTGAACATCTGTTAAAAGCCATGTAAATATTTCACTTTTTTCAATTTCTTTCTTGTAAATTTGTAATGAAACTTTTAATTGGTTAATCTTTTTTAAAATAGATTTCTAATATACCTAAAATCGTCGTAGTTTTCTTTTTTTTTCCTTTTTTGTTTTTTTTATCTTCTATAATTTCTCAAAATTTTTATTTTTTTCTAATATATGATGATTTCTCTGTTTTTGTTTTGATTCTCTATGAAAAATTACCTGTGTTTTGTTACAATTGTGGTTGTGTAGGTCATGGTGTAGCGGCTTGTCCCCTTGCTGGCAGTCACCTGAACGTGGGATCTTCTACGCTCTCTACCTTAGTTGAAGCAGGGATGGTGTGGAATGATTTGTTGATGCAAGTTAATGGGGGTAAGCAAGGATCAGGCAACCTCCATCATCGACCTTGCCAGGAGATAGCCAGTTCGGTGCCTGATTGAAACCTTGCTTATGACAAGTGGTGTCGCGCGGCAGGGGAGGTAGCCATGCTAACACTAGCCGGCTTGGCACCAGAAACCCTAACTCCAGCGGCACCCCCAGAAACCCTAACGCTGGTGACTCTCTAGGAGAAGAAGCACTAGACCCTGACGCGTGGCCTCCTGCATGGCTCCTAACCACCACATGGAGGAGTCGTCCCTCATGCAAGAAACACGTGGCATGATCTCTATGCATGAGGGGCAATCTCGTCCTTCTGGTTCTCCCGCTATTTTTTCGCCCGTTGGTCCAGTGATCCATAATGCTTCTTTATCTAGTGCTGACGTGCCATCAGATACTCTTTCGCAGTCTCCCAAGACAAATCATCTCAACGGTAAGGTGGATAGCCACCCGTTAGAACTCCAACCTAGCAGGCCTTTTCCATCTCCCAATGACCCCACTCCATCTGAAAAAACTCTTCTCATCTCCTTCGTTTTCTCTTCTCCTTTTGAGCAGAGAGATCCCCTTCTCGCTCAACATAACATGGTCGTTGATTAGGTAGGTTACTGGTGCTCTAGTTTGCTCTTCCCCTAAGGAACACAATATGAGTGAAAGCCTCTTCTGATGACCTTTGCTCAATCCAGGAAGTAGAAGATGATATGATTCTTAGTCACTATCAAAAGGATATCAAATCTGAAGCTCTTACTCAAAGAGGTTTCCCAAAGAGTAGTTCAAAGCCGAAGAAGGGGAACAAATCCCCTCTCTCTTAAACCCTTCTCCTTTTGGTTTCTTATCCTTACTTTTTATCTCTATGAATCTTAACATTTTCTCTTGGAATTATAGGGGTTTATCTAATCCCCAAACCTTAGATCACATTCATTATATTATGGCTACCAAGAAATCTGATTTCCTTTGTTTGGTTGAAACCAAAGCTACTATCATCAGAACTCATCGTTTTTCTGATAAAATATGTAGGTGTTGGGATTGGGCAGCCATTCCCTCTCATGGTTTTTTTGGAGGTATTATTGTGCTTTGGAAGAGGGGCATCGGTAGAGTCACCACGATTGCAGTATCCAGACTTGCCCTGCATCTCGTGATATCTTCCAACAATGAGACGTGGATTCTCTCTACAATCTACAACTCTCAGACCCTCTCTCAACACAAAGACCACTGGAATTCTCTTTCAAATCTTTCACAGTTCCCCTTTCCATGGCTCCTTAGTGGAGATTTTAATGCCATCATCAACTCTGAAGAACACAAAGGGAGAAATTTTACAAACTATGCTTCTAAATCTTTTTATTTTTCTAATTTTATTTTAACAACAATCTCCATGATCTTGGCTTTTCAGGCACGCGATTCACTTGGTGTAACGGCCAACCGGGTCTTGCTTGAAGATGGGCAAGGCTCGACCGCTTTCTCGCTAACACCAGCTGGCTTCTCCATCACCAAAACTTCATAAATCACCATCTTCCAAGAATCAACTCGGACCACTCTCCTATGCTGCTAAGTGTCTACAACCCTAATCCCACTGTTAAAAATATTTTCCATTTTGAAAATTTTTGGCTTGATTATGAGGGTTTCCATAACTGCGTCCTCAATGCTTGGTCAAAACTGACGTCTTCCTCCTCTCCCATTCTTTCTTTCTCGCATTGCATCTCAAGTACTAAGCATAATCTTTGCAGGTGAAGGAAATCTGGTTTCTGCCATTTGGACAATGATCTTAACAACATTCAAGAGGAGATTAAAAAAATTGAACAAGAAGATGCTTCCAACCCCAGTGATTGGCATGCTACTTGGCTTCGCACTCTGTACAATCGTCACAACACCTTCTTTAGGCAGTAGAACATCTACTGGCGTCAAAGGGCTAAAATTCATTGGATGACAGAAGGAAACAGAAACACCAAATACTTCCACAATTCTGTTAAAATTTTGCGGCACAAAAACAAAATCAGAGAAATCAAAGATACTTCAGGTAACATCTATACTGATCAAACTGTAATTGAAAACTGTTTTATTAATTTCTATCAAAATCTTTGGTCCTCCACTTCCTCTTACTCTCTGGAGACCCTTTATCTGGCTCTCCCAGATGATCTTCCTATGCTTAATGACCATACATTGAGAGTTTAACTAGACCTGTCACCAAACGAGAGGTCTATAAAACTCTTAAATCTATACCTAATGGTAAATCTCCGGGTCCTGATGGTTTGAACTTCGAATTCTATGTCTTCTATTGGAACCAAATTGGTGACCATTTCTTCAAAGCTATTGCCTATTTTTTCAACACTGGTATTCTTCCTCCTTCTTGGGGTAATACTTTCATAGCTCTAATTCCCAAAAAGACCAACCCTATTTCTATCAATGACTTCAAACCAATCTCTCTCTGTAATGTTTGCTATAAGGTTATCATTAAAATCCTCTCAAACCGGCTAATGCTAGTTATTGATAAACTCATTGTCCCAGAGCAATGCGGCTTTCTCCTCAGGTGTGCCCCGTATGACAACATAATCGCAGCCCCTCGAGATTGCCCGTAGCTTAGAAATAGATAAAGATGTCCCCCCTAGGATGATTTGCAAAATCGATATTGAAAAAACATTTGATTCTGTTGAATGTCTGGCTATTATTGCTACCCTCTGGAAGATGAAATTCCCTGATATTTGGATAACTTGGATCCGATCTTGTCTTTCCTCTACTTCATTTTCTTTTATTATCAATGGTCGTCACTCAAATTGGATCAAGAGTTCTAGAGGTATTAGATAAGGTGATCCCATCTCTCCTCTCTTGTTCCTCTTAGTTTCCAAAATCTCTCTTCTATTCTTAACAAAGACTTCTTTCTCAATCTAGTCCACGGTTTCAATAGCAATCTCCCTAGAAATTTCAACCATTTAATGTTCGCTAATGACCTTATCTTAATCACTAAAGCCTCTAGAGCCACTACTAAAAATTGTCTTCTGTATCTCAATATCTTCCAGGACTTACTGGTCAGCGCCCTAACCTCCACAAGTTTGCTCTTTATGTCCTTTCCTGGTGTAATAAAAAGCTTTCTAATGCTATTTCTAAGATATAGGGTATAAGTTTAGGGACTTTTCCTTTTACTTATTCGGGTATTCCTATTACTCCCAGGAGACTTATAATTAACCAGCTTCAACATATTCCTCACATAGTTAACAATGTCATTCACTCTTGGAACCATTCTTCTATTTCTACTGCTGGTAGGGTTGTGCTCCTAAACAACACAATTTTTGCAATTTCTAATTACATCCTTTCGGTTATTCTTTATGCATCTGCCCAACAGTATCCTAGATCAAATCTCTAAATTTGCTCGGAATTTCCTTTGGGGTAGAACCAACAATAATAAAGCCTTTCACGCAGTGGGTTGGCCAGTTACTACACTTAGCAAAACTAAGGGGGGACTTGGCCTTCGCAAACTTTAAACTTAAATATGATTCTTGGCATATTTGGAATCCTGGAAAAATCACCCAATCTTCTTGGTTCTATAAATTGATTTGTAATACTGCTGAATTTTTGAAACCTTTTATCATAATGATATCTATGATATCTTTTAATGACACTGATGTTGATCTTTGGTAAGATCCCTGTATCTTGGACCTCCCAATTTCCCACAAACCTACTTTCCTGAATATGTCTTTATCCTTTGAAGACCTATATTTTTCTTATTTTATCTCCCCTAGTGGCCCTTGTGTTAATAACCTTGAAAATTTGCTCGGTCACTCTTTGGATTAGGATTGGGTGGCTAAATTCAAACCTGTTTCCGATGATAAATTTTTTTGGATTTGAAGCCCTCATTCTTGTAGTGCTTCCATTACTTCTGTAGTCTATAATCATATCAACAATTTAACCTCTAATACTGATATTTGGAAAGGTTGGCAAGACATATGGAGGCTTCTTGTTTTGCCTCGGGTTAAAATTTTTTTGTGGAAACTTGCTCATGGCCGGCTCCCCACTGGTGATTACTTCTATTAGCTTAACATTGGTCCTATCTCCTCCTATCCCTTTTGTGGGTTTGTTTGAGAAAATGCTAACATATTCTTTGGAATTACCACAAAATTCAGTGTTGTTGGCAGATTCTATAATCAAAACTTGGTCTGGGCAACAATGACATTAATTATCTAAGCTCGGGGGCTTGGCTTATTGTTCACTCTCTTCCCCCTGCTGCTAAAGCCGTGACCAAGGCAATGATCGCTTCAACCACTTGGTTAATTTGAAAACATCACTGTGATGTTATCTATCGCAATCAACCAGTTAATGCCAAGGCAATTGTTAACCGAGCTTGGTCCCATTGCAAAGATGCCTCTTGGAGTTCCAATTCTCCTTCTAATTACTCTTTGCCTTTTGGTTCTTCCCTTCTAATTACTATCTTCACAGATGCCTCTTGGAGTTCCAATTCTCCTCCATCAAGGCTAGGCTTTATGTCATTGGTAGTAATATTAACTCTGTCTTGGTTGCAGGGGCAACATGAGATGCTTTTGACACGCCCATCATGGCGGAAATTGCTGCAATCAACCTTACCCTTAGAGTCTGTGCCACAAGATGTTGGAGTCCAGATCGAATTCGCTGTGATTGCCCTGAAATAGTTCAACTTCTAAAGAACTACTGTCCGTGCATTACCTGGCATGCGAACCCTGAATTTCCTAAATTAAAACAAAATCTTGAGTACTTCTCACACATCAGCATTGAAATAATTCCTCGAGAAGACAATGATATTTCCGATTCTCTCATGAACTTTGGAAAATCAAATCCTAGCCTTTCTCTCTTCCTTCATGGAAAGGATCAACCTGCATGGCTTGAAGACCTCTTAACTTTGAAAACCTTTTCACTCTAAATTGTGTCTCTTTAATTTCTTGTTTTTTTTTGTTTTTCTTAGCTTTTAGCTTCTTTAAAAAAAATGAATGAAGAACATTAGCATAATAAAACTACAAAACAACATTCTCTAAGTAGCATCTCCATTGGTAATTAAAAGCAAAGTTCAAAGTTTTAACATTTAACATAAAAAGAGAACCGAGAATGTCATCGATTATGAATGGAAGAGCATAGATGAGATTTTTAAATGAATTAGAGAAAAAAATAATTGAATATATTTAAATGAAAAAATTCACTCACTTTTTTTTGCAAATTTGACGAGGGGGCCTGATCATGTCTGGAGCTTGAGGATGAACCTTTCCCTTCTGGGGATGCTCCAAATGAGTGCCACAGATACGGAGGGGACAGTTCTAGGGAGACTTTGCTAAAGAAGATTGGGCGAGGGGGCTAATCACGCCAAAGGTTGCCCCCTTTTTCGGCAATGATAAAGATTTCAACAGATCCGACGAGAGGCCAAGCTAATCATGCCCGAGAGCTTGAGGATGAACTATGCCTTTAAGGATGACTAGAGCGGGACGGAGATACGCAGGGATAGTCTAAGAAAAGCTTCATTAAAGATGATCTGTTGATTTGGGATGATGGTAACAGAAATGTAAAAATGCATATATACTGGAGGGCAAAATAGTCTTTTCATAAGGGGAGAATGAAAGTTACCACTCCCACCAATATTGGGGGTAATGCCAATTACTCTTGGGAGGAGAATTATATTGGGAGGGCAATATAATTCCCCTCCAAGGATAATAATAACACCTAAAGGGCCTTTTTGGTACGATGTAAAATAATAACTTTTTTTAGCAAAGTAAAGGGTGCATCATTTTTACTCTTTTGGTTTCTAAGAAATAGATGGTCTCTTTGTAATCACTTTTCATTTGACCAGAGAAAGTGATTCACAAGGAAGGTGATATGAAAGTGATTGCACCCTTGGGTAGAAAAGTTGGGTAATTATAAAATTATTACACTACCCTTTTTATTACGTAAAAGTTCTTCCTCGTTTCTTTGTTCTTTGCAAAACCTAATGCAAGTATATTTCTTAATTCGACAGAAAGTTGTTGCTTCTTCATAATCGGATCAATTCTAGTAATTTTTTTCCCATGGTTGTTTGATTATTTTTGTGTTGAATTTTAGTTATGTTTTATTGTGTAAAATTTCTTTTTAAATTGAATTAAAGTTAGGCAAATAAAATTATATTTTGTTTGGATAATATTTTTGTGAGAGAATCTTTGTTTTGATATAATCAAATATATGTCAATATAATAATCCAACAAAATAAGATGAAAAAGAGAGAATAACTAAGAGCAAAAATGAGAATGAACTTAACTTTATATTGGAAATGCATTAATACCAAAAAATGGAATTAAGTTTGCATGTAATGTAACTACAGTTTTTATTAAATATACCAAACATTGTAATGTTATTTTACAGGAAAAAATAATTGCATGCAAAATCTTTCTCTGCAAAAACTTTACATGTAATTACTTTCCCTACAACGTTCCAAACAGGCCCTAATGGATACCCAAACATAGGTATCCATCATGGTCAGTAATCATCCCCGAGGGGAAAGAAGATCTTGCTTGCATCCCTCCACAACTTCTATAGGAAACTAATTTTCACACAAACAGGATAAGAATAAAAACCAAAACAGAAATCGGAAAGGAGTGAAACAAGTTATCTCATATCTAAATGTTTCTAATTTACAATATAAAATGCTGCTATAGCTACGAAGACAAAGCAAGCTCTGCCCATGCCAAAGGTGAATCCTTCAGAATGCTTGCAGTTGAGGTATCGATTCCATTCTCAAGCACCGAACATATTATCTGCATTGATGGCCTCTTTGTAGGATCAGACTCCAGGCACAGACTCACAACACTGCATATTACCGCAAGGTCATCATGCTTCACATTCTTCAGTTCAGGATCCACCAATCTGTCAATCTCCTCGGGGTTCTGTAGATATTCCATGGCCTGCAATCATAGAAGACAAGGAAAGTTTGTATAGTTACAACATTCAGAAGCTCAGGAAAATATCAGTAATTTGTCATGCACTTAACTAATTCTATAGAGCTCTCAGTACTTCATGTGCAAGATTACTTTTGTGTTAGCTGAAAATGGTAAATATTTAATGTAGACTAGTCACTGGTTAAGCTTAAGATTATTACGCCAATGAAGACAATATACAAAAATGTTGGCTTGAGAAAAATTGCTTACCCAGTTCACCAAGCTGCCTCTGTCTTTGCAGAATGGAGGTCTTCCACTGACTATTTCTAGCAAAAGAACTCCAAATGCAAAGGTATTTCCTTGGACATCCATATGTCTATGCTCTAGTGAATCCATAAAACCATAAAAGCGGCCAGAACTGGAACAGGGGCCTCCAATCATTTTAGATTTTGAGAATATCGTCTTCCGACTTTCAAAATCTACCAACTGTGTAGGTAAATATTCTTTACTGAGACATAAATGCAAGTTTAGATGTAATGCAGCATAAAAGAGACAATAAAAGGCAAGATCTGATATACATAATGACTGTCCCCAAACAAGATCATACTGTTCAATGTAGGATATGGAACTTGTATAAGACATGAGCATCAAATGTCACAAGCAATTGGCCTGATCTACAACGTTGATTTAATTTATGGGAACAAAGCAAGAACAGAAGCTCAAGATATGAAAAGGATGGGGTATAGCCAATTAAACTTGGTGTTTACCTTTGGAGAAAAATCTTCAGTGAGATAAACTGAATTTGAATTTAAGTCACAAATTGTGAACGGAGGCTGCAACTCTGTGTGCAAGTATTTTAGCCCACGAGCAATTCCAATGGCAATTTTCATGCGTCTAAGCCAGGATAACCGGCACTCTTCACCATCTACAAAGCAAAAAGCAGGTCCTATTCTAGATCAAAGAATCAGGAGGTAAGAACTCACCCAGCATAGAAGGGAAATTTCTCAACTTACAATGAAGGTGCTCAGCCAGTGTTCCATTTGATGCATAGTTAAAGATGAGCATCCTTGTGAAAGGGTCATCTTCTTTGCAAAAACCCAGCAACTTTGAAATGTTCCCATGGTTTAGTCTTGCCAAAGCTGCCACCTGAGCATCCACTTGCAATCAGGATCAGTATGTAGGTCTCAGCACAGTTACATTTCTTCAAATATAGATGTCCTAAGCTTATTACCTTATTCTGAAAATAAAACTCAAGATAGCTTGTCCATTGGTCCTTGGAGATGCAGAGCGAGACAACCGCAATCTCTTGGCCACCAACCATTGTCCCTTTATAGATTATACTATCTGGATAAGTCCCAATTATATTGCTGAAATCTTCACAGGCAACTTCAAGTTCCTGCCTGTATATCCTCGCTATATTTTTCAACACCTCGCCATCTGTGTTGCAGCAATCAAACAATGAATAGTTTTTATAGAGAATCATTCAGCACAAACAAATATTTCATAAGCGTTAGTACTGACCAACCGATGATTTCAACTGATTTTCGCAATTTGATGATCTCTTCCATGGCAGGGTTTGAGAGGATTTTGGCTTGCATAATTTAAGTGCAGTGGCTAAAGCACTAATACAGAAAACAAACATCAGAGAACCGGTAATAATTTCAAGAATTACAAGCCACTCTGGTTGGCTTTGCTTTCGGTGGTCAGGCTGCTCACTGGAATGTTTATATGCCTCTTCAATTGCTCCCTTGCTTTTGGTCAAGGCACCTGATAGGAATAGAACAGAAAGAATATTATTTATGCGTCAAACTTAAAAATAATTGTTGTATAAGAATGAGTGAATGAAGTGGACAATGAGGTCTGTGCAACATCTTCAATTCATGAATGATAAAAATCCAGATGATTCAATAGACTCAGCTCATTTGTCGTTACTAGAAAATATGCATAACTCCTACCTAACTAGAGGCTTAAAGCGGAATTTTAGTTTAAACCATCTAATTTACTCAATAAAAATTAAAATTTATATAGAATTTATCTTAATAAATATCTATTTGTTTGTCTTTTTCCATATATGTTACTAAACTATGAAGAAATATATTTGACATTTGTGAGCAAAACTCATAAAAGTAAAAATGTAACAATATAAAAACTACAAAATTTCTCATTTACATTTAAAAGGAATAAATATTATATTAATTTTAGAGAAATAAAATGCATAAGAAAAACCATTATAGGGCATTAAAATAGAATTTTGAAAAGTTTGTTAGAAAAAATATGACAATGATTAAGCATCAAAATAACAATATTTTATATCTTACTGTGTTATTTTAAATTTTAACAATTAAATAAGATTATATAAAATTATCCAAATATTAAATTAAAATATTTTTGTATTATAATAATTATTGGTAGTCTTTGAAAATTTTAAGTTTTTAAAATTATTATTAAAAAAAATCTAAAGATGAGGCTTTAAAATTAAAATTATTAATAAAAAAATCTAAAAATGAGGCCTTAAAAACATTGGGGCCTAAATCACCTTTGAGCCAGCCATGCTCTTACAATTACTATCATCAACATGTGTACAATTTCTGCTTGAAACTCAATGACTGTTACCAATAAAATCATTCAGATTTTCTGCAGAAATAACAGGATTGCTAATAGAGAGCAAATTCTGGAGCAATGGTTGCCCATGATGTATGAAACTAACTTATTAGATAAAAGTGGTAGGTATCTACCGCACTTTTCAGTGGAACGTTGCAAAATAGCATATTTATCTTGGAGGCAGTTGCCTTCGAAACTTGTCCTGAAATTGAACCAGAGTCAAAAGATTGTGATAAGTGTACCAAGATCTAGAAAAGACAAAAACATATGCGAGAGAATTCACCTTGGAAGATACTTCAAGCAAGCTGGTATCAATCCAACAAGAAAGTTGTAAGAGAAATCTGCATTTCTCAACCTAGGTAACCGGCATAAGCCTGTGTTATGACCCTTCGAGGCAGACCTAAGAAGAGAGGCGCCCATATTAAAGTCACTTGATTGCACACATTCAAATTTACACGCATTTAATCAAAATTCTTATTATGGACTAATCTTACAGACGTTATGTTAGGAAGTGAATCACAAGTATGCTTCATATTTGGTGCTATGCCCATCAAGCAAAAACATCAAATGACCTGAATGAATTATGCAGAAAGTAATACTATAACTTACTGTGCATTTGTTCTGATGAAATAAGTTTTGAATTTATGATTTGTATTAAGAACTAGGTGAGCAGTAGATTTATCATGAGAAGAAATTAATTTTAAATGGCCCTCAAACCCTGGTATGTTCATTGAAAAGGCGTCAACTGTGTTCTGACGATGTCATGGACTTGATGCCAATCACAGCAGGAATGCACACCCAATTTGCTTGAGTAGGATCTTCAATTGAAAGGAAACATCTCAATGTTTAGTGCAGTAAATTTTGAGAAAGCAACAACATCCCAGTTTGTTCATCAATTAATACACCATTGCCATCATGAATATTAATCAATACATAATCCTAACATAGTCAATCAAAATATTGACATAAGTACCATCCTTGATTGTGAAGCATTTGTGTTTCCCAGCAACACCTTAGTGCATTAGCATTAAACAAGGAACAGTGAAATTTAACCAGGTGTCTCATAACTACTAGCGTATAACAAAGGAATCATATTCCATATTGAGATTGAATTGAGTGGCATAAATCATTACTCACATGCCATCTGGTGAAGAAGATGAAGATAAGCTATTGCTTCCGGGAAAGGATCCATCCAGTCTATTCCGATCTAACCGGAGTTCAGTGAGACTCAGCAAGTTACCGAGCTCTGGGGGGACATTGCCAGTCAACCCATTCGAATGAAGATCTCTGAGGAACAGGAAAACTAAAATCTTCAGAGAAAATGCATAATAATAATATACCTTTAGCATATGTGAATCCAACATGGTCGAGGATAAGTACATCCTACATTTTCACGGCATTGGTCAAGTTCCCAATCTCAGGTGGAATGGGACCAGAGAGGCGATTGACGCTTAAATCCAACAAGCTAAGCCTTTTCAACAATCCAATTTGTCTAGGTATGGTTCCAAGAAGCAAATTATCATTCAAGATCCTGCAGATTGATCACAATTCTGTATAAATGACACATTAGCTTTCCTTACAGAACCAACACTATAACTCCATATATGGAACACTTACAGCTGCTGCAAAAAATTCAAAAGGCCAACTTCAGGTGTGAGAAATCCTTTCAAAGATGAACTGGAAAGGTTCCTGCAAAATCTAGCTGTGAATCACCAGCTCACTCACGATTCTAAAACATTTAAAATAAATTGACATCTTGATGTAAATTTAGTGACAAAGAATGAATGAAAACCGGAACTCACAGGGTGATCACCCTATTTAGTGTCCTTGAGCAATAAATACCAGTCCAGTTGCAAGGATTTCCATCAATGACGTTCCAGTCTGACAACACTCGCAAGGGGTCTTCAAAGATCGCTCGCTTAAAAGCAATGAGAGCTGAAACTGCAAAACAAATGAAAGCATTCAGTTCGACAGACAAAATAATAACAACAAAACAAGCCATTTTTATCAATCCAAACTGCAAATCAACATAAACACTAACCAGAAGAAGAAAGGAATGTAAAACGCGAAAAACCAGTATCAGAAAACCCACCTTCATTGTTAAGAGATGACTGTGAAGGAACAAGGAGATAGCAACAATGGAGAGCAAGAAGGAGAAGTTTCAGGGATGCTAATCTCGTCATTTCTCTGTCCGGGCTTGCTACTTTCCATTCATTTCGCTTGAAAAAATTCGGTTTTTATCCAAGAGAAGTAGTAGAGAAGCTTCAGCTACTTTCCAGAAATTTCCCTTTGAAAAGATTGATTTTTTTTTTTTTTTTTTTGTGCCGGGAGAGAGATGGACAAGAACAAGAAGAAGCTATCTTTGAGTTATTTCACTTGCAGAAGATGAACTTTTGCCCAGGAGATGGAGGAACTAAAAAAGAAGCAATTTTCCAGCCATCTCACTTGCAAAAAGATAAAACTTTTATCTAGGAGAGGGAGGAGGAACTAGAAACCAAGCAATTTTCCAGCCATCTCACTTGCAAAAGGATAAACTTTTATGTAGGCGATGGAGGAGGAACTAGAAACCAAGCAATTTTCCAGCCATCTCACTTGCAAAAAGGTAAAATTTTATTTAGGCGATGGAGGAGGAACTAGAAACCAATCAATTTTCCAGCCATTTAACTTGAAAAAAAACTAAACTTGAACGAGAACAAAGATGATAATGATGATGATGAAGAAGGAGACGAAGGAGAAGAAGATATATAAAAAAAAAAATGGAGATCCGAGAAGGCAGATCTCTAAGTTAGAAGTAGATAAAATGAAGATGCTAATCAATGTGGCCGTTTAGAGAACAGAATGGTACAAGATGATTGAGAGAGAGAGAGAGAGAGATGAAGAGAGACAGGGAGTTTGAGTTTTTAACTCAGCACGGAGTCTGTGAGGGATAGCAGAATGTTTTCAGTTTGCAAAAGTGTATGCTTTAGACTTAGTTTTAATCCGATAGATAATTTTTCAATTTATTGTAGTAAAGTTTTTGAGCTTTTCCACATGAATCCATGAAACGTGGCAGTAATTACATATAACTGCTGATTTTTTTTTTTTACAAAGACAAGCATCAAATCAAAAAGCGGGCACATAGGGGGCATGAGGTACTTTAGGACCCCACGATACACTCACCTGCACAAACTAGAGATCGAACTCGGGAAGCCACCGCTCGTAACCCAAAATGAATCCCCTACGCAGGGACCTGAATACCAATAGACCTGAAGGTCGTTGGGAACTGCTGAATTCTCTCAAAGAAGAAAACACTTTTGTAACAAATTTGCTTTACTAATTTTTCTAAATTAATAACTTTGCGGGGAACTCCGCAATCGAAGCTGCATAATGCTACATGCTTATTTTGCTCCTTGCCAACTAAACTAAATGCTACTTTGATCATTTAACTGCCATAAAAAAATGTGATTTTTGGCAAAAAAAATGTTAAATGATAGACATGTACAGTGGTGCACCAATTACAGTGGCTTAACAATCTTTTAGGAATTTATTAACTCAATCTGACGTCACATGAGGTGATTTGAGTCTTACCATGCACATTATTGCCAACTCAGGAATTCGACCCTATGTCTCCCCATTCACCATCTTTATAATATTCTACTAGATTGTTTATTCACATCTAGTTTATATACTAGATTGCTTTAATTTTTAAATCGACTGAAGTGTTCCATACAAGTGAGGTGTTCCTTAGGAGGGTTTCTTTTTTGGAGAAATTGTTCTTGAATTACTAGTTTTCAAGGAGATGACCTTATTGGTGAAAACTCCAAGATAGTCCTTGTAATATTGTTATTACTATGGCTTTTTAGTCCCTCTATTATAAAATTCTTAAATGCGATTACTCTATTATTTCAATGGGGCAATCAAATCTAATCGAAAATGGTTGTTAGCATTTTCATCCATAATTGTCGACGTGTTTTAAATAATAACGGGAAGTTATTAAAATATTATTAAAATTAATAAAAATAAAAAAAATTATTAAAATTCCAAAAATAAAAAAATTTACAAATAATCAATAATTATTAAAATATTATTAGAATTTTCAAAATATTTAACATAAAATAATAATTTAGTAAATGAAATTTTAAAAGGGGCATTTTTTATATTTATTTTAAATTTATTAAGTTTATAAATGATTTCTCCAATTATACAACAATAGGTTATATGCCACGAAAGAATTTACTAGTTTATATATAAATCTATATATGTGTACTTATATATTAGAAAATAATTTATATTCTACTTTATTTTTATAATTAAGCATTGATATTTATATAATATCACCCTACAATTTCATAGCTATCCATTGTGATAAACCCATCCCAAGAAGTTGACATATCAACTTTTTTCCAAGAATTTTAAATCATATCTAATATTTTTATTTATTTTGGAAATTTTAATAATTTTTTAATAATTTTTTGTTATAATTTTAAGCCACCCAACAATTATAAACAATGAAGTGTATGTTTCAATTGGAATTTATTTGTTCAATCCAAATAATAGCAGGATCAAATTAGGAATCTTTATAATAAAGAAACCAAAAGGGCAAAGCGACTATAATAAAGGGGCTATCTCAGGGATGTTACCTTACCTCATGTGTGAAATGACCTATACAAAACAAAGTTGAAATTTAACATGATGGAAGTTACCATCATAACCTTAAAAAATTCCAATCACTAACCACCCTACCTATCATGACAGTTCATTATCGGAGGAAAGTATTTTGGAGACCCTGCCAAGATCTTCGTCTTTATTTCTCTACAAGGTATGTTTACCCAAGAAGGTAATTAATTGCTAGAGGATTTGGTGCTTTGTGACAGATTTCTTATATCATGAGGAAGTAGGCCACTTACTTTCATAGTGGTTGCAAAACCCAATAGCCATTGATCACTAGTGTTGCTAGTCATGCCCAAGAAAGAAAGTCACCTTACATTTGAAAATAAAAGAGGAGGAGGACCTAAGGGAGAGCAAGGGAGAGAACCAACTTTAATTTATAAAGAAATAGGGTCATATTCTTAGGCCCAAGAAGTATGAACCTCTGGTGGATAGGCACAGTACTATTTTTTTTTCCCTTCTTTTAGTATTATGCATTTTCTAAAGAAAATATTTTCATGTTCATAGATGATTTTAGTGGAATTGTAGATTTACTATTCTATTTGTTAGGATTTGCACTATGGGTTCAACCACCTTGCTTTTATACTATATCAGTAGATCATAGCTTGTCATATCACTTGTTGTACCCTTCCCTAATTTGGACATCATGCCTCTTTAGATTTTTGTGCATGCATTAAAGGTAAAAAAGTCATTTAGCACTAATGGCATTCTTGCATGCTTGCACAATAGCTTCTGTGCGAAATCTAGGCAAAACCGGGACAATTTGGTCATTTGGACCCTTCTTTATTCATTCTTTTAATAGAGGGGAAAATTCTAATTTTGCCATTTCTTTTTTCAAGAGAGAAAGAGAGAGAGAAGCTGCCATTTCTCATTCTCTTCTTTCTTCTTTCTTTCTTATTCTTCCTTAACTGTGAGTTCCTTTCCCCTTCTAAACTCTTCCCTCTTCTCAATCTCGAGGAATCACCACCCAAAAACTCTCTCTCACTTGCTCTTGAGCTCGATAGAAGGTTTTACCCTAGTTTTTACTTTGTATACTCATTGTATTCCACCATTTTTCTCATTTGAAAACCTCGGTTAAAACCTTTGGCTATACCATGTTTTGTGAGAAATTTTGGGCTTAGAATGGAGCCCTTGATCTTGTTATTTGTTTTCTTGATTCTTGTAAGGAAAATTTAGTGTTTAATGTTGTAAATTTGAGAAAAACTTCATTGTTAAGATCATGATTACCGTAGCAGGCTTTTAGTACTGTAGCAATTTTGGAATTATTGTAACACCGAAATTCTTCTAGGATTTCTTTTGCTTCTTTGGTCCAAAATGAAGATCTTCATGCTTGAACTTTATTAGAATTAGTTTTACTCCACTTTAAGGTCTTCTGGGTTCAAAATGATGTCGTTTTGCCTTATAATCCTAGTGGTGCATGTACGGCATGTAAACTCACGTATTTATGCATTTTATTTTTCATTCTTGTATTCATTGCTTCTTTGATTCCCTGCTTATGGCTAAGCAGTGAAACATCTTCTAAGGTAAAAGAAATCGCTGAAGAGAAAGCGCGTCTCGAGGTGTGATGACTTGTTCAATGAGTGGTTGATTTGTGGTTGCATAGTATTTCTTTATATGTTTTATAATATATTTCCTATACCAAATCCCATTTCTCTTTCTTTACCAAAGATGATTTTATTAGAATGATTTGAATATATTTGAGTACTTGAAATCTATGGATCTGTCTTACTAAAATCTCAAATATTCATACATGTTTATTTTGAAAGACATATACTTGTATGCCTATGTATTTATACTCAAAGTTAATATGGTTTGATATGTATGTATTTGCTTAGGCATTGTATGGTGATTTATTGCATTGATTTTAAATATACGCTCTATGAGTTAAAAATGTGGAATGATGGATTTCTTGAGTTAGAAATTGATAATGTTTCTATTATGTGTTTGACATTGATAGTGACTACAGGCCATAACCAGACCTCGGACTTTGATTTGATACAGCAGTAAGGGTCCCATAGTCCAACCTAATGGGAGGCGGTGTGGTCAACCCTGTGTTTACTCTTGGTCAAGAGATGCGTAGAGCCATTGACAGAGTTCAAGAAGGGTGATACCTTCATTTATGTGAGAGACACAAAGTCACCACATGAGGATCTCAGTGCCCAACGCTAAGGGAGGTAATGTTATGAAAATCCCCTTTAAAATTTTAAAACACCTTGGCGGCCCTATATCTAGTTGCGACCTGGACTCTTTTTTGGGAGTTCTTTCTTGGATATTTTTGAAGCCCTAGGAGGAGACGACTTCACCCAGGCAAAAGAAGGCCAAATCTCACATTCTTGAGGGAGGAAATCAAAGGAAGAAGCGTTATTAGGCAAGATCTTCACTGATTTCATCTTTGGGGAGCTTGAAGATGATGAGGGAAGTCGTCCCCATAACGGCGTCCATGGAAGCTTTCCACGCCTTTCCTTCTCATCCTCATGCTTCCATTATTTGAAGGAGTTTTAATATGTATTTTGTAGATGTTTCCATGAACTCATCTCTTGTATTTTCTTGTATGGATTGCTAAACCCCCAAAGTCACTGGATGCCGTGAACCTTGGGATAAACTTGTTTAGTTTGATACTTTGAGTTGTTTTAATGCAATTGGTTTGTTTCATGGTTTAAGCTTTGTGATCATTGATATATTGATTTGAATGAGAACTCTATATTTCAACTTCTAGGTTGTACTTAGTTGCGTGACCTACGTCTTTGTACTAGACACAGTTAGCTTAATGGAGATTCATATATGAATTCACCGTGACCATATGGGTATTTCGTACCCCTCCAACCATTAGGATTGAACCTAGGTATTGAGTATCGACCCTAATTAGATATCTCCCTATTTGTAATGCAATAATAGGAGGATTTTGGTCTAAAGAGATTCTGAGCCAATACTTGTATGGGATTAGGAGTTATCGCTGTGACCATTAGGGTAACCTACTTTAGGATGTATCTTGGCCCGAACTACCATTTGCTCAGCAACTCTAACATCCCTTAAGCTTTAGTAACCATAAGGGAATTTGCATCAGTGACCACCCTCATTCGTTGGATTTTCACCTTCTCAGTTTGGAATGTAGACATTTTCTCACTTAGTTTTAGTTTTTTTAGTAGGTTTAGTGCACTTGAACTTGATTTGGTAGGTTAAACAATGAGTAAAGAGGAAGTAAGGATAGCTCCTTGGGCCCAGAGAGTACGACCCTCTTGTGCTTGCATGAAAGGTATTACTTGATGACCCCATGCACTTGTAGGATAATCATCAATTACTGTGTTAAAGATTTTTATTTTCATGTGTGACTGATAACTCATGTTTAAACTACTAAATTGTTGGAATATTCTTGGAAAATTCTTTAATGTTATTATTAGTATGATGATTAGTTTTCTTGAGATGCTTTATTACTTTATTATGTCTATGTTGTCGCCACTCACTAGGCAATACATGTTACTCATCACACACACACACACTCTCTCTCCATCTCTCAGATTGTGACGTTAGACTTGGTTGTGCTAGGTAGCCATTAGAGTGACTTGTGTCCCTTCCCTTGTCTAGGCTAGTTTATCTTTTGTATGCAGACTCTATAGATCCCCCAAACCTTATTTCTATGTTTTGTTGCTACATTCATACTCTTTGTATTCTGAGTGTATTGCAAACCATAACTTGTATTTTGTTGATGTTTCCTATATTTTAGGTCTCTAGTGTAGAGTAATCCTATTGTACTTTTAATGTTGCGTTTGTCTTCTTCTTTTTAATGAGATTGTGATAGAAGGTTTATGTTGAGCCTGACGGCAACATGGATGTGGGGTGAAGTATGACCCTCTCCTTGTTGTCATGGCAATTGCCACACGCTTAACTAGGGTTGGGGTGTGACATTACTTCTATAGAAAATTCTCATGGCAACCTCTTTACTAATTCAAGCTTGTTTGTATAGTAAATTCATAATATGGCTCAAGTAATATGTCATATTGTATGTCGATATCCCTATAGAAGTGATAGTTATTGAGCTTTTGAATTATATGATTACTATGCCTTTCAAATGGGAGATCGTACAAATGCACCATTGTCTATGTGTATACATTGTATCATCTTGTTTCTAGATGTTGGAAGATTGACTTTTTTTCGTGACTTACACCCGCCACTCGGGCAAATTTTTTACCAGGTCACTAAACTTTGACTCATTTTCACTTTGATCACTAAACTTCAATTTGTATCAATTTGATCACTTATCTTTAATTTGATTTCACTAGGCAATAAATCAAGTATTTCAACACCCAACTGATTACATGGTTGTCAAAAAATCTGAGTCAATCCTCGCCATGATATATAATTAAGTCCATTGGAGGTAATCTATGTCATCGAAAAATGGCCACGTAATTCATTTGGGGGCGGAAATTCCTTAATTTACTATTCAGTGAAATCAAATTAAAGTTGAGTGGCCAAATTGATACAAATTGAAGTTCAATAATCAAAGTGAAAATGAGTTATAGTTTAGTGAAATATTAAAAAATTTACCCCCACCACTTATAACCAACTACAACACATTTAAAAATTAGCCTATTTTTATTATTTTTCAAAAGGTATATTATCAGATAGCAAAATTATATAGTAACTCATTGAAGTGTTTCATATTTCCAAAACATTAACTAAGCCTGAATATTACCACCTAGCTCGTAAAGAGAAGAAATGGTAATAGTAGGGCCTTTATAAATAGTTGTATGGTAACATCAGCTTTAGGTTGATGAAAATGCTCTATTGAATGGATCCTGATGGTTAGAATATAAATGAACTAGTATAGAAAATATTTGAAAAAATAATAGTAAGACTAATCAATTAATGTGATTAGTAAACATTTACATCAAGATATAAACAAAAATAATAATAAAATAACATAAACATTATAAAAGAAGTAGAAACAAACACTAGTAGCCAACTTGATAGGTGCTAGAATGTATATATGTCTCTATCATTATTCGAAGCACTTGCATGTACATTTAATAAATTTCATTTCAATTGATACTTAATTTGTCATTATTTTGTATTTATTCCACTTTGTTGACAAACAAAGCACAAAAGGTCAATTTGAGGTATTTTAAAGAGATTTAGCAAGAACTTAGGATTTTCCTAAGAGATACACACCCAAGCACACACCCGTGTGCCTTGGATGTGTGAATCTTCAATAACAATTATTTTTCAGAGTACTTGCAAAATGCTAGAAGGACATACTAGCACTCACATAGGTGTGCATTTGGTTGTGTGAATTCACTCACTCGACCACATGGCTATGTGAATATTTGAATATCCAGTTTCTTGGCCCTATTATCATTATAAAAGGGGCTATTATCAAGTTTGGAAAGAGCTTTTCAATGGGGTTTGATGGGGAAACATAGAGGCGTTCATTGCTGACTTTTCGGTAAGTTGCACGAAGATTTTAGGTTTAAAAAGAGTCATCACAGAGATCTGAGGTAGTGTCATCCACCTCTCTTGGGCACAAGTAAATGATTGAAGGCAGTATTTTATCGAAGCAAAAAGGATAGCAAAGCTAGAGGGAATTTTTATGTTTTATTTATTTTGTTTTTTCTATGTTGGATTTGATTAGTATCTCTCTATCATGAGGAGCTAAATACTTTTATATATTCCAACATTGATAAACCCTAGGATTTATCTTATGTATTAACTTGGGATGTTGATTTTATATTGAGTTTTCATTGTGATTTAATTATGTGCTTTGCATGCTGGGATTTCATTTTAATGAGAGCTTGAATTCAGGTTTAATTCACTTGAGTCAGATCGTGAGATCCCTCATGTGTAGATCCACCATAGTTGAAGGGGATTGTGTGTAAATCTAGAGATAGTGTATTAATCACCACAATTTTCTTGGTATAGGTTAAATCCGATTTTCAAGATTTATAAAGTGTTAATCCAATCGTAGAGCATTTAGACTAGAAAAAGATTTTCAATCTTGCTCCGCATGGGAATAGTTATTAATCACCTTAAGAAAGGAGTTAGCATATTTTAAGAATACCTATTGTATAATCTACTTAATCATTAGTCCAATATCCTTGTCTTTGAGCTATAAAATCCTAAGGTGATTCTATGCCCAAATATCCTTATTTTTTATCACTCATTACTCCTCAATTACTCATCATTCTCCTACTGTTGCTTGGTTTAGATTTAAAATTCTTAGGATTTAGAACACATTATTATTTCGATTGGCTAAATATTAGGTGATTAATAAGTACTGATACTTCCAATTCTCATGGGATCGACAACCGTACTTCATAGCACACTTTACTACTTGATACAACTAGTGAACTTACTAGCAGAAGGAGCATCACAACTTTTCATTATACTCAAAACATTGAAAACATATATTCCGAATCAAGACAAAACATTTCCAACAATATAAATTTTTCAAAATCATAAGAACACATGAACATAATGTTTACAAGAGTTAAAATTCACCAAAGGCACCTAACACATAACATTCTACTACATCCACCATCATGTTCATGATATTCTTGTTGAACCATATGATATAAGTTGTACATATGTAGAAAGTATGCATCTAAGTTGATAGGATAAATTGTTTTGTGGTCTTTTGGCACACTTGACTCTCATATAAGAAGCCTCTAGGGCCCAACATTTGCACATGAGAAGCTAACTAACAAAAGGAGAAAAGACCTTTAATGGTGTTAATTGTTCCTTTATTGTTAGGGGTAAAATTATGAATTCATTTAAAAACTTGTCATGTGGCATAAATAAAAACATGATTTTCAATATGATTTCATTTGTTTTAGGGACTTGAGGTTTTTTTAGTGGTATTTTTTGAGAGATTAATATATATATATTCATGCTATATGGGCCGGATTTATATATGAACTGACAATTTTGCCCTTGCCAAATAGAAAAGAATTAATGGAGTTAACTGCTTATTAACATTTTTTTTTCCAAACTAGAGAAACCACATATAACTGCTTATTAACATTTTTTTTTTCCAAACTAGAGAAACCACATATCCTTAATTAGAAAAAAAAAAAGGGGGGGGGGGGGGGGGGGGGGGGGGGGGGGGGAACTATGTCCTTATTTCGCAAATTTATGAAACCACAATTTTTTTTTAATTTTCACTTTACATGTTTTCTTTTTTGCCTAATATTGCTACCACTAGGCTAATATATTAAACTCTAGAATTCGTAGTCCATTGTATCTAGTGATAGGGGAAAAAACCCCCAATTGAAGTTTTGCAAGAAGAGTAGCTTACAGAAATAATTTAGTACGTATCATAGGGTATAGGAAAACCATAAAAAATAAAAACAAACTCGCACTTTTCACTGGATTATGGAACTTTTTGTGGCTTCCAGAAATTATATTTCCATAAGAACTCACACAACCTTAAATGGAAGCTTCCAGGGGCTTCTCAAGAAATTATTTACAAGATTTTCTTGGGCGAGAGAGTCTTTTTCCCACTTCAAAACATAGAAGAGGAGAAGGAGTATGGATATCAATGGGCTCTGGCCCTGATAGGGAGCTCGATTCCCCGCCCCTATCGGGGCTGGGGTCGGGAAATTTTTTTTGGGGTTGGGGCTAGGGCCGGGGAATGTCCTCCCTGCCCCGCCTGCCCCACCTCAGACCCAAAATATTAAATATTTAATATATATATATATGTCTAAAAAATTTAACAAAAACCCATATATATATTTATTTATTTAGCAAATTATTAATAATTAAATGAGCATTAGTATACAAATTCAATAAAATCCTAAACTTATATTAACTATATTACATTTTTTAAATTTTTTTAAAATTTGCAAATAATTTATTGGTGATTGTGTATGTTGGTATTTTGTGTTAGATTGTATTTATAAATGAGTTTCTCAATTATTAAAATATTTATGGTATTTTTAGCAAATATTTTATAAATTTTATTTTAAATAATAATAATAATAATTTAATTTATTAATTGGGGTTGGGGAATCTCTAAACCCGAAAAATCTTTGTGGGACGAGAATGGGCAAAAAAATTCCCCGTATTCGGGTTTGGGGATGGGAGTATAATTTTGGGGTTAGGACAGCGACCAAGAATGTATCCTGCGGTGAATCCCCACCCATTAACATCTCTAAGAAGGAGGTGTTGAGGGAGGGAGATGGCTTTTTTCTCCAAAAAGCACCAGGTGAAGATGCATTACTTTTACCTCAAGTTTTAGTTCCAATTCATGCTATATTAGGTATAAAGTGACATCCTTAGATAAAATATTCTCTTTAACAATAGGGGCATTTAGGAATTTTCATAAAAGCTCAATGTCTGAGTAACCAAAGAGACATGAAAATAGAGCGGGTTTATTTTTGGATAGGTCACCAAACTTTACTCATTTTTCAATTTGGTCACCATACTTCAATTTGTATTAAATGAATCATCCAACTTTAATTTCATTTCACCGGGTAGTCACCTAGAGAAATCCGACCCCTAATTAGTGATGTGGCCATAAGAGAATCCTAGTCATCCTCACCGGGCCACGTTATATGTCTTAAGTGGCATAGTGACTCAGCAACTTATGCCTTGTCAACAAAGAAGATGCCACGTTGGCATATTCTTCTCTGGGTGACTACGGACCACCATTGCCAGGGTTGCCGCATTAGAGATCGTAATTATCCAAAAGCTTAGAAACATCAACCATGATCCCAACTCCAATGGAAGAGATTGAGGGATTGTAAAGGAAGTCTTTGAGGATACAGGGAATGGAATCCATGTGCTGAAGCTTTAGAATTAGGCACTGGTTTGAGAAGTAGAACTGGAGAAAGGTGACTAGGTTAAAGGAGCCGGTGGTGAAGTTGGGGTGCCATTCGCAGTCAAGGCCAATGATTGGCATTTGGAGATTGTGAAGGCTGGGGATCAAGGATCAAAGCTAGGAGATGGTGGAAGACTAGGAAGAGGTCACCGTCATCATGATGACTTCATTAGAGAAGTCAATTTTGTGGACAATAGCTGCCGACGGAGGGGCCCACGAGTTCCTGCCCACATTATGCTTCGATGAACTAAAAAAGAACTGGAGAATGAGGTACTGGTTTGAGAAGTAGAGCTAGAGAATGGCAACAAGGTTGAAGGAGCCAGTGGTAAAGTTGGGGTGCCATTCACAATCAAGGCAGAAGATCAGGGTTTGGAGATTGTGAAGGTTGGGGATCAGGGATGTGGTAGTTCGACGGTTTTCCTACTTCCTTGCTTTCTTTTTAACTCATTCCTTGTGTATATCTTTGGTGTGTGAGCTTTCTTGGTTGTCTTTTGGTGTTAGGATTTGAGTTTGGATCAAATGAAGGCTTGGAAGGATAGAGAAAACCCTTAAAGGTTAGCCTAGGGCCTTGTGGCTTCCCTTGGGGACACAAGGGAGCCCACAAGAGCTTTTGAAAGCCCTCACGGCCTCCCTTGCGGCCATGAAGCCCCTCTTCCCCCTCGAGGCTAGCATTTTCTAGGGTCTTCTAAGGCTTGGAAAGGCTCATTCTTGCTCTTTCTTTTGCCTCTTCTTCTCATTCTTTTTCTCCCCTTCTCTTCTCCTCTGCAGAACTTCTTTTTTACTCTTTAATCCTCTCTTACCTTGTCTTTGATTGGAGTTAGAAGCTTGGAGACCTCATTCCTCCCCTCTTGTGAAGGTTTTCCTTGAGTTTTTTTGGTTGGAAATCCTTGTTTGTGTTAGATTTTGGGGTTGAAGTCTTGATTTGGTTGTATTTCCTTGGTTTGATGAAGGATTGAGAAAGATCCTTCATCTCCCAGGTTAGAGTTACTGTAGCACCAGTAAGTTTTCCTTGTTTTCTTGATTTCTTTGGCTTAGGGTGAGACCTAATCCTCTAGAACTTCATTAGTAATATAAGTTTTAGTTAAGCAAGCTCTAGAGTGAATTAGGGTTGTTTGGTAGAAGGAACCTAGGGATTCTTTGCTTGGATTTTCGTACTAATCTTTGATGTTGTTTGTTGTGCTTCGCAAGGAGATGAACCGTTGGATCAAGGTAAAGAATTAGCCGAGGATTAGCATGCGAGGAAGAGAAATCATCAACTTTGTGAATGGGATTATTAAGCATGACCCTATTGGAAGATTACCAATATTTATATGCTTATATATACTTTATCTTTCTTAATGAGATTTTGTTAGTTTCATGATTGATTTTGAGATGTTTATTGCTTTGGAATGAGTTTATGACTTAATTAAATCTTTATTGGTTTATACTTGTTTTGTATTTTTTTTTTTGAATAATAGTTAGTATTGTTAAGACCTTGAATGTTTTATTTGGTGTTTGAATGTCTATGTTTGACTTGTGATTGAAATCCTTCAAGGAGTTTGTGAAATCTTTGTTTTGTGAAACTTGGGATTTGTCGTGGAATTCTTTGATTTTGCGTAATCTAAGCTTGAACTCCTTTTGGGTTATTGAAACGAAAGAATTTCCATGATGTTTCTTGCGTTGGATTTTGTAAATTGATTTGTGTTAAGAGCTTGAGTTTTGCTTATGCTTTTATCATTTCCTTATGGAAATGGCTGAGGTATTATTGTTGTTGGTTATTGTTGGCTATTGTACTTTGTGTGGAGTTGTGCTTATTATTGAGTTTGTATGGTGATATCCTACTGTAGTAGGCGGTCTCCACGGCCAGTCTTTTGAGGTGGCGTGGTAGACCAGCTGATTATTACTAGGGCCAGCACAGGTAGGAGTGTAGAATCCTGTCTGGATATTTATTTGGTAGCCATTGTCATTATATGGTGAACCGATAGGTCAACATCAAGGGCACGAGTACTTTGATGGCTCTGAACCTAGTCGCGGCCGCGGTGAAGGTTTAGGGAGGTTTCTAGACCACTTTATGCTGGGTGAGTGTCGGGTGTTGCTTTATCCTGGGTTTGAGATTTATTCTCATTGTTTCATTTGTAGTGTCATCTTGAATTTGTGGTGAGTGAGAGAAGCTTAGCTATCGCTCTTACGAGGGTAGTCTCCCATAAATTCGATTTGGCACTATTATTATGTTTACTTATTGTGAAACTCATGTTATTTATTTTGTTATACTTATAACTGGAACTATTTTTGATTTACATGTTTATTTGTGGAAGCTTTGCTTCATGATTAGCTTATTTTCAAAATTTGGAACTCTATATTCAGTATTTTTACGCTTTGATATTCTAAAACCCTAATTGAGGTAGAATTCCTTCTTATTATGTCTTTCTTGTTACTTTGCATTAAAGTTTGTTATTATATGTATTCATGCTCTAAACTAGTTATTTTATTGGTAAAGTATCATTTTGGAGTTTTATGTTATTATTGTGGTATATTTCTATTAGAGTTGTGTTAACCTTCCCTCACTGAGTAACATTAGTTGCTCACTCCTCTTTTTTTCTCCTAGGCTGTTGTAGGTAGTAGGTGTGGCGGTGTGGTAGTGTGCTGAGCATTTACTACTGTTCTACCTTTTGCATTTCTTTTCAGTTCATGTATATTTATTTTGGTCATGCATATGTAGTTGAGTCTTGTGATCCATTAATATGTAGAAAACCTTGTTGTTTGGCTTGTATTAAGCAATTTGTTAACTTTGATGTACTAGCTTTGTTACTATTATTAGTGTTGCTTTCCTGTGCATTTGTAAACCTCCTTATTTCTATATATCCTTGTTGTTGTTGTTGTTGTTGTTGTTACTACTTTTGCTGTGTATTATTGTATTCCGTATGTTCTAGTAGTGTTGAATATTGTTGTTTCCTAATTGTTGTTTAGCCTTGCGGCATCCCAATTGTTAAGTGGCGGGATGTTCCTCCTTGTGATTGTTGCGGCGCTTGTCGCGTCCCGTGAGACAGTGGGTCGGGCCGTGATAAGGGATTGGAGCCAAGCAATGGTGGAGGAGTTAGAGAAGGTCACCATCATCATGATAACTTCGCCGGTGAAGTTGATTTCAAGACGATGGTGGTTGGCAGAGAGAGCCTGCGAGTTCCTACCCACATTATGCTTCAATGAACCAAAAAAGAAAGAATTAGGGTTTGCTTGCTTCTCAAGTTGCTCAGAGAAAAAGATGCCAGTGTGATATCTTCTTTGTTAACAAGGCATAAGTTGCTGAGTTACTGTGCCACTTAATACATATGACGTGGTCCGGTGACGATGACTGGGATTCTCTGGTGGCCACGTCACTAATTGGGGTTGAATTCTTTGAGTAACTATTCGGTGAAATTAAAGTTAAATGATAACCAAACTGAAAAATGAGCAAAATTCAGTGATCTATCCAAAAATTATCCCAAATAGAGGAAAATGTCAAATGGACTGTCTTGGGAAAAATGAAAACTTAAGTCTTTAAAATATAAATAAAGAGTTCCTCTATTATAACTTTCTTCATATAATTTTTTTTAATTTTACTTTTCTTAATTTCTTTTCTTTTTATTCATTCCTCCTTGTGGTTTGTGTTTTGCTCTTTAAAATTACTGTCTTCGAGCAAGATTGGCTTTTGATATATCTAGCATATTTCTAGTTAATTTATGAATGATTATTTGACATATAACCGCAAATAATCAACAGAGAAAAAGATGATTTCATGACCAAATATCTCATCCTGACAAAAAAAAAAAAATTCTAAGACTTTTTATTATGAAACCTAGTAATAAACACTTATATATGTATATTATAATCCCTTTACTTGCGTCCATGATCATGTAAAACCTTAATATTAAAACTTTATAATATTATCATCCTAGCTTTTGATGGCAATTTTAAATACCAAAAAACTTAATCATCTGGACCCAAATTTTGTATTTCACTATTGATATTTTAAAAAACTACAAAAAAGATTTTTAAATACAAAAAATACTTTTTAAAGAAAATATCACTTTAACTTTGTTAAGATTTAAACTCCAATATTTACTTATTTTTTAATACAAAAACCTCAATAAAAATGAGTCTTATTCAGTCCACCGTATAATTAAACCACTTCAATTAAATATTAAATTCCTTTAAAAAGTGTCCTTATTCCACTAAAGCCTAAGGTACTGTTTGGTAGAACAAGAATATAGAGCAACAAATGAAGAATAAGGTGGTAGAATTGGATACTAAAATAAAATAAATAAGAATAAGCAACTGTTATTCATGACCCTTCTTTGGCAATAAAGAGGGATAAGCTCCTAATTCTTAGGTAATTATTCTTTTATGTATGATTGTGTGTTTGTGGAATAAAAAATATTCAATCAATTCATATAAGTCATTGTTCATTCGTGTGCTCAAATGGTAGGAAAATTTTTTTCCTTTCATTATCAATTTAGCATACTAACCAAATATGGTTTTTAGTGATACCATTAATGTTTTTAGAAAAATTAACTATTTAGAAAACTATAACCAAATATCAATGTCAAATTCAATTACTCCGATACACCCCTTGCGTATACACCGCAAGTGCGCACGTAAAAAGTAGTATAATACTTGAAGATCGAGTAGTCGAATCCATAATGACCAGCTTTCCTAGTACTTCTTCACCCTGTATTATCTAACCTATGAAAGAGATTAATGTTACTAATTCTAATTATCCAAATCTAAAACTATTACGGAGAGAGATAATAGCTCTGGATAAAATCAAGGGATGGAGGCATGTCTCAGGCTAATATGTGCTTGTGTATGCATATTAATTAGCATGATTTACTTGCATTGAGCATTGCTTTTATCAGGTTTTATGTCTTATTCATGAGTTTTTGTGTTTTTAGAAAATTTAACTATTTAGAAAACTATAGCCACATATTAATGTCAAATTCAATTACTCCGGTACACCCCTTGCGTATACACCGCAAGTGCACACGTAAAAAGTAGTATAATATACTTGAAGATTGAGTAGTTGAACCCATAATGACCAGCTTTCCTAGTACTTCTTCACCCTGTATTATCTAACCTATGAAAGAGATTAATGTTACTAATTCTAATTATCCAAATCTAAAACTATTACGGAGAGAGACAATAGCTCGGGATAAAATCAAGGGATGGAGGCATGCCTCAGGCTAATAAGTGCTTGTGTATGCATATTAATTAGTATAATTTACTTACATTGAGCATTGCTTTTATCAGGTTTTATGTCTTATTCATGAGTTTTTATGTTCTTTTGTGCATTTAGGGTTGTGAAGGCATGTTGAGGAGAAAAATACAAAAATAGGTAATGGAGGTTATTTTTATGGGGTTCTTTTGTGCAATATAACAAGCATTATACAAGCCGTGGTTATACACATGAGAGTGTGTGCCAACTTCTAAAGAGTTCAAGTCAATCGATGATGTAGAAGAGCACAAAGGCAGTCACTAACTCATATCGTGGTTGTTTGAGGATTTCAAGAGCTCTTCTAATGGTTTTAGACATCAAGAAATGCCACATGACCTACCACATGTGTGTGTGTCCGTCCGCGTGTCCTCTGAAGAAAAAAAGAGTGAAATCTAGAATCTTTACATACGATTTTATGTCATGTAGGAAATTCACATGGGCATGTGGAAAATCCACATGCTCGTGTGGATTGCCTATGTGGATGCCCGATTTCAGAGTATAATTAGCCATTTCAATGTGTTATTGGGGGATCTTTTTTCTATCTTTTGGAGAGAGTTCGGCTAGGGTTTGGAGGAGGTTTTTGCAAGGTTTGAGAGTGCTTCTACGCCATTCAACATTGATTTCCTTCAAAGTAGAGTTATTGGGGGAGCCGCCGATGACATTGATTTACCAAGGTGTGCCCTAAGCTTAATAAAGGAGTCTTTGGAGAAGGAAGTGTGCCTCTTGGAGACCATCATCACAGAACAAAAGAGGGTTATCTTTATGGATTGTTTGCACTATTACTTTTCTTTATCTTTGATATTGTATTGTTCCATGGAGAACTAAACCCCTAGTGGTTACTTGGACATGTAAACCCTAGAATGTATTTGCTTCATTGACTTTTATTATGTTTCTTTTAATTGAAAATTTATTTGAGTTTCAATCTTATGTGCTTGATGTTTGGTTTTCTCTTAGAGTGACACTAGGGTTGAGAAATTTATTTAATCATCCTTTTGACGAGTGACCATCACCATTAGGATTAGATTTACCAAGGTTGAAGAGGGTTGAAAGGGTGAGCCAAGAGGTAGTGGAACGTCCCCTTTCCTCTTCTATGTGATTTATCCTACCTCCATATTCTAAGAGTTCTTAGCAATCGTATGAGAGTAAGGTGTCGAGAGTTTCCTCTTCGTCGAGGCTTATATACGATTAGGGATCTTTCTCCTTGATTAAAGGGTTTGATCTAGTTTTGGAAATAGGGTTTATCAATTGGAATTCCTATAGCTTTAAGTAGTCAAACATGGTGTGAGGTGTCGAGAGTCTTCTCTCTGCCGAGATCTCCTATTGGACTAGTCATGGTTGACTTTAGATTTGGGACCTTATTTTTTTGGATTTCCACCACTCTTTGAATCTCTATTAGGAAAGAGTAATTTTAGTCCTATGCTTGGAGCTAGAATCCCAGGGGGAGCATTGTCCGAGTACCTCACTTTCATTCTTGATTGTTACCTCTCCGTGGCCCATGTGTTTATTTGTTTATTTATTTTTCCATATTTTGATAACATCTTGATTGTGTTCATGACAAACGCCTAAATGTATGTATTTTATACATATACATGTTTTACTATTCATATATTAATTGATGAATCAATACCATTTTTGTGGTTTAATTAGTTTTACTCATATTACATGCCTCAAAGAAGCCCAAGTGAGCTTAACAACGCAACTGAGGAAGAAATCGACATTGAAAATGACATTTTAGAACCCGACTATTGTAGCAACAATGTAGTGAACATTATAGCACGAAAGAGTAAAGAAACGACAAAGTCTCAAGTTTTTGTTGATGAGCATTCTGACGGCCGTGAAGATGCCCGTAAAACGGCTAAACAATGTGCAATTACTATAGCTGCTTCACTGTAGCACTTTACGAAAATTTTGGTAGAAATCCCGAGGCTCTCACGGGCTTCTTGATGCCTTGAACCAAACCATGGAGCCATCCCGAGAGAGGTTTTAAAAGGAGTTTTAGGGCATTTTGAACGATTCATCATCCTTCTCTTGAGCTCCTCACTCCCTTAACTATTGATCTGAAGTGAAAGAAGGTGATTGAAGGCATTTTTGAAGAAGAAATCAATTGAATGAGCATATTTTGGCAAGATCTACACTTATTCCCACTTATAGAGGCTTGGGGATGACGAGGGAAACTGCCCCCATTGTGGCATTTGTGGAAGCTTTCCACAAGATCGAAAGCATCATTCAGCTTCTAATCTTTGAGAGAGTCTTATTTATTAGTGTTTTAGTTTTTTTCATCATGTTGAACCTTGTATTTGTTTGTATGGATGGCTAAACCCCAAGGTCATCGGATGCCGGTGAACCTTGGGGTGAACTTGCTTGTATGATGCTTAGTTTGTTTTATTTGCATGTGGTTTGATTTTGTGGTTCAAGCTTTGTATTCTTTGATGTATTGAATTGCATGAGAACTCTGTGATTCAATTCCTAGGTTAAACTTGGATGCACGAGATGCGCCCTTGTATTAGACTGACTTAGATTAGAGGGATACATGCACCAATACACCGAGCGATTCGGGCATTTGGTACCCCCTCCAACCATTAGAGATGAATCTAGATGTGCATTTGATCCTAATTAGAGAATTCCTTATCCCCAATGCAATCATATGAGGATTTGGTCTGAAGAAATTCTGAGCCAATACTCATATGGGATTAGTGATAATCACCGAGGGATTTGGAATTACCTACCTTAGAAACCTCTTGGTCCAAAATCACCACTGCTTTATAAACCTAGTTTCTTTTAGCATTAGTACCCTCGAGGGAATCCGCATCTGTGACTATTTTTTTCTCTTGTTTTCCCATTCATTTGCCTTAGTGTGCATATTTCTTCTTTTAGCTATTTTTATTCCCTTTTACTAATTTAGAACACTTGCACTCTGATTTGTATGCTAAACATCGAGCAAAGAGAAAGTAAGGGTAGCTCCTTGGCCCCGTGGAATATGACCTATGTGTCACTCACATGGTATTACTTGACGACCCCGTGCACTTGTGGGTGTTTACATTAGTTCACCAATTGATTGTTAACTTGGCTATTTTATCAAGGTCACTTGTAACTACAGTTTATTCCCTGCAGATTCGACTACCGCCCTTTGGGTACTTTATTACTTCAACACCTGTGTACTTGTGGTACACACAAGCAAGGTTGTGTCACAGTCTTACTCCTCTCAATCTTCAAGGAACTCAACACCATACATCCTAGCCCTAGAAGTGCACTCAACCACTATCTCCTATGTGTGACATGACAAGATGGATTTCTCAATTGTCATTAGGACAATTAAATATGCAATTAAACTTTTCACACAATGTAATTGCAAGAAAGAAACAACATAGAAGATTTACAAGAATACTCATAAACAATATATTAAATAAGGAAATCAAATACAAAAGTCCTTGTGATTCGTGGCCCAAGGTACCGAATGATTATTTAGCCTTGTATGTTCAATACTAACAAAATACAAACTAAGATTAAAGGCAAGGAAAAATCATAATGAAAACTCCCTTAACCTCCTCTCAATGGTTGCAATGGAGTCAGATGAGTGCATTTTATATAAATATTTTATATACCCTATTGTGTGTTTTACTTTTCCTTTTAGCATGTTTTTATGATAAACTTATGCTAGTTGAGGTGTGTTTGCTAAATGTGTAGATAATTGTTGTTCAGACCAAAAGGAATGAAAAGAGACAAATTCTGATGCAAAACTGCATTAGAATACAAGTTTCAGGATAAGCAAGGTCAGAAGTACACCCATGCTCGAAAGCACGGGCGTGCCGGAACCTCGTGCGTTTTGTTGGAGTCTGTACAGAACTGAGAAATATGGTTTCGTTGCCCCTAGCATCATCGTGATGATGGAGCACGGTTGGTAAGCACTAGAGTGCTTACCCCGGTGCATTTTACTAGAAATCTCATGTGAATATCAGCAGGGTCACTGTGCTCCTAACATGAGTGTGCTCTCAGAGCACGGACAGCTTGCTTTCAGAGTACAGGCAGTAAGCATGGGCATGCTTAATCCAGTGTGATTTACTAGTTTTATGCCGAAATTATTCCCTAGGATCTAGAACAAAACATGGTCATTAACACACTATCAGCACGGGCGTTCTTACATCTAGAAAGGGTTATTTAAGACCTAACGTTAGATTTCAAAAAAATCTTCTTCTCTCTTTCGAGAGGTGCCATTGTCAAGCCTTGTCCAATATGATTATGAAGTAAGAAGGGAATCTAATGGATAATTTCTATTTCTCTTATTACTTTCCTATGGTTGTTTGTAAGACTATGAGGAGCTAACCCTCTTTCGGTGCTTCAGATTATGAACCTTGACTTCTAATGCTTTGATTTTAGTGATATTAATTATTGAGGTTCCTTATGGTCTTTCTTTTATTCATATTGCTTATGTTTAAATGTGTTGATTGCCTTGATGCTTGTATGTTGCTAGCGTAATGAGGGATATACCGATAGCCACATGACCGTTGATTTTTCGTTGCTATTTCCCTTGTTAGTTGCCATTGTATTTGAAGTTGCTATTTATCCTTAGATTGATTCACTGTCTAAAAGGTAATCTCTACTTGTCTAGCTAGGGCACACATCAGGAAAGGGGTTAAGTGTACTCTAAGCCTTGGCAGGGACATACATTATCAAACCCTCCGTAGGTGTTCACCATGGCCCAAGAAGAAACTCTTAAATCATTGCTTAGTTATTGCATTTGTCAAGGGGATAAATCCGGGGCACTATCCTTTCCACTACTATCTCATTAACCCAAAATCCAGTATCTTCTTTCTCTATTCTTCTATTCTTTAGCAGTGTTAATTACTTTAATCCGATCTTTGAACTAGCTAGATATTAGAAAATGAGCAAGTATCGAGAGCCATACCAATCCCTGTGGATTCAACTACTCGATCCTTTTAGGTACACTTTAATACTTGTATGACCCTTACACTTGCAGATACGCAAGGGGCATATTAAGTTTTTAGCACTGTTGTCGAGGACTGTTATATCTTGAGAAAGTTTTACTTTCTAGTAATTTAGCCATCTATTTCTTTTGTACATATTTGATTCATTTGATTTTGTTCTATTTTAATCTTTCGATTCTTTCTTTGTTTTAAGAAGGCCAAAATATGGAGGAACTACTAAAAGCTTTGAGATAGCATCCGAGTGTTCTCCACAAAGAATCATATCTCACTGATCTATTATCATTGTTTTGCATAGGAAAGTTATGTTGGTTTAGAGACAATGATCGCCACAATGCAAGAGAAATCTTTACAATGGTATAACACAGTGTCAAAAGGTCAGGGAGATATACATTGTTCAGGGCAACTCATGTCAATTTCATCAAATACAGTGCTTAGTACAACACATATCCCGGATGAGACAGAAGTTGGGATGGAGAAAAACAATTCCCAACCTTTGGAATGGTAAGGTGATAGTGAAGAGAGGCATGAAGTTGATAATTCTGACAGAGAGTACTCGATTCTATATTGGGACAAATTGAAGTCATCACTAGAAGAACCTCTACAGTTGGCTTTAATGAAGCTCCTTGAGCATTTGGAGTATGCATTCTTAGGGAGCGATAAGAAGTGGCCAGTAATTATAGAAGCAGACTTAGATTTATCTCAGAAGGAGAAACTACTTCTAATATTAAAGAATCACAAAAATGCAATTGCTTGGAAAATTTCTAATATCAGAGGAATCAGTCCATCATTCTGTACCCACAAAATTTTGATGGAAGATGAAATCAAACCGAGAGTACAACCGCAATGAGGATTGAACCCTAATATGAAGGAAGTAGTCAAAGCAGAAGTAAAAAAACTTTTGGATGTAGGAATAATCTATTCAATCTCCGATAGTACATGGGTTAGTCTTATACAAGTGACACTAAAAAAAGGGGGTATGTGATAAGTGCTCGTGTTATAGTAACACGAAGTATTATTGTCTTACATTGAGCGTTACTTTTCTCAGATTTTATCATTAATTTGTGTGCATTTGTGTGCTTTTGTGCATTGTAGGGTTGTGGAGCCAATTTGGAGAAGAAAGAGCAAAGTTAGGTCATGTTCGCCGTTGTTGGGGAGTTCTCGGACCAACCAAGGAGCAAGGCACGAGTTTAGACTTGTGGGTGTGTGCCAACCTCTTTTGGAGGGGCACAAAAGCAGTCATATTCACAAAAGTCTAACCCGTGTAGTATAGGAGAACTTCACTAATGAGGAGAAAGGAAGCAATTGACATGATCTACCATTGATTGTGTGCCTAATTCAATGGCCTCGATGAAGAACGATGAAATCGGGAGCATTTGATGTGTGAGTACTGTAGTAGTTATTGCAGAAAATCACTACAATAATCACTGTAGTAGTTTACTGTTCACTGTACGCTGGAAAACAGATTTCTCGTGTGGAAATTCCACACGGCTTTGTGAAATCCCGATTTCATCTGATTTACAGCCTCGACTCACCACTATTTAAAAGGCTTTTTGGCGACTTTTTCTGGATCTTTTCACCTATCTTATGGAGGGTCGCGGCTAGGGTTTGGAGAGGACTTTGTAGAGTATTGGAGCGAGTTCTCGGCATTGACATCGAAGCCCGTCGGAAGATAGCTATTGGGGGAGCTTTCGTTGGCACCGATCCTGCGAGGTGTGCCCTAGGCTTGACGAGGAGCTTGGTGGAGAGGACGAAGTGACCTCACAAGAGCACGCCTACGCATTGCAAGGGGGTTTCATCTATGTTTTCTATTCTTGTTATTTCATACACATTGATGGATTTGTATAGCTTCATAGAGAGCTAAACCCCTTGTGGGTATTCGGACTTGTAAACCCTACGATGACATTGTTTCTATGACTTTTATTATGCTTTCTTAATTGGTGCTTTTAATTGAGTTCCAATCTTGATTGCTTATTGTATTAATTTTCCCTTGGCCGTGACACTAGGATTGAGAATCATCTAGGTTATCCTTTAGAGGTGTGACAACTCCTATAGGGTTAGACTACTTAAGATTGGAGAGGGTCGAGAGGGTGAGGTGTGAGGTAACGAAACGTCCCCTTTCTTCTTCGGTGTGATTTTCCCTACCTCCGTGTTCCAAGAGTTCTTAGCGGTCAAAGTAGAGTGAAGTGCTAGGAGATGAACTCCCCTGGGGCTTAGTTGTGCAATTGATAGAGTGAAGCGTTGTAGTGAATCCTAGTGCTGGGGCTTAACTAAGACCATGGTTCTTTCACCTGGACCAAAGGGTTAGGACTATATTTAGAAACAGGGTCTATCACTTGGATTACCTAGAACGTAATGTAATTCCACGTAGTGCGAGGCTTAGGAAGATGGACTCCCCTAGGGCTTAGTTGACAGGTCAACAAGAGTCAAGGGTCGTAGTGAAACTTAATGCTGGGGCATAATGTTAGGATTAGTCACGGTTGACCTTAGGTTTAGGACCGTGTGATTTAGGATGTCCGCGACTCATTAAACATCAATAGGAGAGTATAATACATTGTCTTGTACTAGAACATTAGTCCTAGGGGGAACTTGTCCGGGTACCCTACTTTTCATATTGATTGTCTCTCTTGCTCTTTGCTTGCATTCTCCCATCTTCCATATTTCTCTTCCATTTTCTTATTTTTTTAAATATTATTGCACACACACATTGATCTTGTTCTCACTTTCCATATTTCACACTAGCTAAATAGCAAGTTTTTGTGTCTACAATCCCTACTACCTGAGGATTCGACTACCCTCTCACCATGGTACTTTATTACTGTGACAACCCGTATACTTTCGGGTCCTTGTCAGTATGACAGTAGTGTAGAATGAGTATAATGACTGATTCCAAATGCATACAGTAATAGGATGGCGCGTTTGTTGATTACATGAAATTGAACAATGCGACAAAAATAAACCACTTTTTGCTACCGTTCATTGATCAGATGCTGGAATGTCTCTTTGGGCACATGTATTACTATTCCCTGGATGGAATGTTAGGGTATTTGCAAATCCCTATAGCACCTGAAGATCAAAAGAAGATGACATTCACTTGACCCTATGGCATATTTGCTTATAGGAGAATGTCTTTCATATTATGTGACGCACCCGTTGCATTTCAGCGATGTATGATGTCCATATTTGATAAATTTATTGAAGATATTATGGAAGTCTTTAAATAAGATTTTTTGGTGTTTGGGGACTCACTCGAGTGTTGCCTCTCTAATATAGAAAAGGTACTTCCTTGATGTGAAGAAACCAATCTAGTCTTCAGTTGGGAGAAATGCCACTTCATGGTAAAGAAGGGAATAATTTTGGGCTACAAAATTTCCCAAGCAGAGATTAAGGTAGACAGGGCCAAAATTGAAACTATAGAGAAACTTCCACCTTCGGTAATGACGAAAGATATTCGAAATTGGGCCATGTGGGGTTGTACATGCATTTCATAAAATATTTTTCAAAGATTTCAAGACCAATGACTAGGCTTCTATAAAAGGATGTGCCTTTCCATTTCAATGATGAATGCCTTAAGTCATTTTATGTGTTGAAGGAGAGACTAATTGGAGCACCGATTATGAGGGCACCCAATTGGAATTTTCCATTTGAGCTTATGTGTGATGCAATTGATCGAGTAGCAGGGGTTGTTCTTGGACAATGACATGATAAGCATTTCCATCCCATTTACTATGCAAGCAAGATGTTGACGCTGGCACAAGAAAATTATGTAACTACATAAAAGGAACTGCTAGCTATCCTGTATGCTTTTAATAAGTTCTGTCTGTATCTAGTGTTTTCAAGGGTAGTGGTGCATACTAATCATGTTCTATTACAATACCTCATGGCCAAATCAGATGCAAAGTCGTGGTTGATTAGATGGATTTTACTTCTTAAGGAGTTTGATTTGGAAATCAGGGATAAAAGGGGATCAGAAAATGTGGTGGCTAACCATTTATCTCGTCTTGATCACTCCAAGGGTGATTACAGGCCAGAAAATGAAGTAAATGATGCATAGTCAGAAGAGCATATTTATTTAGTGCAAGAACAGAAAGGACAAGACTCAGATACTCCTTGGTTTGCTGATATTGCAAATTATCTGGTGGGAGGTATTGTTCTAACACAGTTGTTCTATCAGCAGCATAAGAAATTTCTCTCAGACGTGAAGCATTTTTTTAGAGGACCCATTTCTTCATTAGATTTATGCTAACCTAATGGTACGACAGTGTGTCTCACATGCTGAAGGATTGAAAATTCTACATCAGTGTCATTCAGGAGTTGTTGGAGGACATTTCACTTCAAACTGGACAGATTAAAAAAATTTTGGAATCTGGGTTCTTTTGGCCATCAATGTTTATTGACACCCGAAAATTTGTTATGGCTCGCGACAGTTGTCAGCATAGTTGTAACCTAACTAAATGTGATGAGATGAAGCAAACTCCTATCCAAAAATATGAGGTGTTTGATGTTTGGGGATTGATTTCATGGGTCCTTCCCCCACCTCAAATGGGAACAAATACATTTTGGTGTTTGTAGACTACTTGTCAAAATGGGTGAAGGCACAAGCAATGCTGACAAATGACGCTAAAGTTATAGTAAAATTCCTGAAGAAAGTTTTTGCATGGTTTGGTAGTCCTCGAGCAATTATTAGCGATAGCGGGGGTGGGGGGACATTTATGCAATGCTCAATTTCAGAAGGTAATAAAAAAATTTGGGGTGACTCATCAGATGGCTACTGCATATCATCCTCAAACGAGTGGTCAAGTTGAAGTTACAAATAGAGAATTAAAGCTCATTTTAGAGAAAACTGTGAACCAAAATTTGAGAAATTGGTCAAAGAGGTTAGATGAGCCATTGTGGGCCTTTAGGATAGCTTATAAAACGACTGTAGGCCATACCCTATTTTGCTTAGTTTATGGAAAACTTTGTCATTTAGCAGTTGAACTAGAGCATCAAGCTTATTGGGAGACTAAAAATTCTAAATTTTGATCCAATCAAGGTTGGGGAATAACGAAATTACAGCTTAATGAGTTGGAGGAATTTTGGCAATCGGCTTATGAAAATTCAGTTTTGTACAAAGAAAGAGGTAAGCGCTTCCATGACAAACACATCAAAGGTAGCAAGTAGCTTCAGGGCGGTGATCATGTTTTGCTATGCAATTCAAGGTTAAAACTATTTCAAGGTAAGTTAAACTCTAGATGGTCGGAGCCTTATACCATCACCCAAATTTTTACTCATGGCGCAATTGAAATCTCCCATCCCTAAAATGACACATTCAAGATAAATCGTCATTAGTTGAAACCTTATTCACTTGGGGATGATTCATTCTTGGTGAAACCCTATGAGAAACAACTGTCATGTCAACTAGTTGAGGAATAACCAGGTACGTCGAGCTAGTGACATTAAATAAGTGTTTCTTGGGAGGCAACCCAAGTTTTTTTGAGTTTGTTCTTGTGTTTTTTTGTCTTTTGGTTTGTGTTTTTGGTTTTATTTGTTTTATGCTTCTTGTTGGGATGTTTGTTGTTGTTGGACTTGAGCTTATCCTTGATTATGTGGATCATTGCTTGCTCAGTTGTCCTCAAATTTCATCTCCAAAGCTATATTTTCATGCTAGTGGTTGTTTGGAAGTGTACACATCTTATTTTATAGCTTCTCTATGTTTCTAGTCAAGCACGATCATGCTTGTGGCTGTGCATTTTGTAGGAGCTATAGAAATTTAGTTTTTGGGATCAAGCACTGGGGTGCTTTCACCTGTGCTGGTATAAGCAGTTCCGGCTGTCCTTTTCAGGGTTGTGCTTGCTTTTTTGAGTTTTCTAAAGTTTTTCCAGTAAAATACATGGCCTTAAGCACGGTCTCAAGCACGACCGTGCTCTTTTAGGGTTTTGTTTTAAATGTGCAAGCACAACTTTGAGCAAAGGTCAAACCATAGCCATGCTTTCCTTTTTTTTTTTTTTTTTTATAAGTTCCTATTTTTCTTTTGAGGGTTAGGTCTACCGTTGGTCCGTGGTTTCTCCGCCCCTTTTCTCTCTTCATTGAAGCTCGAGGTATCTCTCTCTCTCTCTCTCTTAGTTTGTTTTGTTCGGTTTTCTCTGTTTTCTATAGCTGGTTGGCTGTTGACACGACCTTTTGCGTGTGTACCGCAAGTGCATGGCCTTGTCGAAGTAATAAAAGTTACCCCGGTGAGTGGGTAGTCGAATCCACAGGGAATAGGGATTTAAAATACGAGAAGTTGCTATTGAGTCGTGTGATGTACGAAAAGAAACAATGATCGGAGTGATGAGTGAATTTATGGGAACTAGAGTAGATGCAAAGCAAATAAATCGAAAGATGAAAGAGAGAAAAGTGCAAGCAACGAGTAAAAAGAGAGAGACTAGTAATAAGTGAAAATAGGGTATCCGGACAAGTTACCTCTAGGACTTATGCTTCTAGTGCAAGACTATGCTATTATACCTTCCTATTGATGTTAATTGAGTCGAGGAAAATCCTGAAACACACGGTCCCAAATCTAAGGTCAACCGTGGCTAACCCCAACACTATGTCCCGGCAATAGGATTCACGTCAACCCTTCACTCTGTTGATTGCTCAACTAAGCCCCAGGGGAGTATTTCTACCTAAGCCTAACACTACGTGGGATTGCTTTAAGCTCTAGGGACTCCTAGTGATAAAACCTGTTCCTATGTATGATAGTTCTAACCCTTTGGTCCAGGAGGAAGAACCATTGTCTAAATTAAGCCCCAGTGCGTAGGATTCACGTCACCCCAAAACCTTGGGGGACTTTGTCTACCTAGCACTTCACTCTATTTCGACCTCTAATGACTCAAGGAATCGGAGGTAGGGAGAAATCACAACGGAAGGGAAAGGGGTACGGTGCTACCTCACAACTCTCCCTCTCAACCCTCTTCAATTTTAAGTAGTCTAATCCTATAGGAGTTGTCACACCTCCAAAGGATAACCTAGATTGTTCTCAATCCTTAGTGTCACGGCTAAGAGAAAACAATAGCACAAGAAATCTAAAATTGAAACTCGAATTTATTCATCAATTAATGGAAAAGAATTATAACAATGTCAAAGAAACATAATTATCCTAGAGTTTTACAAGTCCGAATACCCACGAGGGGTTTAGCTCCTCATGGAGCTATACATGTTCATCAATTTATGAAAGAAAGAACAAAATAAAGACATCAATGAAAACCCCCTCGCGTATGGTGTGGCCGTGGTCTTGTGCGGCCGTCGAACGTCGGTGACGATGCCGATGACGCGCTCCAATCCTCCACAAAGTCCTCTCCGAAACCCTAGCCGCCCTCTCCAGAAGTTAGGGAGAAAGATAGGTCCAAAGATTCTTCAAAAAGTCTTCAAATCGGCTTTAAATAGGCTGAGTGCGGCTTTAAATTTGAAGTTATCGGGAATTCACACGGCCGTGTGGAATTTCCACACGCCCGTGTGAAGTTTCTGTCTTTCCTGAAAATTACTTCACACGGCCGTGTGTTAATTCAACACGCCCGTGTGAAGTTTCTGGCTTGCTGGAAAATCAATCCACACGGCCGTGTGTTAATTCCACACGCCCGTGTGACGTCTCTGGTTTGCTGGAAAATTAGTTCACACGGCCGTGTGTTAATTCCACACGCCCGTGTGAATTCTCTGGAACCTTGATTCTTCGGCAGAAGTGCACAGTAACTTGCTACAGTGATTCGCTACAGTAACAAGCTACAGTGTTGCTACAGTACACTCCGAAATGCTCCCGAATATGTTGTTTCTTCATCGAGGCCATTGAATTGGGCACACAATCAATGGTAGATCGTGCCTATTGCTTCGAGTCTCCTTCTTGGTGAAGTTTTCCTAAGCTACACGAGTTAGACTTGTTGTGAATGTGACTGCCTTTGTGCCCCTCCAAAGGAGTTTGGCACACACTCACAAGTCTAACCTCGTGCCTTGTTCCTTGCTTGGTCTGAAAACCTCCCAACAACGGCGAACACGACCTAACTTCGTTCTTCTTTTCCAACTTAGCTCCACGAAACCTACAATGCTCAAGAATACACAAATGCACACTATTTAGTGATAAAATCTGATAAAAGTATGTTCATTTGTAAGATAATAACGCTTCGCGTTACTACAACACAAGCACTTATCAAATCCCCCCACACTTAAGCTTTTGATTGTCCTCAAGCAAAATAGAACGTGAAAGTACTTGGGAAGAACAATTGAAAGTGCTCGGCCTTAGGTTCACCAAAAGTATGCAAAAGAAGCATTCTACAAGTAAGGGGAAATCAAAACATTGCATAAGGTTATCATTGCTCTAGCTAAAAACTCGAATCAAAAAGGAAGACGAACTCGAAAATGTGTAGTGTGTGTGAACTCACTCAAGACAACCAACGAGTACTCCTCAAACTTTTGTTAACAAGGACTTATTTATATACGAAAAGCAAGAAAGGAAGTAGTAGCTTCACACAACCTCGAAGGTAGCCCTTTCCTAGGCGGCCGCCAAAGGTGGCTTTCACACTTTCGAGGAGGTAGCTCTTTCTACCGGGGTAGTAGCTTTCACGCATCCCATGAGATAGCTCTTTCTCTCATTAGGGCATAACTTGTATCCGACTTATGAGAGTAGCTACATACTTCATAGGTGGTAGCTCTTTCCACCCCAAATGCATAAAACAAAGCAAATATTCACAAACTCATATATTTATATATATATATATTTTTTTTTTTTTCTTTTTCTCTTTTCCATATATATATATTTTTTTATATGCATTTTCCAAAGTAAAACTAAGAACGATGATAAACTTGTCCTTAAAAAACTTCAAGATTGAGTTTCCAAAAGATCCCAAGAGTAAGTTGTGCAATATGAGAATATCGAGCAAAAAAAATTCCTAAAATTCAAGTAGAAACTAGAGCATGATAAGATACAATGTTAAAAATTCTCCTAAACTATAAGAATACAACCGTTGCAACTAAGGTGAACCGCCATAGGCTACATGAACATGATCAATTGACCGCACAAGTAAAGGTGTGTGTAATGTGAATTCTCCCCCCCCACACTTAAGATGTACATTGTCCCCAATGTACGCATGCAAGCATTATAACCAATAAAACAATGAAGAACAATTAGTGTGGAAGTTGCAATTGAAACATTACTCCCCTGAACTCCAAGTGTTGCGTTTGATGGAGCTAGGTCATTGAGAGTTGAGTTTCAATGGTTTGTGGAGCACACACGGTCCAATGACCGTGCCTATGACAATTCCTCAATTTCCTTAAATCCAAGACCATCTGCACACATACGCAAGGGTTCAGTATAGCTCAAAATAAAGCTCGACTATATAAAGATATGATAATGAAGTACAACTCGAGACAAAACAAATAAAAACATACCCAGAAGGAGAGTCCTTTCTGGGTACTACAAGTCCAACAAAAATAAGAAAATAAAAGTGCGATAAAAGAAAGATAAAATCTACGACGCCTCAGCGTCGGTGTCCTGATGTGTATCCTCTGGTGCTGCTGCTGCTGCTGGTGGTGGTGAATCTGATGCTAATGGAGATGGAGGCGGAGTCGGTGAGGGAACCTGTCGGGGTCGCACCACAGATCGCTCAAACAACTGGATCACTGTGGCAAGCTTGTTAGAATTTATCAGACTTAATTACGACATCTATGTCGTATATTATATGCGGAAGCAGGATCACATACCTCCAGCCATAGCAAATTGTTGAAGACGACGAGAGCCTCTAAGTCCACGCTTGAATTAACCAGGGACTCTTCCAATCTATCCCGTCCTTCTCCCACCGATGGAGCTAGGTATTTGCAAGAACGATAGATTGGGGACCCCTGGTGCTGTCCTATATATAATCCTTACCATCAAAGGATTAACTCTACTTAAAATTTAAGTAGATCATTATCCAAAGTACCAATTAGAGTTAACTTAGGACTCCTATTAGATAAAGTCATGGACCACTTTATATAGTTTGAATTTAGGTTTGAATTAATATCATCACGAAGTTAATTCAGAATAGAACTCAAACTATCATTCTCCCACTTGGTCCAACTTTATCATAGGTAACTTAATATCCATTAACATTAACCCATGAATCCGTATGTCCACATCAAAGAAATAAATTACACGAATCATGGCGGTAAGTCATCATTAAAACTGAGTATTACCTTCCATGCATTACGATGCAATCTCTCCCTTTAATGCAAAACCTATATATGGCATTTTATCATAATGAATAAGCCAGATGCTTATTCGGGTCCAACACACACAAACTAATAGTGCATAAACTTAATAATTGTCATTCTCAAACTTAATGTATACACTTAAAGAGAAGACAAATAAATAAATAAATGTTTAAGAGTTCAATACTAAAGTGATATTAATTGTTCATAGAGAAGAACCAAGTCCCATATGTTCAACATGATCTCTAAACAATTTTGGCGCGATTCCTTTCGTCAAAGGATCCGCAATCATCAACTCTGTGCTAATGTGTTGAATGGTTATTTCACCGGCATTCACGCGTTCCTTTAGTGCCAAATACTTAATGTCGATGTGTTTACTTCGACTACCACTCTTATTATTCTTAGAAAAGAACACAGCAGCAGAATTATCACAATACATCCTCAATGGCTTAGATATAGAATCAATGATTCTAAGCCTTGATATGAAACTCCTCAACCAAATACCCTGAGAACTCGCCTCGAAACATGAAACGAACTCGGCTTCCATAGTGGAAGTAGCAACCAAAGTCTGTTTTGCACTTCTCCATGAGATAGCACCACCGGCCAACATGAAAATGTAACCGGATGTTGATCTCCGAGAGTCAAGACAGCCAGCATAATCTGAATCCGAGTACCCAATGACCTCCAAGTCATCTGATCTTCTGTATGTAAGCTTGTAATCCTTTGTACCCTGAAGGTACCTCATTACTTTCTTTGCAGCTTTCCAGTGGTAAATCCCTGGATTACTTTGATATCTTCCCAACATCCCCACAGCATATGCTATGTCCGGTCTCGTACAGACCTGAGCATACATAAGACTTCCAACGGCTGAAACATACGGGATGTCTTCCATCTGTTCCTTTTCCAAGTTATTTTTAGGACACTGGTTCAAGTTAAACTTGCCACCTCTCACAATAGGCGCAACACTAGGTGAACAATTTTCCATCCGGAATCTCTCAAGAATTTTATTAATATAGGCTTCCTGAGACAAACCCAAAACACCACGATGTCTGTCTCTATGTATCTTAATGCCAATGACATAAGATGCCTCACCCATATCTTTCATATCAAAATTCTTAGAAAGAAATCGTTTCACCTCATGCAACATACCCTTATCATTGGTTGCAAGCAAAATATCATCAACATATAGGACTAAAAAGCAAAACTTACTCCCACTGTCTTTATAGTATATGCATTGATCCTTAATGTTCTCAACAAAACCGAATGATGAGATAACATCATGGAACTTCAAACACCACTGTCGGGATGCTTGTTTCAGTCCGTATATAGATTTCTTAAGCTTGCAAACCAAACTTTCACCTTCACTAGAGAAGAATCCTTCAGGTTGTTTCATAAACACAACTTAGAATTACTACAACTAACAGCTTGTGAAAACGTTTTAGGGTCATCAGCGGCTCCAAAATCATAGTCAGATTCTTGTAAATACACAACATAATCACTAGGTATTGCCGGTTTCTTAATTCTAGTTGATCTTCTCAATGCCACATCATTATCTTCTTGATGAAGTTGTTGCTCAATAACTTCAGATTGATGTTGTGTGACTTGATCAACTAGATCAGCAGGATGTGGTTCCTCAATGATTGTCATTTCAATGTCCTCCAAATCTTGATGGTTATCATGTGAAATAATCAATCTTTGATTAGTGTTCGGAGTTTCTTCATGATCTTCTTCAAGACCAAAGTCTAGAGGTTGATCACTCCCACTAATCAAGTCATTCTCAAGAAATTTGGCATTTCTTGATTCCACAATTCTAGTGTTATATGATGGACAATAAAACCTATAACCCTTGGACTTTTCAGCATAACCAATAAAATAACCGCTAACAGTCCTTGGGTCCAACTTTCTCTCATGTGGATTAAACACTCTTATTTCAGCTGGACAACCCCAGACACGCATATGTTGCAAACTCGGTTTCCAACCTTTGAATAATTCAAATGGAGTTTTAAAAACTGCCTTGGTTGGAACACGGTTTAATATATACGCTGCTGTTTTAAGAGCCTCAGTCCACATAGATCGAGCAAGTTTAGAGTTGCTAAGCATACTCCTTACCATATCCATTAAAGTGCGATTTCTTCTTTCAGCTACACCATTTTGATCTGGTGAGCCAGGCATAGTGTATTGGGCCACAATACCATGCTCTTCTAGAAACCTCGCAAATGGACCTGGTGCTTGTCCATCCTCTGTGTACCTACCATAATATTCTCCACCTCTATCTGATCTCACGATCTTTATTTGCTTACCGCATTGTTTCTCTACTTCAGCTTTAAAGATCTTGAAAGCATCTAGTGCTTCACTCTTATTATCAAGCAAGTAGAGATACATAAAGCGTGAATAATCATCAATGAAAGAGATGAAGTATTTCTGACCATGCGAGTCCATCTCTGGACTGCAAATGTCTGTATGTATGATCTCTAATAAGCATGAACTCTTCCTAGCACCTTTCTTAGATTTGTTGGTTTGCTTACCCTTTATGCAATCCACACAAGTTTGAAAGTCGGTAAAATCAAGAGAGTCAAGGATTCTATCATTCACCAACTTCTCAATTCTCTTTATGGAGATATGTCCCAATCTCCGGTGCCATAACATAGAAGATTTTTCATTCAAAACACTACGTTTAATACCAACATTTACTTGATCATGCAAGACATTATAAGAAACATTACTTTGTAAATAAATTTGGAAAAGACCATCACACAATGCACCATTCCCAACAGGAGAAGAATTATAAAACAAACGAAAATATGTTTCATAAAACTGAAAGGAATATCCTAATGGTACAAGTTGTGAAACTGAAATTAAATTTCTAGAAAAACTAGGAATATAAAAGGTCTTTTCCAAATCTAAAACAAAGCCTGAATGTAAAACTAATCTGCATGTCCCGACTGCTTCTACATGTGAACGAATCTTATTCCCTGAATAAATAAATTGTTCACTCTTCGTCGGTATCCTTCGGCTTAAGAAGCCCTGCAAGGTATTAGAAATATGGATTGTAGTACCAGAATCAATCCACCAAGTGTTATGACAAATATCAACCATATTAGATTCATAGCAAACAAAAGAAATTTCAGTACCTTTCTTCTCAAGATGAATCTTGAGTTTCGGACAATCCTTCTTCATGTGCCCTTTCTTCTTACAAAAGAAGCACTTGGACACTTTCTGGATCTGAACAGGTAATTTGTCTTTATCCTTGTTCAGGTTGGTTCGTCCTCTCTTCTTACCTTGAGTAGCCATATGTGCACTTTCACTCTTTTCCAATAACAACCTTTCCTCCTCTTGAACACACATGGTCAAAAGCTCATTAATAGACCATTTATCTTTATGTGTGTTGTTTGAGATTTTGGAAGCGTTATAATGATGTGGAAGAGAGTGTAAGATAAAGTGCATAAGGTAAACGTCTGAAAAATCGATCTGCTCTAAAGTCTTTGGTTGAGCCGCTAAGTCTCTAATCCTCATGATGTGATCTCGCACACCTTTAATACTTATGAGCTTCATGGATAATAATTTGGTCATGAGAGTGCTAGCAAGAGCCTTATCTGAAGATTCAAATTGATCATCAATCGCATTCAGCAAGTCTCTTACATGTGCACAATCAGGGATTGAACCACGGATACTAGCAGATATACGTGTCTTAATGTACATCATGCTCAAGCGATTAGATCGCTCCCACCGTTCATACAAGGCAATAGCAGCAGGAGTGCTATTGTCTGTCGGCACAGGTGGTTCATCCTTCCTTATAGCATAGTCAAAATCCATGCATCCCAACTGGAGGAGAATTAACTCCTTCCAAGTTTTATAATTATCACCCCTTAACATAGGAACATGAAATTTTTCATCAAAAACATCTGATTGTCTAGCTACAATAAACAAAATAACATACATATCATTCTTAATATTCAAGGCAATAAAACAAGTTGGTATGCTTACCAATGCAAGCCATACCAAAACATGAATCAATTTGTTATCACAATATGCCTGTGGGCAACGATGTAGATACAAATTAAATTCATAACCACCAATAAAACTAATGGATAATTAAAATTCCTTAATACCTGTGGGCGACTTAAGAAATAAAAATTAACCATTATTCTATCCTGATTAATTACAAATATAACAAAATCCCTGTGGGGTAAAATCATTATATCAAATATAATTAATCACAATTTGCCACCTGATAAAACTAATAAATAATTAAAATTACTTAATACCTGTGGGCGACTTAAGTAACAAAAATTATTCATTATTTTATCCTAATTAATTATGAGAAATATAACAAAATCCCTGTGGGGTAAAATTATTATATTAATCATAATTAATTACAATTCATGTCATTTAAGCTAAATGCGATCAATTACACTCACAATATGTAATTTATAATTTTTATAAAAATAAAATTATGAATATTGTGGTCAGTTCATAATTAACAAAAAATTCATTCGATCACATGACATACCAACTATATACATGAACAAATTCAATGTAAATAACTAATTATACAAATTATAATTAATACACTTAATGCATGAAAAATTCATACAAATACACCTGAAATTTAAATAAACAACTAAACAGGGATCTATATGCAAAATATACCTAATAAAGCAATTTTGCAAAAATACCCATTAGACTATTTTATTTAAATAAGTAACTAAACAGGGTTCTAGATGCAAAATACACCAAGAAAAACAATTTTGCAAAATTACCCATTAAACTAATTTATTTAAATAAGTAACTAAACAAGGTTCTAGATGTAAAATACACCCAGTAAAGCAATTTTGCAAAAAATCCCCATTAAACTATTTTTATTTAAAAACATCATTCAAACTAATGAATTAATAAAATAATTAAACTTTTAGGGAAATAAAAGAAGAAACCCTAAAATTTTCTTCATGAGCAGCCGCCGCTATTGGCCGGATCGCCGCCCGCCGGCGATGCCCGCGCGGCTAGCCGACGCGCTGCTAGCAGGCGCGCGCGCATGGCCAGCGCTGCCAGCGCATCTGTGCGCGCGCGCTGCCCTCGCTCTATGCGCGTGCGCGTCCAGCAAACGCAGGGCCAGCGCACCTACGCTTGCGGCCAGCGCGGCCAGGCCGCCTGCGCGCCGGCGCAGCCATGCTTCTGCGCGCGTGAGGGCTCAGGCCAGGCCTGCGTCTGCGTGCGACCAGCGCCAGCACGCGCCAGGCCAGGCGCGCGGCCAGGCCAACCGGCCAGCCAACGCGCGGCCCAGCCTGCGAGCGCGGCCCAACCAAGCCCGAGCGCATGCATGGCCCATCCGCGGTCTATCCGTGCTCTTGTTCATGATGGGTTCAATATTTGGGCCTAATACCCAGTTCAAACCCTAATTTAGCCTAATTTATTTCATTATAAACATGCGTAAACATTAATGGATTTAATTCATACAACCCCTAACTCATGCATGTTTATTACAACTTATATGAAATAATGCATTGAATTTAAACAATGTGTAATTTGTAAATAACACATACATGTAAGAATTCAATCATGCTAGGCAGAGGTATTAATCAGGCTCTGATACCAACTGTTAGAATTTATCAGACTTAATTACGACATCTATGTCGTATATTATATGCGGAAGCAGGATCACATACCTCCAGCCATAGCAAATTGTTGAAGACGACGAGAGCCTCTAAGTCCACGCTTGAATTAACCAGGGACTCTTCCAATCTATCCCGTCCTTCTCCCACCGATGGAGCTAGGTATTTGCAAGAACGATAGATTGGGGACCCCTGGTGCTGTCCTATATATAATCCTTACCATCAAAGGATTAACTCTACTTAAAATTTAAGTAGATCATTATCCAAAGTGCCAATTAGAGTTAACTTAGGACTCCTATTAGATAAAGTCATGGACCACTTTATATAGTTTGAATTTAGGTTTGAATTAATATCATCACGAAGTTAATTCAGAATAGAACTCAAACTATCAAAGCTGTGTCGACAAGTGAGCGAACTGTGATGCCTGAGTAGTCCTCAACTCGGCAAACCCTGCTGCCTGAGCGACCCTCAGCTCTGCTAACTCCTGCTGCATGATACCCATAGCACTCTCGAGGCGCTCGACTCTGTCCTGTCCTCGAGATGGAGAAAAGATACGCACTGGAGGTGGCTCCGGTGCTGTGGGTGGTGCCTCGGCCTCTGCCCCTGCATCTGTGTCCACTGGTGGTGGCTCTAAGGCTGCCTGTGAGCCCTCGGCCTGCTCTGTTTGGGAAATGGTCCATATATATACTCCTGGCCCTGTCCTACGGATCATCCCCATCATCCTCAGTGTATCTGTGCCGAGAGGGATCGGTATACTGGTCTTCTCTGCCTCTCGTACTCCATCTCTGAGACTCATCCCTATCAGGAGTCTCGAAATGTAGGGTCCTGCGAAGATCACTCCAACCCTAGGGTACTGGCCCTGATGGCGCAAATACTCTGCTAAGATGTGCCCTAAGTGGAGTGGTACCCTCTGAGCCATCGAATATAGATAAAGAAGCTCCTGGCGACTCAGAACCCCAGTGCTATCACCTCGGCCACTCACTGATCTACTAAGAATGGCATGTAAGTATCTGTAGGCCGGGCGAGACAAGCACGTGGCCTTTGAGATCCCTGGCTCATACTGGCCTTCTCCGCACAAATCTCTGTATGCCCTCTGCGGGGTAAGACTGCCCGGGTAGTCTGTAGGAAGATCCCTGTACTCCTCGGTTTGTGTATAGGCCTCATCGTATAGTCCCAGATGGATCGAAAACTGGGTCAAGCTGAAGCTGAAATGCTGGCCTAATACCCTGAACTGAATGGTATCAGGAGTGGAAAAATCCCTGTATGATCTGTCAAACTCAAATGAAGCCAGGAACTCCAGTGTCACCCCTCGAATGGCTGGGTCTCTAATCCTCAATAATCTCCTCCAGCCACCCACCGAGAGTAGCTCCTCAACCTCCTCGGCAATCCCGTCACCCCCCTGGATCTCTCTGATAATGCTCAGGTCGGGGTATCGTGACTGTCCGAAATGGAGTGTGGATAATCTATCAAACCTGGTCTGGTGCTCAGGTATACGGAACTCTGTCTCCTCTGGAGGGGGTGTGGGCTCATGGGGTCGCTTCCCAGCCGACTTCTTGGACCTGGAAGTCATATCTGCGAGATTGAAAAGAGAATTGATAAAAAACATTAAAATATAACAATCTGCAAAAATCCACACGGCCGTGTGTTAATTCCACACGCCCGTGTGGATCATCGGGCGGACAGAGCATAACGGCCGCGGGGCCAAAATTCCAAAATTAACAATCTAATTCGTTCCAATTCATTCCTAAGCATACTCGCATACTCATTAATCATTCAATATAGGCGAAATCATAAAAAAAAACTAATTAAGTTGAGAATTGACGGAGAAGAAGGCTTTGAAGTCCTTACCGACGGAGTGGATGAAGAAATATTAAGAACCGGTCGGAAAACTCCAATAAAAGCCTCAAAAATCCTCTGAGATGGTTGGGGAACTAGTGGAGAGAGTAGAAGGAGAGTTTAGAATGAAAATGGAAGAGGCACGAGTGAAAACCAAAAGAAATCGCACGGCTTTTGGAGTTCTGGGAATTCACACGGCCGTGTGACAATGCCACACGGCCGTGTGCCTCTGAAATTAGGGTTCACAGGGGCCAACACACGCCCCTGTGTGCATTCTGTTTACTCTCTGGCTACCCCACACGGCCGTGTGGAAATTCCACACGGCCGTGTGCCTTCACAAGGATGTCCACAGGGGCTGGTACACGGCCCTGTGGCTTCTCGGGAAAACACAGAAGCTCTCTGAAAAATATCACACGGCCGTGTGTTAATTCCACACGGCCGTGTGCCCAACCTGGCCAAGAACACAAGGCCGGTCACAGGGGCCAACACACGCCCCTGTGGCCTCTCTGATTTGCCCGAAAAATCTAAGTGTTTCACACGGCCGTGTGTTTATTCCACACGGCCGTGTGCCAATCACAAGCTCTTCCACAGGGGCTGTCACACGCCCCTGTGTTTTCTCGGGAAGAAGGGATTTTTCTGCAGAGTTTTCACACGGCCGTGTGTTAATTCCACACGGCCATGTGCCTTAGCGCAGTGGCACTCACAGGGGCACCCACACGCCCCTGTGAACTCTCTGGAAAAGAGTTGAAGTTCTGCGAAAATTCACACGGCCGTGTGTTAATTCCACACGGCCGTGTGCCCCTTCTGAAGTTTTCACAGGGGCAAAGTCACGCCCCTGTGTCTTCTCTGGTTGAGCTCCAATTGGTAACACACGGCCGTGTGTTAATTCCACACGGCCGTGTGTTTTCTCTGGTTTACTTAGAAAATTTTACAGACTCTCAGAAAAATTCAGAAACTCTTTAAAAATACTTAGAGCCTATAAAAACCATAAAATTACGACCAGAAACCAAAGAAAACACACTCAACCAACCTAAACTTCATCAATTATCGTTAAGGCACACGAAATTCATCAAAAACCCACAAGAAAATCGCAGCGTAAGCACATGAAAAATTCAGGACACCAAAACTAAGACTTTTTATTCAATCTAAAGCTAACTAGGTCCTAGAAAAACTGTAAAGCCTTGGGTTGCCTCCCAAGAAGTGCTTGTTTAACGTCACTAAGCTTGACGTACCTGGCTTACCTCAAGGCGGTTCATGAATGGAAGTTGCCCTCTTCCCTACAACCTGGAAGCATGCATTACATAACCTTTGTAGAGTAGAGGGGAAGTTGTCGAGTTTGTTACCACAAAAGGGTGAATCACCCTTACTCCTTGAATGTTCATTCCCCTTGTTGTTAGGGTTCTTCTTGTGGCGTCTTTTCGACCTTTTCATCCTCCGAAGCATTTTCTTCATACGCTCCGTTTCTTGCTTGAAGTCATCCTTGATTAGACCAATGGAGAGCACTTCTTCTTCAATCTCCAAGTCTTGGAACGGCCACCCTTCATATGGATCCAGGTTCATCATTTCCTACACATAATCATCTATTAGTTCATCGGTGGTGTCAAGAAAATATAAAGTGTCATCAAAATCGAGAGAGTGTCTCATGGCTTCGGCGAGTCGGTATGTGAGCTTGTCTTCTCCTACTCGCAATCTGAGCTCCCCGCCGTCCATGTCGATCAAGGCCTTGGAAGTACGCAAGAATGGCCTTCCAAGGATCAATGGAACCTCGACATCCTCATCGACATCCAACACTACGAAGTCAACAGGAAATATCTATTTATCGACTTTCACCAACACATCTTCCACAATCCCTCTCGGATGCCTCACTGATCGGTCCGCGAGTTGAAGTGTCATCCGAGTGGGTCTTGGCTCGCCCAAACCTAGCTTTTGGAAGAACGTGTAAGGCATGACATTGATGCTTGCCCATGAGTCGGCCAATGCCATCTCTTCACCCATGTTGCCAATGTTACATGGTATTATGAAACTCCCGGGATCTTTTCTTTTGCTAGGCATGTTCTTTTGCAATACGGCCGAGCAATTGGCATCGAGTATCACAGATGCACTCTCCTCCAATTTCCTCTTGTTGGTTAGGAGGTCTTTCAAGAACTTCACGTACTTAGGCATTTGGGCTAATGCTTCCGCGAATGGTATGTTGATGTGCAACTGTTTGAAAATTCCCAGAAATTTCTTGTATTGTTCATTGTCTTGGTCATTTTTTAATCGTGAAGGATAGGGGATCCTTGGCTTGTAGGGTGGGGATGCCACCTCTTTTTCCTTCGTTACTCCTTCCTCTACCTCCACTACCTCGGGTGTCTCTTGGGCCTTCTCTAGAGGGAGATTTCTCTCGACCTCTTTCCCACTCCTGAAGGTGAATTGCTTTCAATTGTTCCCTCGGATTTGTCTCCGTATTACTAGGCAAACTCCCTTGAGGCCTTTCCGCTAATGTCTTCGCAATTTGCCCCACTTGATTTTCCAAATTATGTAAGGAGGCGGTATGATTGCGAAGTGTAGCTTCCACCGACTGGAATCTAGCATCCGATGAAGAAACAAACCGTGTGAGAGCTCTTTCTAGATCAGTCATCTTTCCTTCTATCCCTGTCACTCGGCTTTCTAAATTCGGTGCTTGTTGGTTCTGAAATCCTGGTGGTGTGTTATTCTTTTGTTGTGACTGTCCTTGGTTGCTCCATGAGAAATTTGGGTGATTCCTCCACCCTGGATTATAAGTGCCACTATACGGGTTGCCTTGGCCTTGTCCTCTGTAGTTATTTCCCACAAAATCAGCCTGCTCCACCGTACTAGCGCCCCCAATAGCAATCGGACAATCACTTGAAGCATGACCTCCCCCACAACCGTTACATGTAGTGATGGCCGCAACTCTTGGTGAAGTTAGAGCGTCCAACTTCTTACTCAATGATTCTACTTGTGCCACCAAAGATGTAACTGCATCAACATCATGAATTCCGGCTACCTTCCTTCTGTCCCTTGTGTTCCATTGATAGCTATTCATCGCCATCTCTTCAATAAGGTGCCGGGCTTCATCGGGGGTCTTGCCTCCCAGAGTCCCTCCTGCCGCTGCATCTAAAAGTTTCTTAGTGCTTGGATTCAACCCATTATAAAAAGTATGAATGATCATCCACTCGGGGAATCCGTGTTGCGGGCACTTCCGGAGGAGCTCCTTGAACCTATCCCATGTCTCGAATAGAGACTCCAATTCCACTTGCATGAAGGATGAGATATCATTCCGGAGCCTTGCTGATTTTCCCGGCGGGAAATACCTAGCCAAGAATGCCTCGGCCATCTCTTCCCATGTAGTGATAGATGCTCTCGGTAATGAATGTAACCAATGTCTTACTTTCCCCTTCAATGAAAATGGGAAGGCTCTCAATCTGATTGCGTCGTCCGTTACCCCATTGATCTTCAACATGTCGCACACTTCAAGAAAATTCTCTAGATGGTTGTTGGGATCTTCATCGGCCAACCCATTAAACTGTGCGGACTGTTGCAACATTTGAATGAACGACGGCTTCAACTCAAAGTTATTTGCGGTAATTGGGGGCCTCACAATGCTTGATTGGGTCCCCATTACCGCGGGTCTAGCAAAATCAGCCAATGTCCTTTGTTGTTCGTTCTGTTCTGCCATAGCTTCCGACCCTTCTGAATCTATGCTGGCTTGCTCGGATTGTTCTTCCACAGGCTCTTTCCCTTTACGGTGTATTCTCCTTCCAATGTTCGAGTCTCCTTCAACAAGAATCGAAGGGTTCCCGCGGGTCATAACCTGAAGCCAACACAAAGAAAAGAAAAATAAGAACAATGATAGTTAAAGAAAGTATGAAATAGTCAACGAAGTGAATGACTAAAATAGCAAAAACAAGTATAAAAAATACGCCTATTCCCCGGCAACGGCGCCAAAAACTTGACACAACCTTTTGCATGCGTACCGCAAGTGCACGGCCTTGTCGAAGTAATAAAAGTTACCCCGGTGAGTGGGTAGTCGAATCCACAGGGAATAGGGATTTAAAATACGAGAAGTTGCTATTGAGTCGTGTGATGTACGAAAAGAAACAATGATCGGAGTGATGAGTGAATTTATGGGAACTAGAGTAGATGCAAAGCAAATAAATTGAAAGATGAAAGAGAGAAAAGTGCAAGCAACGAGTAAAAAGAGAGAGACTAGTAATAAGTGAAAATAGGGTATCCGGACAAGTTACCTCTAGGACTTATGCTTCTAGTGCAAGACTATGCTATTATACCTTCCTATTGATGTTAATTGAGTCGAGGAAAATCCTGAAACACACGGTCCCAAATCTAAGGTCAACCGTGGCTAACCCCAACACTATGTCCCGGCAATAGGATTCACGTCAACCCTTCACTCTGTTGATTGCTCAACTAAGCCCCAGGGGAGTATTTCTACCTAAGCCTAACACTACGTGGGATTGCTTTAAGCTCTAGGGACTCCTAGTGATAAAACCTATTCCTATGTATGATAGTTCTAACCCTTTGGTCCAGGAGGAAGAACCATTGTCTAAATTAAGCCCCAGTACGTAGGATTCACGTCACCCCAAAACCTTGGGGAAGTTTGTCTACCTAGCACTTCACTCTATTTCGACCTCTAATGACTCAAGGAATCGGAGGTAGGGAGAAATCACAACGGAAGGGAAAGGGGTACGGTGCTACCTCACAACTCTCCCTCTCAACCCTCTTCAATTTTAAGTAGTCTAATCCTATAGGAGTTGTCACACCTCCAAAGGATAACCTAGATTGTTCTCAATCCTTAGTGTCACGGCTAAGAGAAAACAATAGCACAAGAAATCTAAAATTGAAACTCGAATTTATTCATCAATTAATGGAAAAGCATAATAACAATGTCAAAGAAACATAATTATTCTAGAGTTTTACAAGTCCGAATACCCACGAGGGGTTTAGCTCCTCATGGAGCTATACATGTTCATCAATTTATGAAAGAAAGAACAAAATAAAGACATCAATGAAAACCCCCTCGCGTATGGTGTGGCCGTGGTCTTGTGCGGCCGTCGAACGTCGGTGACGATGCCGATGACGCGCTCCAATCCTCCACAAAGTCCTCTCCGAAACCCTAGCCGCCCTCTCCAGAAGTTAGGGAGAAAGATAGGTCCAAAGATTCTTCAAAAAGTCTTCAAATCGGCTTTAAATAGGCTGAGTGCGGCTTTAAATTTGAAGTTATCGGGAATTCACACGGCCGTGTGGAATTTCCACACGCCCGTGTGAAGTTTCTGTCTTTCCTGAAAATTACTTCACACGGCCGTGTGTTAATTCCACACGCCCGTGTGAAGTTTCTGGCTTGCTGGAAAATCAATCCACACGGCCGTGTGTTAATTCCACACGCCCGTGTGACGTCTCTGGTTTGCTGGAAAATTAGTTCACACGGCCGTGTGTTAATTCCGCACGCCCGTGTTTTAATTCCGCACGCCCGTGTGAATTCTCTGGAACCTTGATTCTTCGGCAGAAGTGCACAGTAACTTGCTACAGTGATTCGCTACAGTAACAAGCTGCAGTGTTGCTACAGTACACTCCGAAATGCTCCCGAATATGTTGTTTCTTCATCGAGGCCATTGAATTGGGCACACAATCAATGGTAGATCGTGCCTATTGCTTCGAGTCTCCTTCTTGGTGAAGTTTTCCTAAGCTACACGAGTTAGACTTGTTGTGAATGTGACTGCCTTTGTGCCCCTCCAAAGGAGTTTGGCACACACTCACAAGTCTAACCTCGTGCCTTGTTCCTTGCTTGGTCTGAAAACCTCCCAACAACGGCGAACACGACCTAACTTCGTTCTTCTTTTCCAACTTAGCTCCACGAAACCTACAATGCTCAAGAATACACAAATGCACACTATTTAGTGATAAAATCTGATAAAAGTATGTTCATTTGTAAGATAATAACGCTTCGCGTTACTACAACACAAGTACTTATCAGCTGTGCCTAAGCTATAGTTACCCTTACGAGATTCATACGCTACTTAACTCTTATCTAGAGCGCCTGTACTTAAGCATGGTCGTGCTTTATGGAAGCACGGCCTACTGTTCTTGGTGACATTAATTTGACTAATTAGTCACCATTCCTTCACTTGCATGTCATTATTCGTAGGAAGAAGACTAGTAAGGGTCCCCAGTCGAAGAAGAAGTCACATAGCATAGAGAGTTCAAGGATTACTTCCGCATAACCTTTATTCGAAGCACCGATTCATAGGGAATGCTACCAGTGTTCCCTAAGCTGTAGTTTTGGGTGTCTCCACACCATTGATTGGGACACATTGAAAGCAGCTAATCTTGCAAATGAAGTACAGTGGTATTTAAGTGTGGGCTCACGGTTTCACATTTTTGATATAACTGACCCTGATTACCGTACTGAGCTAACTTTGGAAGTCTTGGCCACTTTCGAGAAGAAAAAGGGGGAGGTATCTTGGCATCGACCAGATGCACTTAGTTTTCAGATGATGGGGAAGTGGTTTGTAATGAGTTATATAGAATTTACAATTCTAATGGGGGTTTATGATGAAGAATTCACTCAAACAGTGGAGTATGCAAACCTTCCACTCCTGAGTGTACTGTTATTACTGTAATAACATCGTTTATATATTAATAATTTGCTATTTGACCCATGTTCTTCCAAGGCTTCGACTCTTCGATCCCCAGGTCTTCGTGTGCTTCATTCATTACTAAGTAGATCAGTTACTAGAAGAGGTGTAAGTACGGGAGTTGTTACTCACGGAGATTTCTAGTATCTGATTAGTATGATAGATAGAGTCCCGCTTCATTTAAGTTATGTTTTAGCCAGTGCTCTGCATCATCAAGCAACAACCCGCTGGGCCGGTATTATTTTTGTTGGTCCTTATATCATGAGATTGGCAAAGGGGTTGAACTTATTGGCAAACATGGATTGAGTGACAATTGCCAGCATAGTCAAGCCTATCGATATTCTTACTTTGCACGTGATGGTGTTATTCACTCCATAGGGTATCAATGATAATAACCCTCTCATCACTACCTATGTGACTCAGTTTCACAGTTTGGCATCCCCACTTCCCCAAGGTAATGCCGATTCAACTTTGTCCGGTGGTTTTCTGTTTGACCTGTGGCTGATGTAGAGTTTATAGAGAATTGCGAACCACTGTGATGCCTCCTCTGTTAGATCTTCATCATTTACGTGCAGTATTGGAGTGGATACCACTGATTTGAACAACCATGTTGCTAATTTAGGAGACACTTCAACAGTTGTGGATAGCCAAGGCACTTAGGATGCCACAGAGTCCAAGTCTGATTGAGCATCTTCTAACACTCTATCTTTTGCTTTTACTTTTTATTTTCAGTGGTTGGACTTTGCATTTCATTTTATTATTAGACTAGTATTTTTTTTTTTGTTACAGTTAGCAAGGAGAGTCCACTACTAAATTGTTTATCTTTCTTTTTTTCTATTTTTCATTTCAGTATGTTATTTTATTTTATCTTTTTTGGTATTTATGCTTCACATTGTACCCTTCTTGCTTTACAAGATGTATGTCATCTTTGGAATTTTGAGTTGTTCACATTGAGAGCTGCATCATCACTCTTAGTGTCTACAGAAGCACTAATAACTCTCAATTTATTCTATCGTCTTCTTTTATTTGTTTGTGTGCTTGCATGTTGTACATTGAGGACAATGTAATGTTCAAGTGTGGGGGAGGGTTATCTTTGTATTCATTGTGATGATGTATACTTACGACGATCTATGACTAGTTGTTAGGGATTCACAAGACTAGGGGTGACATTAGAGCTAGTGTACTTTGTTGTGCTAAATGTTGTTTCATCCATGCTTCAGAAATCCTTTCTAGTTCACTTTTTACCCTAGTTGTGGGCTTACTTGTATCCTAGGAAATATTGTAGTTTTTAGACCATTTCTCTCTTTAAAAAAAAAAGAATAAGTGTGAAAGATAACTCATTTTTCTTTTTAGTTGTCAGAAAGTCGGATTCGAATGAATGCCCTACAGACAGTTGTAAATAGTTTATGCTAAAGATGGTAGAAAGAGCTATCTTCTTTTGAAGTGTGAAAGACATCCTTGAGTAGTCAGATTTTGGGCTTTACCATTGTTCACTTGATGGCCTACCGAGGGAAAGGGCTACCTTTAGGGAGTATAAAGCTACTACACACTTAGTTAGGTTGGAAATAAGGTATGTTGAACTAGTTTTCTTTTCTAAGGAACATGGGCACATTCCTAGGGTGAACGCACATACACACGGGGAGTATGGAGTATTGGGTGAATCTATTTCTTGAGAAATAAACTGTTCACGCATTAGTCTCTAATGTTTACTTGTTATCCTGAATTCCTTATCTTTTATGAGATTGAAGGTCATGCACTCATCTTCTTTTCTTGTGAGCCGAGTGTTTGCTTAAGGATAAGCAAAGGTTTGAGTGTGGGATATTTGATGAGTGCATTTTATATAAATATTTTATATACCTTATTATGTGTTTTACTTGTTCTTTTACCACATTTTTATGATAAACCGATTCTACTTGAGGTATGTTTGCTAAATGTGCAAATAATTGAGGTTCAGACCAAAAGGAATGAAAAAGAGACAAATTCTGATGCAAACTACATTAGAGTACAAGTTTAAGGACAAGTAGGGTCCGAAGCACACTTATGCTTGGAAGCACAGTCGGAAGCACGAGCATGTTGAATCCCCATGCGTTTTACTAGAGTCTGCACAGAACTGAGAAGCACGGTTTAGTTTCTGCTAGCATCATCATGCTAAGGAAGCATGGTCGATAAGCATGGGCATGCTTACCCCCGTGCATTTTACTAAAAATCTCATGAGAATATTAGCAGGGTCACTATGCTTCTAGCACGAGTGTGCTCTCAGAGCACGGGCAGTAAGTAAGGACGTGCTTACCCCGTGCGATTTACTAGTTTTGCACCAAAATTATTCCCCAAGATCTGGATCTAAGCACGGTCATTAGCAAGCCGATTAGCACCACCGTGCTTACATCAACAAAAAGGTTATTTAAGCTTTAAAGTTAGATTTCGAAGAAATATTCTTCTCTTTTTCTGGAGGCCCTAGTTAGGGCAACCGTCGGCAACATTCAAGACCGGATCTAGAGTGAAGACAAGGATGGAAAAGGATGATTATTGGCGACAACCATATCAAGCCTTCTCCAACTTGATTGTGAATCAAGAAGGGAGTCTAATAGACAATTTCTATTTCTCTTATTACTTTCTTATGGTTGTTTGTAAGACTATGAGGGGCTAACTTTCTTTTGGTGCTCTGGATTATGAGCCTTGACTTCTAATGCTTTGATTTTAGTGATATTGATTCTTGAGTTTCCTTGTGCTCTTCAGTTTGTTTATACCACTTATTTTTCTATGTGTTGATTGCCTTGATGCTTGTATGTTGATAGCTTAATGAAGGGCTTGCCGATAGCCGCGTAAGCATTGATTTTTCATTGCTATTTCCCTTGTTAGTTGCCATTGCATTTTAAGTTGCTATTTAACCTTAGATTGATTCTTTGGCTAGAGGGTAATCTTTACTCATCTAGCTAAAGAACACATCAGGAAAGGGGTTGAGTCCACTCTGAGCCTTGGGCAAGGACTTACGTTATCAAACCTTCCGTAGGTGTTCACCACTGTCCAAGAAGAAACTCTTGAATCATTGCCTAGTTATTACATTTGTCAAGGGGATAAATCCGGGGCACTATCTTTTCCACTGCTATCTCTTTAACCCAAAACCCTGTCTTTTCTTCTTTTTATATTCTTCTATTCTTTAGTAGTGTCAATTACTTTAAGCCAATCTTTGAACTGGCTAAATATTAAAAAATGAGCAAGTATAGAGAGCTATACCAGTCCCAGTGGATTCAACTACCCAATCCTTGATGCAATCTCGGCATGTGTACAAATCGTACCAACTAATAGAGTGGTACCCCTAAGGGGTAAGGTTGTCAAATCACAGAGACTGGACTTCTAGTTTTAATTGATCTTCTAATCTTTAGTAAGTCAATAATGGGTTGGTAGGAAGAATAACTAAACAAGATAAAATAATAAACAATGGAATTATGAGGCAAACTAGGATCGAGTTTTCAATAACAAGAAAGCAATGCCCCGAGACAATCCCTATGTGCTTTAGCGTACTGATTTGCTTCTAATGGCTACCAAGTACATCCTAAGGTTCTTGTGGGTGCTCAAAAGCAATGTTGTATCTATGGCTCTCAAATAAGCCAAGTTTTGCAAGTGTAACTATATGCTTCATACATGCCAAGTTTTGCATCTACACAAGGGAATCACAACTATGCTAATCCACACATACCAAGTTTTACACAAACAACTATGCAAATCATGCACACTAAGTTATGCAACACATGAATAAGCATAAGAACGCATCAAAACTTGGTATACATTAAAAACAAGTAGTAAAAGTACACTAAGCAGCATAGTTCAGCATCCTAGGGCACCGTGGAACGGTTAGTCCCTCATGATTTCATACAATTGAGAAGAAGAAATGAATGCAATAAGGTAAGAAATCATGACTTCCCCATTTTACAAAATCTCCTTAGTTGTGCTTCAAGAGCTTTATGGATGAGCTAACTCCACTTCTCTAGTGCCTCCAACTCAACCTTGATCCCCTTAGATAGTTTGGTGAAACATGATCATCGTCTTCATGAGTGCTCTCTAAGTGGAGTAGAAAACCTCTGAACAAAAGATGCCCAATAAACAATAGATCTGGTAGACAAAAGGGCTTTTCGGGCTCAACACGTCCTAAGCACGGTCATGCTTCAGCCTTGCTTTTATTGGGGCATCTGAGCGAATCGGCTAAGTGTTATCTAGAGAAAATCATGGAGAGAGCACGGTCGTACTCTGCCCATGCTTAGCTTGAGTATGCCTACGCAAAGAACACACAGACCATGCTCTCCTTGTGAGTAGATGGGGCTCCAATTCTAAGATAATCACGGGGAGAGAGTATGGTTGATCAGCTACTTAGGCTTCTTCAGACAGAAAAAAATCATGGAGAGAGAGAACGGTCGTGCTCTGCTTGTGCTTGGCTTGAACACTTAGAAAAATATGCATTCTTTGGTCGATTTCCTCCCAATATTGCTCCTATTAGCTCTGAACCATAAACTTTTGCATCATGAACAAACATACAAGGAATAGCATTGTATATGTCCAAAACATGACAAAAGATGAGCAAAAGTATGAACTGGGAGTAAGTAAAACATGATATAAATTGCACTCTTAATCCTTTTGGGTACACTTTACTACTTGTACAACCCGTGCACTTTACTACTTGTACGATTCATCTTACACTCAACTCCGGAGCTCAAAGGAAGCTTGAATCTGCCCTCAATTGATGGTCTTCGCTTCCTTCCAAACCTTAGCCATCACTTCTCCAACAAAAAATCCCTTCAATAGTCTAACTTTCGGGCTTATATATACCGGTTCGACTCATGCACTACCCTACTTGGGGTGTGCTTAAGACTGCACTTTACTAACAAATTTTGGGGCTCAAATTGCATGAAAAAATCCATCTCCAAAGATTTGCACGAGCAAAGCATTGCCTGAAGCATTGTCGTGCTTTCATAAACACAACCATGTGAGGAGCTAGTTGCCCATGCTTCCTTTAATTCCTCAAAACTTGTGAATTGCACACACATAAGCACAGTCATGCCTCCTTTTGCATGGTTGTGCAAGGTGCAAAGACGCCGTGTTGGCTCAATAAACTTTGAATTCTCAGTTGGTGTAATTTGCATAGCTTGAGCACGGCCTAAGTAGGGCTTGCTTCTCTCTAAACTATTTTTTCCTCTTTGTTCAACTCTAATTCACACAAATTCTCCTTTTTTTTTTTTTTTTGTGTCCCAAAACCTGTCTTTCTACTCATTAACACACAAAAATACCCAAAATAGCACTAAAATATAGAAAAACATTGAAGAAGACAAAAAAAAAAAAAAAAAAGAAAAAGAAAAAAGTGCATGTAAAATATATGTTAATTATGCATATAATATGCCCTCATCATATTCCCCCATGCATTTGAAATGCATCATCATCATCATCACTGGTCTTGCTATCATTATTATTATGGTTGTAGTTATTTGGTTTAAAAATAATAGTAATATAAACTATTAATAATATAGTCAAGAAAAGCTTTATTGTTAATCTCATTATGAATGATATCAAAAACAATTTGAAAATATATTTCATTTGTTATTATTATTATTATTATTATTATTATTATTATTATTATTATGGTGCTCTTGTTGTTGTTGTTGTTGTTATGAACTACTGTTTTGCTCATCATCACTATTATTAGAGTAGTAAAATTTATAGCAAAGTTATAAAAATTTAGATTTTAGAACTGAAAATGAAAAACATGAAAGAAATGTTATTTAAAAAAAGTGGAAATAAACTGAAGAGATGAATTAGTTAATATCGAGAACAAGGTCTCTCATTTCAAAATGAAACTTATTCTATTCGCCCCACGTTGTTCTTCAGCTTCTGTTGTTTAGTCATTATTCCTAAGAAGTTATTCTTCCATTATTCCCGCTACTAAACACTACATAAATAAACAACTTCAGTTAAAAATAGACATAAAAAATTTAGATCACACGCCGACAACAATTAAAATATCTACATTAACTAATTCCATTAAAAATCTATATTTAATAACATTACTATTAGAAAATTATTTAAAATTTAGATAAAAAAATATAATACTACACACATGTGTAAGTCCCTGGCTTCCTTTAAATTTAGGGCATTTATCACCTATTTGCTAAATTTATATTGATATATAATGAATTTAAAGTTTCCATACAAAAGATACGGGTAATATCTTTAGTGGTTACTGCACTATAGTCATTTTTTATTTTTAAATATTGTATTTTAATTTGTATTATTTTGACCACTCAATTTTAATTTGTGTTTGACTGAATGATACCAAGAGGATTTCGGAGGGAATTTGATGATGTATATGCTAGATTTGCTATATCAACACTAATTCACACGCGTTATCTACATGCGCAGACATGGCATGTCATTAAAGAGAGCAACATGGTTACAATTATTGACATGGTATATACATGTTAGCCTAGTGAATTGATCAATAAGAAAAGCCATATGGCTCTCTTTGCTAATGTGGCATGTTCGTGTATATAGACGACGTTGCGAATTGGTGTTGACGTGACAAATAGGGCGTACATGTCATTAAATTCTTTTTCAGAATCCTTGTGGTACCATCTCAATGAATACAAATTAAAATTGGGTGACCGAAATGATATAAATTGAAGTTTGATACTCAAAGTGAAAAATAACTATAGTATGGTACCCACCCAAAAAATTTTACCCCAAAAGATACTATTGCAAAATTTTTATCATTTTAATATATTTTTTATTTTTTCTTCAATAATTATGACACCTATATTTATTGTCTACAAATAATATTTTTAAATTATTTTGATAAACAAGGATTCAGTTGATCATAATATATATATATATATAGAGGACCAATCCTCTATGGACGTCCATAGATTTCTAATCTATGGACGTCCACTATCAACCGTTGGATCTCGATCCAACGGCCATCAGTAATGAACAGTAATTACTACAGTAATATCTACAGTGAGTACTGTTTCGAACAGTAATTACTGTTCATCAACATCATCCGTTGGATCATGATCCAACGGTTGATAATAGGACATCCATAGATTAGAAATCTATGGACGTCCATAGATAACATATTGTCATATATATATATATACACACACACTTTTGTACATGTAAATTTTATCGATGGATGAAAACAAAACCTGATAATTTTCCTTTTGACTTGAAAGCATAAAGAGGCTGTGGGGTCATGGGGCAAGGAACAAAGGTTCCATTCTGGCATATAATGAAGTCCTCCGCCAGCCCTACCCACCGAAAGATAATAGAAACTAAACCATTACATCCAAATACAATTTAGAAGTAATTAAAGATTTTGTAGCATTCTTCTAAAGTCTCTTTCTTCAAGTTTTATGTTCGTGATATTTGAATGCCTTTATAGCTTAAGAGTTAAGTGCATGTGACCCTCTCGTGAGACACAATGGCCCCTTTGCCACCTCTCCTGTCTGGTGAATAATAGCAATGTTGATGACATCATTTTATTAGTGTATTTAAGAAACAGACATTTCATATGACTAAACCAAGGGCCAAGCATTGAGAGGCTTATCAAGGTCGGACAAAATTTTATAAATAATAATATAAAATTAATATATTAAATAATAAATTAATTTTAAAATCAATAGCACAAAAAACATTAACCAAAATACTCACCTCATGTTTAAAAAAAACTATAGTTATAACATGTGAATTACATGATGGAAGGGGAGATGGGAATAATCCTTATAAAAGCTCAAATTCTCTTGTTGAAATTGTTAGGGAACAACAAAAGATAGCATAGGCATTTCTATAAAATCCATTGATGTGGACAATCATCTTCTGTGGCTCTTTTAATCACACGTAGAAGGGGAGATGGGAAATTATAGAAAACCCTAATTTTATATCTTAATTATTGTTGTGTGTTAGCCAGGGACCACACTTTATTTATAAGAAAATTTATTAGGCTAATTATAGTCTGCCCATCATAAACTTGATGATTTTGCCCCCAGAAATTTTACACATTTTTAGTTAACCCCACAAATCTAATTTAGATGATTAGAGCGTAATCCAAAATTTAGATCACTATAATTAGCTCTGTTAAACCAAATATGACAATACATACACAGTTATTAATGAGATTTGTGAACGTCAACATAACCTAATGCATATATTTTATTAGATCCCTACATAATGTGTAGTCCACATGCCAACAATCTCCCATTTGGAATACACAATCATGTATCTCCGAGAACTAACAACTGTGTACAAGTTACCATCAACAATCAAAATTGCACACAACTAAAAAATCATCTAAACCAATCTCATCTGTTAACCTTATCTATACATGCAACAAAGGGGCAATCATCACCAGTATAAAGTACCCATAATGATCACATACATTGACTTAATTAACAACACAGATCAAGTATGGATGAGTAGTATGGAAATTCTGAGCCAATGTGATCTACACTTGCTAGTCCAACTTAAAAAACTTTATGAGATCAAATTTCAGAGTAAAAATAATGAATAAATTGAAATTTCATTAAATCTATTTGAAGATGTCATAACACCAATACAAGTCAACTATGTAAAAACTAAATATAAACTCCCATTAATCAAAAGCCACTCAACTAACAACGCCTATACGAGCAACATGCTCATGAAAAATTGTAGGTGCCGATGTTTTCTGAGCAAATCCTCAATTATGAAGTTTGTCTATATAAACTTAATACTCATAAAACCACTCTAAAATCTCTTCTTAACAACTAAGAACTTGATATCTATATTCTTAGATCTAGATAGCTCCAATTGCTATTTGAAAACAAAACTGTTGCTCTATTGCCATCATATAACGGTAATGGCCTTTCTATGTTTCAACTACCAGCAATCCTCCAACAAAATTATACAACCAAATTCCATAACTAGATGCCTCATAATGACCAGTGATAAATTTTGCCTCCGCAGTCAATAAAGTGACAGGCGATTGCTTGGCACTTTTCCATGAAATAGCACCATCAAGCATAACGAAGACATAATTAGATGTAGATTTTCAAATGTCCAAGTATCTAGTGAAGTCAGAGTTTGAATTCCTAATGATCACAAACCTATCAGACCTTTTATATGTGAGTATGTAGTCCTTTGTCTTCAAAAGAAATGTGAAGAACCTTTTAGCCATAACCCAATGTTTTTTGCCCTGATTTCTTTGATATCCTTCAAGAATTCCCACTATAAATGCTATGTCAAGAAGGGTATAAACCTATGTATATGTAAGACTTCTCACTACATATGCATAGGAAATATCGTGCATATACTTGGATTCAATTTCTCCTTCAAGACACTATTTAATAGTAAACTTATCTCCTTTCAATAAGGGGGTGCCATAAGACCTGCAATTCTATAGCCCTATTGTGATAAACCAAGGTAATCTCATAGTTGGTTACAATGAACATGGATAATGAATACGAAGGGATCCTCATCAAGATTTTTCATTTTAAAACTCTTTGAAAGAAATTTCTTGGTTTCCCAAAGAAGGTATATATTATTGCTAGTAAGCAGAATGTCATCCATATTAAAAGCCAAAATTATGAACTTACTCTCGATAAACTTATGGTACACACAATTCTTAATAGTGTTCATCTTATAACCATATGAGGAAACAACTTGATAAAATTTTTGTACCATCGACAAAAATTTTGCTTAAACCAATAAATGAATTTCTTAAGTTTATACAAATCATTTGGTCATTTTCCTAATTAACTAATCCCTCTGGTTGCATCATAAATGATCTCCTCAATGTCTTTGTTTAGGAAGTCTGCCTTTATATCCATTTGATGTAGATCAAGATCAAAATATACCACTAATGGTAAAATGTTCCTAAAAGAGTCTTTAATAGAAACTAGAGAGAATGTGTATTTATAACCGATACTCTCCCTCTGAGTAAATCCTTTCAGAACCAAACGTGCCTTATACCTTTCAATATTATGTTGTGAATCTCTTTTGGTCTTAACGACCTATTTGCCTCTAATGGGTTTCACACCGTCAGGTTATAGAACAAGATTCCAAATGTCATTGTCCTATACGGATTGGATTTTCTCACCCATGTATTCGATCGATTTATGAGAGTTTGAGCCATTAATTGACTCATAACAAGTGATTGGGTGATCTCTCATTGAGTCAACATGTCCTTCATGCTTATGGAGAAATACAATATAGTCATCTATAATTGTACTTCTCCTTACTCTCGTGGACCTGTTAGAGGCACTAGTTCTTTTTTAATTTGAAGTTTAATTTGAAGTTGAATATCTTATTCCTTATAGTAACAAGTTAAGGAGCTTCTTCTTGATGGGTAACAACAGTATCATTATCTTTGTCATGTAATGGATGTTGCATTTGAACCACAATAGAGAACGAAACTTGATTGTGATCATTGGCAAGTAGGGAAGGAGGTGTAACCAAATAATCCTTAGATTTGGCTTGGATGGGGTAAAGGAAGGGTTCACAAGGGAAGGTAAAATAAGATAAAGTAAGGTAGAAGAAGGTTTTAAACTATACCTTGTTTGGGGGAAAGGTAAGGTATAAGAAGGTTATCAAACCTTATAGTGTTTGGTTTGAAATTAATGGGAGGTAAAGTTATATACTAATATTACCAAAATTCTCTTTGGGATTATTAAACAAATATTAAAACAGGGAAGTATATAGACAGAGAGATAATAGGTTGTCATTTTGGAATTTTAAATAAAATAAAGAAGTTTATTTAAATTTTATTTAATTTAAAATATCTTTTAAAATTTTAAAAATTCAAAAACATAATATAAATATCAATTATAAATATAGGCAATATGGTCATACAATCCAAACAAGGTAATCAATTATAAAAAATCTTATATTTGAGCTTCGCTGTTTCTAACTGTATTTCATTATGGACCTATGAATTAGCAAAATCAATGAACATCTTTGTTAGATAAGCATGCTAAAGTACAATGTAAGTAATGTCATTTTATATTGTAACCATTCCTTATTATTTCATCAAACCAAACATGAGTTTCATGAATAAGTCTAATTTTGTAAAAATTATTAATGAGCATGGTATATGCATAGACTTCGAGAACAACAAGGTTACTCTTTAGCACTTCAAAAAATAGAGTCTTCCTTACTCTTCCGCATGGTATATCGATGACAAATCAACTTACTAGTGTTTCCAGTTGCAAGCTTTTTGAACTAGCGAGCTTGTAGCCATTCATAACTTTGAACACATATCCAAAGTCCAATCAAACATTGAAAGATAAATTCTAGAAAACATCAATTTGTTATTAAAATTAATCTGTAGCATAACATATTGGTTGTAAGAAACATAGTTTGCATTAAAATGAATAACAACATGAATAGTTGTTGGTGCAAGTGACATGACAACCTTTTCAATATTTGTCTTGTTTAATGAGTTACCTCATAGAAATACTTGAAGTTAGTCTAGTCTTTAAGATGAACTTGTCAAATACAACCCAAGCAACTTACTCATTGAAATAAGTAAAATAGATGATTTATTATTAGTGAAACAAGATTAGAGATGCCAAAGAATACCTATAAATTTTGTTGAATTTGCACTTGCAAGAACTAGTTGGAAAACCATCATATGATGAATAAGATTAAAGCTAATGTTAAAAAAAAAATACTAAATGTTGTCAAGCAAATTCAAAAAGGCATATTTAGAAAAGGTTTCCATATAAAATATTATACACCTAGGATTGATACTAATCTTAAAAAAATGTATGAAATGATAGAAGAATTAAAACAAGACTTATAAGTCCTTAAAGTCTAACAGAAATAGGCCAATTTTCCAATGCATCACATATTTTTTTGAAGAGATACTCTACATTAGTAAAATATATATAATATTATTGGTTAGTCATTCCTTAAATGCTAAACCTCTATCAATAAGGGAAGTCTATCACCTACACAACTTCAGTAGTTGCTATTATCTATTCTTTATTCCATAGCTTCAACATAATAGCAATGACATTTTATAATGATTGAGCTATCAATTCCCTAATCTGTTGCATGAACAAAATGAAAATTAATTCCTTACAGTAAAAGTCAAACCATGATAAGAAAGAATTTCTTATCTATGTGCAATCAAAAGAATATCTCAATGAAGAAATACAGATAAAGGAACTAAGACATAAAGAAGTTGAATGATGGTAAAAACTAATAAATGATCAATTTATCAAATTCTAATGCAATACCTTTAAGCAAGCCATGGCTCTACATTTCTAGCTAAATGTTCATTTTCACATCTCAAATAACACATAGTACAATATAAAGAACATCAACAGACCAACCAAACAAAATTAGTGGGAAATTATTCAATTCAAAAAAGTAGATCATAAATGGGAAAACCACTCTAAGACTTTTTGTCATAGAAAACTTTCAGCCATCAGTGCATTATATGGTTACATCTAAAAAAATCACCCAGATAAGCAGGAAAGGAATTGTAACATAAATATCAAAATACCAGAGTTTCTATCATTTTAACATCTCAGTTATGAAAATCCCAAAAGGAGAAAGGCATTAAAACACAATAAAGACCAGGTTCTTTTGCATTAAAACACAATTCTCTTAAGAACAACCATTAGTTACATAGATTTATAAATATTTTCAAACTCATTAAAATGCTTCATTAGCTACACCCATCAGGAAGATAATACAATGTCTACAAGAATGATATTGATAAATTTATAAACATATATTACATACATAATTCACACATAATTATTGATTTGTTTGAAAGAGAATGCTAACATTTCACTTTAATTGCATGGGTCATGCTTCAAACCCATCAAATTCAATAACAAAGCTTTATAGTGTTCAATTAGGGCATCTAATCAAACCCTCTAACATCTTGGAAGGAACATGTGAGAGGTTCCCAAAAAATGTTATGAGATTACTAAATCAGTAAGCATGGCCCATACATCAACATATTTAGTCGGATATGTAAAACATATATTCAAAATATTTGTGATTTTCTCAGTCATAGTCTTGGTTGTTTTAATCATTGCATTGGTTGATTCAATAAAAGCATTAGGCACCGACTCAAATGTCATAGACAACTTGTTAAAATCATCATGACTATCAAATTCTTTAACTTTCTTTGACCTAAAAGAACTTATTGGTTCAAACAGTGATTATTGATTTGTGACCGTTGGTTATGGTCCATCTCCAATGTCATTGTCATATACATCTATATTGTCATTTCCACCCAAATTTTCCAAATTTGTTGTGTTCTGGGAGACCATCAAATTAATTTAATCAATTGTATTACCTTCAGTTTGAACTCTTCTCCGTCTCATCTCTAATGCAATTAGCTTATCATGTCCACAAAGTTGAACCAATTTCTCATTATTTCTAACACTTATGTTCATCCATTTACTAGCTTTCGGTTTGACATATATATGAAACATTATTAAGATATAACGTCCACCAACATACTTGTACATGATACTAATTTTTTTTTTTAAAACAACAACCTCAAATAGGTGTTGCTATACTTCAGGTTCAGCATTCCACATTTTTGTTGTTGGATTCCAAGTGAATCCACTCATTCCATTCTTGAAAATGTCATAGCATCATCGGGTAAATGTTCATTTTACATTTTTCATATGATTTTGAGTTTTTTCTTTATCTATTGGCTTATCTGTGAATTTATCTTTCAACCCATTGACTATGTTTTCCAATGCATACAAAGTAAACATTCCTTCAACTCTATTCCCCATTGATTGTTGATGCAAGTATGCATTAACTAAAGCATCATCAATGGTGAATGTCAATGTACACATGGTATTTCCAATATGGGCATTTTGAAATTGTCTTCCTCATTGGCATATTTTAAACTACATGAACAACAAGACAATGTTACCGATGACGATAGTAAAATAAAAAATATACAATCAAATAATAACAATGGGAATATAAAGACTCAACCACAATCAAGTGGTAGTAAAACATAAATTAGACACATTCAAATAATCAAGTACTTTCAAAATATCTTTACAATGCAAAACACATTTAAGTAATTAAATAGTAACAAAACATGCAATAAGAGACATAAACAAACACTCTAACAACTCATATCACTGAATATAATTAATCCTCATTTCAATTGCTATTACTTCCTCCTAGGTATCACTATCTAGGTTACCAAATGGAGATTTTAATTTCCAAACATACAAATATGAAAATGAATAAAATAAAAGGCTATAAACACAATTGACTGAGACACACCATACAAGAGAATGAAGATAGAAAATGGCAATGAGCACAAGAGGCCTTAGATAAGGATCCCCTCGGGAGAAGAGCAAGTAAGGATGAAAATGGGACTTTAAGTGCAATGTTGGCTAGGTTTAGTCTGCTAGACTAGAGAGTTGACTACCCCGGAAACTTCGTGATGTAGCATTAATCCAATACGGGTTCCTCCATCTGGAAGATACCCCTACGATGTCTTTAGGAATGAGGAATCTTTCCTAGGATAATTCTAATGCTCGCTTTCGGCTGGAACTACCCTAAAGCCTACAGGAAGCTACTGGCATTTGGAACCTCCGATGTACCGATGCGCTGAATCCCCCTTCAAACATTGTGCGATGTAATGCATGCAAACATCCACTATACAAGCATCATTCAAGAGTCAAAACCTACGGAATCCATTCATTGTAGGTTGAACATGATAACAATTGAATGAAACCAAACAAACAAACATGCTAACAATATATTGCAAATAAAAAACATTCATACAAATAAGTTCTTCTCCCAATGTTCACCGGATACCTGGTGGCCATGGGAGGCTAGTTCCACATAACAAAGAGAGAAAACACAAGATAATCAATGGTAAAGCTTATGAAAATCTCCCTTAGATGTAGGCTAGAAGGTGGTGACGAAAACTCGCCGAATCCGTGCAGTTGAGTTCCTTGAGTGCTTCCTTCTTCTTCCCTTGAGTTCTGCTCTTCAAATCGCCACTCCAACTTGCTTGAATGCCCTAGATGAAGGTGTGGAAGAATAGTGGCCAAAGTCCTCTTCCAAAATGCCCTAGGTTTTCTTTTATAACCTCAAACAAGAGTTATGTCCGTATTTGTGCAGGCTGGTGTGCGGCCATAATCTCTCTGTCTCCTCTGTGCGGGCCACACATTGGCCGCACACTACTACAATGAAATTACTACAATAATGCTACTGCAGTAACCATTGCTGTAGTGACCATTGTCTGAAAATCCACACTTTTTGCCCGGAACCAGAGGATATGTGTGAGCTTCACTAAAATCTTTAATTTATGCAAAAAGAAGCTCAATCATGCTCTAGCTGATACTTTGATATTCTGAAACAATAAAAACAAATAAAAAGCATAAATGACATCGAAGTCTTAGCAATATGCATGAAAGTGCATAAAATATATATAATAAAAGTCATGTATTTAGACACTTATTAGACACCAAACCCTCATTCCATAATATTCTGTAAACATGCATGCTGAAGATTAAATAATTTGAGTGGATTTAGCAGTGGATTTCTTGAGTACTCCTTCAAGTGGTATAAGCTCTAATAAGCCCATTTCTCAACATGGATCTAGCATCAACAAGAAAATATTTTCTAAAAAATAAAATGAACTTTAGCATTGTGTATATACATATGATATTTTACATAATATTGATAAGTGTCTAAATGTATGTATTTATTTAAAAATTGATGCTCGTTTTGTACTTAATTGTGTGTTATTTGCTTTGTAGGGCATAGAGAAGCCACAAAGAACATGAGGACAAGGTTAGGGTGAAAAAAAGAAGAAAGCCAGGTCTCACAATAGTACTGTAGTTTATTTATTGTAGCTTAAGTATTGTAGCAGAGTACTTCAGCTGGAGTGTTCCAGCAATTTCACTGTAGCACATGTAGGTTTTTCAGGACAGAGAGTTTTCCCTAGCTCATGCGACCTCCATATCGGGCCGCATGAAGGGCGTAAGAACCATGGTATGTAGTGAATCATCAAAGTTTTGGGCTCTATACACTCTCCATATGGCCCCCATATGGCCCATATGACCCGGTGGTATACAAACAAGTTTCTAGGGTTAGAAAGTGGAGCTTTTGCCACCATTTAGGAGAGAAGAGGAATCAAGAATGAAGAGATCTTTGGAGGCGAAGTTTGAGGGCTAAAGAAGGTTTCAAGGGTTTCATCATTCAAGGGGGAGATCTACCACCAGGGAAAGAAGGATTCTAGGACCGGGAAGTGGCCTTCGGCTAAGGGAAGCATCATTCGGTAATCCTTGTACTGGGGAAGCGTCATTCAGCTTGATCTCCATCTCCTTCTTCATTATTTCATCTAGGGAGTGTTATCTATGAACTCTTCTTGTGTTTTATTTTACATTCTTGTTTACATTTGTAGGATGACACACTAGACCCCCAAGGCGAGCTGATGTCTATGAACATTGTTGGGTTTCATCATGTATTTTGGATGATTGATGTTTAATTCTAATGCTTGGGCTGATTTGAGATTTAATTCATTATGATTCATGCTAAGAGTTACAAAGGGAAAGATTCGTAATTCTTTATTGAGTTATACAAGTCAATGTGACCTACTCATGTGTATTAGATCGTAAATGAATTAAAAGGGATTGCTTATGCCGACATGCCAAGAGATTGGATGTCGAAAGCCCTCTGATCTTCAAGGGTAAACTTAGGTTAAGTGTACCCTTGTCATGAGATTTCACTTTTCTTAATGCAATCATAGGGGTGTTGGTTAGGAAGAGATTCCGATTAACATTTGTATGGGATTAGGGTTAAATCACCGAGAAATTGGGGTTGATCTAATCTAGAGATCCCTCGGTCCAAATCACCCTTGCATCTTTTGTTCTTTATCCTTGTGTCATGATTACCCCTCAAGGGGATCCACATCCATAAGCCTTTGCATTCATTGTTTTTCTTGTAATCTCTTGCTTAGTTCTTTAATTTGTGTAGTTGTATCATATTTATTTTCTTGCATATATGATAAGTGCTTGTGTATAAGTATTACTAAGTATACTTTTCTTACATTGAGCATCACTTTTATAAGATTTTATGGCTCATTCGTGTGTATTTGTGTTCTTTTGTGCATTTAGGGTTGCGAAGACAAGTTTGGAAGAAAGGAAGTAAAAATGGATCATGGATGCAATTGTTGAGCAAACTCTTGGACCAAACAAGAATCAAGGCACAAGTTGTGCTTATAGACATGTGAGAGTGTGCCAACCTCCAAAATGCTCAAGCGAATATACAAATTGAAGGGGTACAAAGGTAGTCACACGCATATATTCTAACTTGTGTAACATTGTTAAGAGCTTCATCAATGTACTTGAAAGAAAGATACGATGTGATCTAGCACATGGTTCTATGCCCAACTTTGCGGCCTCGATGAAGAAAATGAATTCGGGAGTACTTTGACAAAAAGTACTATAGGAAATCAATGCAATAAATTCACTGTAGCAATTACTGTTCACAGCTCGTAGGAAATGAGAATCTTGGAAATTCACACGCCCATGTGGAATTTTCACAGGGGCATGTGGATGCCCCATTTCAGCCCTATAAATACCGCTTTGAGAGTTTAATTTGGGAATCTTGGTTCTATCTTTCGCCAATCTTTTAGGAAGACCATGACTAGGGTTTGGGGAGGTTTTTGCTGGGATTTTGGAGCGGTTCTACAACATTCGACATCGATTTCCTTCGGGGGAGAGTTATTGGGGGAGCTTTCGACAACATTGATTCGGCGAGGTGTGCCCTAGGCTTGACGGAGGAGTCTTTGGAGAAGACAAGGCGGCTCTTGAAGACCATCGATACGGACGACTAGGGGGTTATCTCTATGGATTGCTTGCACTCATTTTTTATTTCATATTTGACTTTGTATTGCTCCATGGAGAGCTAAACCCCTAGTGGGTGAGTAGACTTATAAACCCTAGGATGATTTTGTTTCTTTACTCCTATTATTTTTCCTTTAATTGATGTTTTAATTAAGTTTCAATCTTGTGTGTTTATTGATTTGATTTTCCCTTAGAGTGACACTAGGATTGAGAATTTATCTAGGTAATCTTTTTGAATGAGTGACATTTCATTAGGGTTAGATTTAGCAAGGTTGAATAGGGTTGAGAGGGTGATGCGAGAGGTAGCGGAACGTCCCCTTTCCCCTCTGACATGATTTGTCCTACCTCCGTATTCCAAGAGTTCTTTTCAGTCATGATAAAGTGAAGTGCTAAGAGACAAACTCCACTGGGGCTTAGTTGCGCTAGCAACAGAGTGAAGTGTTGAGTAATCCTTAGTGCTGGGGCTTAATTGTGATTAGGGATCTTTTGCCTGGACCAAAGGGTTAGATCTAAGTTAGGGAATAGGGTTTATCACTTGGAATCCCTAGAATTTCAAGCAGTCCCACATAGTGTGAGGTGTCGACAGTACCCCTTTCTGCCTGGGCATAGTGTAGAGGGTTAGTCACGGTTGACCTTAAGTTTGGGACTGTGTGTCTTTGGATTTTCACGACTCATTAAACTTCAATTAGGAGCATAATATTAGTCTTGCACTTGAAACAATAGTCCTAGGGTAAGTATTGTCCGGGTACCCCATTTTGTTATTAATTACCTCTCTTTACTCCTTTTGTTTTCTCTTTTCTCTTTTGCTTTTCTTTGCATTAATATCTTGAATTCACTTTAGTTTTCATTATAGCTAAATAGCAATACTTCTTGTTTTTGAGCATCTATTCCCTGTGGATTCAACTACTTACTTATTTGGGTATTTTATTACTTCGATGACCCGTGAACTTGCAGTACACACATGCAAGGGTGTGTCAATCTAGTAGAGTAAATTCTCTTGCTTAAGATGTTGGGCTAGATAGTAGGTGGCGAAGGAGTAATAGTAGATCCTTAACCCCGAGGAATATGATCCTCATGTATTTACATGAGGTATTACTTAGCGATCCTGTACACTTGCGGGGAAGCAATCAAATATTATATCATATCAACAAGTACCTTCTAGAATCTTAAAAGGGCTAGCCTAGTTAATACTTTTTTCATAATTTTGGAATTCAAATGTTGTGCCTTGCCACCCAAGTAGCACATATGTGAATTTCAAATCAAAAGTGCATGCAGCTAACACATTTTTTGTTAAGTATTCCTTCATCCTATAAAATGTGGGGCTTTTGCAATAGAAACTTTTAAACAAATATGCGTTCCATCAATGGCACTAGTACTATCCTAGCATTAATTTTTATATTTCATTTTCATTAGACACAAAATGATAGTAAAATTATAATTCAATCGGCATTTGATTACCTTTAAGTGTGGATAGAATCTATTGCTAATAAATATTATTGAAGAATTTGTGAGCCATCCAATTATGTTAAGAGTTTGTCATCTAACTCCATAATAGCTCGCAATACATTATGAAAATGATGACAAATTGTTTCAAGAGAACAGTGGAAGAAGAAAGATAGTTTCACAATGGGAAACATTATAACCTTATAAGTAAAGTGGTTTTGCAATTTGTTCCTCGATAAATACTTGTAAAGTTGGTCTAAGACCACCCTTTTTAACTAACATGCCACATAATCCTAAGAAAGTGGTAGGACTCATTTTTATCATGCTATGGCATAGATACCTTGAAAGAAAAAGTGACATCAGTTCATTTGGCCTCTATTATGTTTAAGTTCATTCTTGTATCTTGCAATCTAACCAATTACAATAACGGCGAGTTTAGCTACTACTAAATGGCGCAATCGTTGTAATTTTAGGACATGATTCTCCAATATAACATGTGCTAACTAAATTTTAGCCAATAGTTTTTTGTATCAGTTATCTAAACACAAAAAAGAAAGTTTCCTGATTAAATGTGAGTTAAAGATAGAAGGTAAAAGATAATAACAAAAGATGAAATTTTAGTACAATGACAAAGAATTACATAATAGTTCAATATATCAATGTATTGAAGAAATGAGATAAATTACAATTTCATCAAAAAACATTGCATATATTTGGATTAATATAAATGTATTATTTTCACCATTAGTTTCAGAGTTAAGTTAGAATAAGTACATGTCTCTAACATATCTTAGCCTTCAACTTTGGTTAAGTTTGACAAATCAAACACATAGACTGTGGGATGAATCAACAAATTAATACAAATAAAAAATATTTACAAAATGTTTCTTTTTCTTATGACTGGAAATTAAGATATGTAATAGGAATTGAATTATTGTGAGTCACTTTCAATGAAGTCTATTTATTTTAATTAAATTACAATCTCATGTTTTCCATGTAAACCGTTTTTTTTTCTTGTTTTATTATTCTTTAAATGTTGATGTGGTTAACAAGCTGATGCACAAATGAACCATCCACCATCTCAAAGAAAATCAATGCTTGGATGAATAGTTTTAGAGCATAGTATTTAAGAAATAGTTAAACATATAATTCTAAACTCCCTTGGTAAACTTACTAAGAGAATCTTGACAAACTAATTATTTGTTATTTCCATTCATTTCACCCTTCATTGATTAATGTTAAGAACAATGATAAGTCACCCATAAGAAATATAACGTAATGAAATAGTGGAATTTGGACTAAAAACAGACTTGGCATCTTCAAATAGAAAGATCCAACATCTTATCATGTCAATGAAGTGTGGTAACCCTGAATCCTGATTGTCCATGACATCAAGATATTCATTGTTGATCTTTTCGGTATGAAGATTTATGGAGACGGGCATATTCACATTCACATTTGGTGTAAATGAATAAGAAGCACACAATATTTGTGATGCTCTACTCTAAATCAATGGAATTTTTGTACTAGATGTTAAATGATTGAAATATCAAGAACTTTTTTATATATAAGATTGTTTTAGATGAACCCATAAGGAAAGAAACAACAAACTTGATTCACTCATTTATCTAAGGTGATTAGTTAGATGAACAAAAAGGCCATAAGAGTAATCAACCCCATAAGATTTTAACATATAATGTTTAAAACTATTTTAGTCCAAAAGTAAAAATAAAAAATAAAAAATGAAAAGCATCAAGTGCATCAAGATTGCTTGTTCTCTTGCCAAAATAAAAATCAAACCAGTGGGATAGAAAGAAGATTACTGGCAATATGTGGGAGAAAAGGTTCACGGTTACTGTTCACAGGATCTGGTGAGGATATAGTGAGGACTCGATGGATCTCCGGTGAGTATTCCAAATGAGGAAAGGAAAGAGATCTTCGGCTAGCATTTAGCTTGGAGTTAAGCTTTTGTTCTTTATTTTCTCTCTCAAATGTAAAAAGATAGCATTGGCATTAAGCATATTGTAAAAGGGTATTTTGGTATGATAAAAATATCAACCCTTCCTAGCCCCTTGATTTTGAGTGTTGAGAAGTGAGGGGAAAATGAAGTTTTGTAAACCTCCATTTTACCTTCTTAACCCATGGCCCTTCGAAAACCCCCAATCCAAGCATGGTTTTTTAAGAAACATTCCTTTACTCTACCTCCAAATATCCCCATCCAAGCAGGGTATTAAAGACAAATTCATTACTTTAATTCCCCCTCCCAACCTTAATATCCTCAAAGAACTGAGCATTTCCTATTTTAAAGAATGTTCTTGATGCGGAATCATAAATCTTAAAGCTCCTTCATCTTTTAGAGTAACCTACAAAATAGCTACTTAATGTGCTTGCATCTAGTTTTTTCTCATTACACCAATAAGGTATTGCCTTAGTTGGACAACCTCAAACTCGTAAATGCTTTATGATAGGCATCTTACTAGTACATAATTCATAAGGGGTCTTTTAAGTAACCTTAATAGGAACTAACTCTGTACAAGAGAAAGAATGCGGTCTTTAATACTTCACCTTAGAGTGAGTTAAGTAACGTTGTATGAGTAATCATACTCCTTACCATATCTTTTAGGGCTTTGTTTCAACTCTCAACCACGCACTATTTATGCTTGGATAGCTCAGTGTGGTGTACTAAGGAACTACTCCACACTACTTTAGGTATTGAGTAACAGGGCCTTGACATTGTTCACCTGATTCATTATACCTATAGTAGTATTCACCACCATAATCGGATCTAATGGCTTTTTTACTCTTGCCAAGTTGATTTTCTATCTCAGTCTTAAATAACTTAAATAAATCCAGGACCTACAACTTCTTATGTAACAAGTAGAGATAACCATAGTGAGATATAGTCATCTATGAACGTGATGAAATACCACTGACCATTCCAAGATACCATAGGGAATGGTCCATATATATTAGTATACACAAGTTCTAGGATTTCTTTAATCCTTTCCGCCCTTAGTTTTCTTTTTCTTTTTTTTTATAGTTTACTCCTTCAATGCACCCAATACTCACATTATTATTAGCCTTGTCAAATGCATCAAGAATTCTATCTGTCACAAGTTTATCAATTCTTTTTCAGAGATATGACCCCAAAACGCTTGTACCACAATGAATAGGAATTCTTGTTTTGTTCCTCTAATTTTAGTATTATGGCCTTCAATGCTTGTATTAATCATATCTAGAAATTATAGATTATCACTTTCACTTAAAATATTGGTTCCAACTAACTTCTAATTATAATAAAGAACACAAATTTATTTTCAAATGAACAAAAAATAATCTTCTTTGTCCAACACTGGAATAAAAATCAAATTTAATCTAAAAGATTGTACAATAAATGTGCTTTCTAAATAAAAACTAGTGTGAAGTAACAATTTAAAGTCCTTATGCATATAACTTCTCCCTTATTAGCCAAATTATAGGTGTATTTTTCACCATCACTTGGTGTTTGATAGTTCAGGAAACCTTTCACTAACAAGCTTATGTGAGTGGTGAAAGCCAAATCCAACCATCAAATGTATCTAAGGACTAAAACGAGATTCACTTCAATACAAATAAGAGTGAAAGACGCATTTTTCTCTATGTGCCAAGTGCGGTACTTTTGGTAGCCTTTCCTTACATAAGAGGCCTCTTTGCCAAAAAAAAAAAAAAAAAAAAAATCAATTCCCAACCAGACATAACATATCAAGGACACATTCTCATAAGTTCTTTGTTACATTTATACCTCATGAAGACCAGTTCTTTATGGTAGTACTAGTCTCTACGTTATCACTTCTTATGAAATATTCTTCTAGGGTGATAAGGAATTTCTTGGCATCCATTTCTAGGGTCACAGGCTTCGAGACTGTATTCTTCATGACCATTAGACCTATGTAGTTGGACCGTTCTCACCTCTCAAAGATTCTCCTATCCTCAATGGAGCATTATTCTATAAGAGGTACATGGCTTAGTTCCCTTAACGTATAATCAATCTAGATCCATGTATCCCAAAACAAGTGTCACCTTATATTTTCAAGTCTTAAAGTCTGTGTTGTTAAGCATAGGTGACAACACCCTTTCGAGTGTGCTCCGAAAGTGCACGGGTTGTCGAAGTTATAAAGTATCCTGGTGAGTGAGTAGTCGAATCCACAGGGAGTAGTGATTCAAGACAATAGGAATTGCTACTTAGCTAATGCGACAATAATGGTGGTAAAAGAAAACAATGTGTGTGCAATAAGATAAAGAGAAATATGAAAGACAAGAGAGTGCAAGCAAAGAGTAAGAAGGAAACAATCAATGTGAATATGGGGTACCCGGACAAAGCTCCCCCTAGTAAGAAGGAAATCATTAAGCACACGGTCCCAAATCTAAGGTCAACCATGACTAGCTCCAATACTATGCCCCGGCACTAGGATTCACTACAACCCTTCACTCTGTTGATCGCTCAACTAAGCCCCAGGGGAGTCCATCTCCTAAGCCTCACATTATGTGGAATTGCTTGAGGTTCTAGAGATTCCAAGTGATAGACCCTGTTCCTAAGTATAGTTCTAACCCTTTGATTCAGGCGAAAGAACCCTAGTCTCAATTAAGCCCTAGCACTAGGATTCACTACAACCCTTCACTCTGTTACTCACGCAACTAAGCCTCAGGGCAGTTCATCTCCTAGCACTTCGCTCTACTTCGACCGCAAAAAACTCTTGGAACACAGAGGTAGGGAAAATCACACTAAAGGGGAAAAAGGACGTTTCGCTACCTCTCGACTCACCTTCTCAATCCTCTCCAATCTCGTGTAGTCTAATCCTATAGAAGTTGTCACACTTTCCAAGGATAATCTAGATGACTCTCAACCCTAGTGTCATGGCTAAAGGAAAATCAATGCAATTACCATTCAAGATTAAAACTCAATTAAAAGCATCAATTAAGAAAGCATAATAAAAGTCATAGAAACAATGTCATCCTAGGGTTTACAAGTCCGAAATACCCACTAGGGGTTTAGCTCTCCATGGAGCTATACAAAATAATCAAAGTATGTGTATGAACAAGCATAGCAAACATGAATAAAACCCCCTTCTAATGTATGGTGATGGTCTTATGAATCCGCTCCGTCTTCTCCACCGAATCCCTCGTCAAGTCTAGGGTACACCTCGCCGAATCAATACCGACGGAAGCTCCCCCAATAGCTATCTTCCAAAGGACGTCGATGTTGATGCCGTAGACTTGCTCCAAACCTCCACAAAATCCTCTCCGAACCTTAGCCGCAAGCTCTCCAGAAGTTCCCTGAAAAATAGGTCGAAAAGTCCCAAATAAATTTGAGTCGCAGTTATTTAAAGGCTGAAATTGGGCATCTACACAGCTGTGTGGATTTTCTGAAAATCAATTTATGGCACATAGTGAACAGTAAACTGCTACAGTGATTTTGCTATAGTAAACTGCTGTAGTACTCACGCCCAAGTTGTTCCCGACTTCATGTTCTTCCTCGAGACTGTTGAATTGGACACACAACCAATAGTAGATCATGTTGTTTCCTCCTCTCTAAGCATTGACGAAGCTTCTTCGATGTCACACGAGTTAAACTTCGTGAGTATGACTGCCTTTGTGCCCCTCCACATTATAGAACAATCTGAGCAAAATGGAGGTTGGCACACATTCACAAATTTAGAACCCATGCCTTGATCCTTGCTTGGTCCAAGAAACTCCTCAACAAAGGCGGACATGACCTAATTTTACTCCTCTTTCTCTAACTCTTCTCCACAACCCTACATGCACAAAAGAACACAAATGCACACTTCTTAATGATAAAATCTGAGAAAAGTAATGCTCAATGTAAGAAAATAATACTTCGTATTACTTAAACACGAGCACTTATCAATAGGAACACTATTGAGTGTACAAAGAACAATCAATCCTATCAACTAACAATTAACTAACTAGAAGTTTAATAATCAAATATACAAATAACAACAACACATCTTCAAGCTAACAGATGTGACATCAAATCTAGTAGTTGGACAAAGATTCAACTCATTAGTGAATAACTTGTTGTAGTAATCAAGTTTCATAGCAAGATCTAGTCAAGCACAAAGACTTCAAGTACTCACAACATACAACTTATATCTAACAAAACTCATTACCGGATATACAAACAAATATCTTCCAGACACCAGTCTTTCTTTGGATCAATGTGTTGCCCACATGAGAATAAGCATCGATTAAAACCTTCATTATTCATAAAAAAAGGTTTTCCCAGCAAAGGTTAATTTGGTGATTATGTTGCTTCTACCAATTGTAATAAACAAGTAGGCAAGCTTATAACAAGCAACTTTAAGTTGTTATTTCTCGCAATGATTATTAGAAAAACAACCTTACAATCATGAATTACAACTACAACCCATGATAACACCAAAATCATGGATAATAATTAAATTCATGATAATTTAAGATAAATTTACGGCAATTAAACCAATATTCAAATGCCTAATTGTTGTATTTTCTAAATTCAAAACTGAAGTCAAAATGTAATTAATATAATAAAATCATTAATTATGCTTCTAATCCCCAGTTTCCTTAAACATGAAAATCAACTTAATAAATATCACAATTCAAAGGAAATGGCTTGAGACAAATTTGAGATAATTCCAAGATTTTAAGCACAAATCCCTCGCTGTAGCCAACCATACCACCCCGATCCTAATTTTTTTAATTTAATATTTTATAATTCTAACATTTTGATCTCAAGATTTAATGTCTTGATTGCAAAACTAGGGATTCTATCAATCAAAACTATAAAAATGATTGATATATAATCAAAACTCAAGTATTTAAGTTTTAATGTGATGAATAAAAATAAATCTAACCAAAATAGATCCCAAATAACTTTAAAACAAGATTGCTCTAATACCACTCAATGGATCTTAATGACAATTATCCTTATAAAAGCCGTAATTCTTTTGTCTAAATTGTTTGGAAATAACAAAGGATAATGGAAGAGTATTTGTGCTTGAATCCATTAACATGGATAATAGGATTTTGTGGCTCTTCTAACTAATCGCATGCAGAAGAGGACATGGAAACCCTAATCAAAGAAAGCCCTAATGCTAAAGTAAAATTATTGTCATGCGTCAGTCAAGAACCATAGCATGTTTATAAGAAAACTTATGGGACTAATTACTAGTCTACCCATTATAGACTTTACGATTTTGCCTCCAGAATTTCTACACATTATTATTTAACCTCACATATCTAATTTAGATCACTGCAATTAAGCCTTTTAAACCAAATATGGCAATATATACATAGTTTAGTAATCCGATTATTGTACATCTACATGACATAATGCATATATTTTATTAGATTTGTACATAATGTGTAGTTCACATCCCAATATTAAATTCATATTAAACATTAAACAAACTAAACCACATAAAAGAATAGCATATCTAATAAGTGCTTGAGTAGACATGTTTCCATATATGTTTTTACATGCATTGAGCATCATTTTTACCATGGTTTATGTCTTATAAAGTGTATTTTGGTGTTCTTTTATGCAATTATATTGTGAAAGTGATGAAGGAGGAAAAGAAGTCAAAGATGGGTTATGAAGACATATTGCTAGGAGCTTTTGTATAACACAAGAGTTAAAACATAAGAGAAGATCACGTACATGAGGGTGTGTGCCAAATTTCAAGAGAATTCAAGCCGATTTGTGTGTTGGAAGGGCACAAAGCCAGTCACACTCTTATGTTGTAAAGATAGTAAGAGCTTCTAAATGATGATTCGACGAGGAAAAGTCTTATAACCCACCACATGGATGTGTGCCCCATCATGTGGCCTCAAGAGAAGAGAGTTTGGACCGCATTTATGAAAAGTAATGTAGCAGAAACACTGTTCACCGACCGTGTGAACCGTGTGAATTCTCACACGGTCGTGTGGAGGCACGTTTGAAGGCAAAAGAGGCTAGGGTTTCAAGGAGGAGATCTTTGGTGATATTGGGGACCATTCTTCACCAACTTTGATAGATCTTTCGCCGTCATAGCATCGGGGAGTCATTGGCAACCTAGCTTCTGAGAAGGATCCTTCAAGACATTGAGCAACCTATCAAGGCCATCATCATGAATTCAAGGGGGTTTATTTCCATGGTTTACATTGCTTTTTGACAGGGGCCCGAAAGTGCACGGGTTGTCAAATTAATAAAATACCTCGATGAGTGGGTAGTCGAATCCACAGGGAATAGGTACTTAAGATACAAGATTTCACTATTTAGCTATCACGTTGTGTGGAAAGAAATTGGTGAGTGAGTGCGAAAATAATCGGTAAAATCAAGAATTAAAAGAGAAGTGTGGAAGACGAGAGAGTGCAAGTAAGAGTAAAAGAGTAGAACTAGCAATGGGAAAAGATGGGGTATCCGGACAAGCTACCTCTAGGACTTATGCTTCTAGTGCAAGACTATGCTATTATACTTTCCTATTGATGTTAATTGAGTCGAGGATATCCTAAAACTCACGGTCTCAAACCTAAGTTCAACCGTGACTAACCCCAACACTATGTCCCGGCATTAGGATATCTACCTAAGCCTAACAATACATGGGATTGCTTTAAGCTCTAGGGATTCCTAGTGATAAAACCTGTTCCTATGTGTAGTTCTAACCCTTTGGTCCAGGTGGAAGAACCTTAATCTAAGTTAAGCCCCAGTCCTAGGATTCACTCAACCCTTCGCAAGGGAGTGCATCTCTTAGTACTTGACTCTACTTGGATCGCTAGGAAATCAAGGAAAACGGAGGTAGGGAAAAATCACACCAGAGGGGGAAGGGAACGCTTCGCTGCCTCACAACTCAATCTCTCAGCCCTCTTCAATTTTAAGCAGTCTAACCCTATAGGAGTTGTCACACCTCCAACGGGTAACCTAGATTATTCTCAACCCTAGTGTCACGGCTAAGGGAAAATAATTGCAAAAGATAATTAAAATTGAAACTCGAATTTATTCATAAATAATGGAAAAGCATAATAGCAATGTCATAGAAACATAATAATCATAGGGTTTTACAAGTCCGAATACCCACAAGGGATTTAGCTCCTCATAGAGCTATACAAATCCATAAAAATAATAATGAGAACACAATTTGAATGCATAGATGAAAACCCCCTTGTGTGCGATGTGGCCGTGGTCTTGTGCCGCCGTTGGACGTTGATGTCGACGCCGATGATGCGTTTCAAACCTTCACGAAGTCCTCTTCAAACCCTAGCCGCGCCTCTCCAGAAGTTAGGGTAAAGAAGAGCCAAAAAGATCCCCAAAACAGTCTCCAAAATGGGCTTTTATAATGTTGAGTCGCGGCTTTAAAATTGAACTTATCGGGATTTCACACGGCCATGTGGAATTTTCACACGCCCGTGCGAACTCTCTGGTTTTCTGAATTTCGGCCGAAAATGGACAGTAGCTTACTACAGCGTTTTGCTACAGTAACTCCGCCGAAACGCTCCCGAATTTGTCGTTCTTTATCGAAGCCGTTGAATTGGGCACATAATCAACGGTAGATCGTGCCGATTACTTCAGATCTCCTAATTGGTGAAGTTCTCCTTGTTAGCACGAGCTAGACTTATTGTGAATGTGACTGCCTTTGTGCCCCTCCAAAGGAGGTTGGCACACACTCACAAGTCTATGCCCATGCCGTGCTCCTTGCTTAGTCCGAGAATCTTCCCAACGATGGCGAACATGATCTAACTTCGTTCCTTTTCTCCAATTTATCTTCACAACCCTACAATGCACAAAAGTAAACAAATGCATACTTTTTAGTGATAAAATCTGATTAAATCAATGCTCAATGCAAGATAATAACGATTCGCATTACTATAACACGAGCACTTATCACTTTTCATTGTGTTATCTCTTGCTTTGTAATAAACTCCATGGAGGGCTAAACCCTAGTAGGTATTTGGGCATGTGAACCCTAGGATCATATTCATGTATTGATTTACTTTATGCTTTCTATTAAATCAGAGTTTATTTGAGTTTCAATCTTGTTTAATCAATGCTTTCATGTCTTATTCATCCTTGTGATTGATTGATTGTGCTTGATTCATTGCCTTGCTGAGAGAAAGGTCTCCATTAGGGTTATAACATACAAGATTGAAGAGAGTTAAGAGGGTATGTCATGAGATAGTGGAGTGTTCCCTTTCCTCTCCGAATGAGTGTTTCCTATCTTCGTATTCCCCTAAGCTCTATGCAACCATATTTGGTGTGAGACTTAAGATTGATAGATTTCTCCACCGGTACCTTGTAAGGGGTTAGGGATCTTTCATCTAGAAGTAGGGTTAGATCTATCTTTAGGAATCTGTTTCACTCTTAGGTATCCCTAGAGTTCATTACTATCATATGTGGTGTGAGGCATTGAGATTGAGCAATTTCTCTTCCGGGACGTCGTAAGGGACTAGTATCAGTGGCCTAGAGGAAAGGACCGATTATTCTTGGATTACCTCGACTCTTATAACTCAGTTTAGAAGCATTTAGTAAGTCTTGCACTTCATGATAGATCCTAGGGGAAGTATTGCCTGGATACCTCATCTTCATTGATTGAGATCTCCCTTAGTTTCTTTGTCTCTTTACTTGCTTACGATTTTCATAGTTTTCACATTAAGTTCATTCCATCATATTATTAAGTCTGACTATATAACTGAGAATTAGTGATTACTAATACTTCCATTCTATGTGGATTTGACTACCCTACTCACTAGGTAATTTATTACTTCAACACCCGTGCACTTGTGGTGTATTCACGCAATCAAACGTGTCAATATCTCAACAAAGTTTTTAAGAATCAATCAAAAAACACTATTTATGACCAACTAAAACTATGTTAGCAAGTTCGAAGTCAACCAGTTCATAGTTGAACCACCCGGGTCCAAGAACACCCTAGCCTCCAAACCTGATTTAGTCTGATAAGACAAACAGAGTCCATCCAGTTCTTATTACATAGGTCCCACTATTATTTCTATCCAACCAATATAGTAGGCAAGGTGATAAACGCCTAAATACATGTATTCTATACATATATTTGTTGTACTATCCATGAATTAATTGATGATTTAATGTCATTTTTTAGGTTTAATTAGTCTTATTTATGCTAAAAGCCTCAAGGATGCCTAGGTGAGCTCGACAATGCAAATAAGAAAAAATCAACATAAAAAATGACGTTTTGGAGCAAGTACTGTAGCAACAATGTAGCAAGCACTATAGTATGAAGGAGTTAGGAAAAGGCCAAGTCTCGGGTTTCGTTGATGGGTTTCCTGACAGCCCTGAAGACGCCCGTAAACTAGTCGAATAATGCGCAATTGCTGTAGCATTGTTACTGTAGCACTTCACAGAATTTTTGGTAGAAATCTCGAGGCTCTTATGGGTTCCTTCACACTTGTGAACCAGGTGTGAAGCTAACCCCAGATGGACTTTAAAAGATGATTTTAGGGCTTTTTGAGGATAATCTTCTTCTTAGGCCTTTTAGGCCGCTGCCCCATCCTTCTTAGCGTTGATTTCCGGTGATCCACTGCACAAAACTTCACCAAGAGAAAGGAAAATATCGAAGGAGGAGATCGGTGGAAGATCTAAGGCATCAAAATGTCGTTTGAGGAGAGATCTCAGCGAGCCTTCAAGATCTTCAATGTCCAACGGGATCTAAAGCTAGAGGGAGTAGTTCTTGATTCTTTTCTTGTTTATTTGTTCCTTTGAATTGTATAAGTGTTCCTCTTTCATGAGGAACTAACTTATTTGTGGTTTGGACATAATGCACTCTAGGGTTTCTTGTTTGTATTTTGGATGATCATCTTTGTTGATGTATTGTTGGATGTTGTATTTCTTTTATAGAATCTTGTATTTTGTCGTTCAAGCTTTGTGTTCATTGATGTGTTGGATTGCATGAGAACTCTGTGGTTCAACTTCTATGTTGTACTTAGTTGCATAACCATCACCCTTGTACTAGACACACTTAGCTTGGAAGAGATTCATGTATAAATACACCGTGACCATTGGGTATTTCATACCCCTCCAAACATTAGAGTTCGACCTTATTTGAGTATCGCTAATTAGATATTTCCCTAAGCATAATGCAATCATAGGTGGATTTGGGTGGAAGCCATTCTGACCCAATACTTGTATAGGATTAGGGGTTAATCGCCATAACCATCGAGGTTGACCTACTTTAGGAGTTCCTTGGCCCAAACTACCATCTCAATGTATCACCCTAAGTTTAGGACTTAAAGATAATCCTAGGGGGATTTGTTGTCTAAATCTTCCCTTCTTTTGTTTAGTTTTCCCTTGATTGCCAATTGTGTGTAGTAGTAGTCTGGATTTCATTCTAGTTAGTTCTTTCTCTTTTTGTAATTACTGTTCATTTTTTGAAGTGTTAGGCTAGGAAATAGACGAAAAAGAAGTAATAGTAGCTCCTTGGCCACGTGGAATACGACCCCTATGTCACACACAGGGTATTATTTGATGTCCCCGTACACTTGCAGGGCTCAATCACAAGGTTATTTTTACTTTTAAAAAATCTTTTTCTTCAATTGTGAAAAATGTTGACAAGCACATTGAGAATGTAAATTTGTCAACCTATCTAATTTCCCTATTGCCATTGCAGGTTAGCTTTTTTCGGTGCAACAATCTCTAGCAAGCTTATCTAGCCATGTATACCAATTTTAACATTGTGGGGACAAAAGAAAAAAAATGAAATTACAAAAAATAAAGAATCAAATTATAACAATTTTGGATAAAAAAAAATAACTAATTTAACATTTAAGAATTATCTAAGGATTTTAGAAATATAAGGATTTTTTTTATATTTTTAAAATTTCCATTTTAATACATGATCTTTGTGGCTTATATATATGATTAAAGTTACATTTTAGGATACTTAAAGTTGTTAATAAGATTAATATCATATATTTAAAAGTATAAGTTATTATACCTTTGGTTGTTTAAAAGATTTATACCATATACTTTTTCATAGCTGTAAATTTGGTATCCCGAATTTTAATTTATTTTTTTATTTTGTTCCTTTTAGTTTTAGTTTTTTTTTTTTTTTTTTTTTGTATGTTTATGTATTCTCCGATAGTGCTAGCTGTGTGGATTAGTGTGGTTGTTGGTGTGGCATCAGGCAATGATGAGACACTATGCTATACTTATCATCAGTCTTAGGGTGCGTTTGGATGACGGAATATGAATGTGGATAGGAATGGGGTGATGAAGAGAGGGATGGGAATGGGGGTAATGGGGAGGGGATAGGAATGAAAACTGTGTTTGGTTAATGAGGGTTATGGAGTGGGAATGTAAAAAGTAAGTAGAGGATATGTGAGACAAAAAAAATTATGTACATTTGTTTAATGACACAGATGTTTTCAATTACTAATATCCTCATTAAGAATTAATTAAGTTAATTAATTATTTTATTAATATAATTAATAATTTAATTACATAAATTTCTCATTTTAAATGTCCCAATTTCATTTTTGTAATTAATTATTTAAATTAATTAAATACCATTTCAATTATGTGGTTAATTGTTATAATTATAGTTTTAAACTTTTAATCAAATAAATTTTTAAGTATTGCTAAACAAGAACTTCAACACAGCTAGAGCCATTTTTCATTCAAGCAATCAAGGAAAGATTTCATCTTTATGCTACAAGAACAACATAGCAAATATCATTCAATAACTTTAGCAAACAAATAAGCATTCCAAAAAATACATAACGACATACAACATTGCAAATAACATAAAACAAAAATGAAAATACCCACATAAACAACAATGAAAGCATTTGTGTAAAGTCATACAAATCATACAAGTCTATCTTGCTCCTACCCAAGGAAATGAACATTTTACAACAACCAAAATAAAGTGACAAAGTCACAAAATATTTAAATTTAACAAACACAAAACATCCCACCAAATTAAAGTCTATTGACTTCAACAAAGAAAAGTCCTCCATGATCATTTCCCCATGATGTTATTTGCCCATCAAATAGATGCACCTACAAAGTAGGAAATGTTAAGGATCAAAGTTATTTCCTTTCTCCTTTGTACAACTTAAATTACATGTGAACCACATGAATTTGTTTAAAAAAAACATTTCCTAAAGCATATTTATGTTTGTATGAAGAGCAACAAAACACAATTAATAAATAAAGTCAATGTACGTGCCATTGATAAACAAAAATCACTATTTTACTAGATGACATGAATAATAAGTAAATATGAATTTTAAGCAATGTAGACAATATGAAAATCTTACCAAGATGATTTATATGTCACGTGGGCAATATGACATTCTTGATAGGAAAACCCAACAAAAGCGTAGCTTGTCAATGCTTTTCATGCCACTTTCATAAATCACTTGACTTGGGTATTCATATTGTTTATGAAGCCTACAAGATGTTGACCCCGCCTCGTATTGAATTGACTTGTTTCTATTATCAAGTTTTTTTCTTGCACATATAGCAGATAGGATGTTTAACACATAAACATAACACATGCACATTACAAAATACAATCGGACTTCATCACCTCATCCATTCCTAAAAAAGAGTCAAATTATATTATGTAAATTGCACATGATTCTAGTCACATTAACTATAAATTTCAAAGATTAATTTAATCTATGGTGAACAAATTATAGAAACCAGCACAATTATAGAAACCAAAATAATCCTAGGCAACTACAAGAACAACAACATTTTTTTTTTGAGAAAATTGGTTATGTACCCCTAAAAAATTCTATAATTGCATATTTACCCTAGGAAAAAACATAATTGTATATATACCCCTGAAAAATATAGATAATTGCGGATATACCCCTACCGTTACATTCCATTAACATAAATTAATTAACTTTCTTAACTAAAGTTATAATTTCAATTAATATATACAAATTGTCTAAAATACCGTTCTATTACTTTACCAATAATTTCTCAACAAAAACTCTGATCTCTCTCCCATTTCTCATCTCTCTCTCTCTCTCTTAATTTCTCCATCACTCTCCCGTTCAGCCCGGCGATGAGAAGGTTGATGCGCTAAAATTGGCCCGGCGACGAGAAAGAGGGATCTATCTACATGTCAGGTTGAAAGAGCTTTGATTGTGTGTAAAAAAAGTGGGATCTTTCTACATGCGTGGTGTTCAATTTCAAGCCCTAAATATTACCTATTGTGATGTGTTCTTTGTATGGTTCTAAAGTTATGGCAAAACTCTTATTTTCTTTAGATGGAAGGATTTCAAAGTTTTGAAGCTTGAAGAAAGAAGAAATGCGACAACTTGGAATGAGGTTAGGGTTAGGAAGTTGCTTGAAGATCTTGATGCTCTTGCTGGAACCATCACTATGAAGGTATCATTTGTGTATTTCTGTGGAAATTTGTGATTTTTTTTTAAACTGTGTGGCATAATCTCAAATTTTGATGTTTTGATACCTGTATGTTATGAGATATTATATCTCATGATTCATAAAGGCTAATTATATCTTTTGGGTGGTTAGCCTCATTTTATAAATGGATATAAGTTTAGCATAATCCAAGATTCCAAACTCAAACTTTGAGGGTATTATTTTCTGTTTTGAATTTGTATCCCTTCTTTTGTATTTTGGGTTAGTATGAATTTACCGAAGTAGATAACCTAGGGGCTATCTGTGTAATATAGTGGATATTTTGGATAGAAATATTGGATAAACCAGGATAAACTCTTCCTGCATTGCTTGTCACCAAATTTGGCTGGCAAAAGTTAATATCTTATTTGATGCATTCTAACATTGATATCATTTGCCAGGATTTTTTTTTTAAGGCTTGAGAGGTGCAATTCAATGATTTGAAGTGCCACTAAACCATCAGTTAGTGTTGAAGTAGCTATAAGACTAGATGGGGCACTATAAAGTGTGTCTATTCAACATTGACTACTAGCGTACTAGCGTGCTAGCAGATGGGATAAAGTCAGGCAGACACAAATATGCTAGGTGTGGTGGATTTGGTCATCAAGCAAGAACTTGTAAAGAGCCAGAACATTCAACAAATCCATCAACAAGTAGCTCCCGAGGAAGGTCTTCAAAATTAAATAAATGTTCTACTTGATTGATTTAAATTGTTTTTAATTTTGTTTGAAGTTTTGCAATCTATGTTAAAGTTGCCCTCTTATTAATTAATTAGTTGTTTGTTGAGTTGTTAATCAAGTTTAATTTAAAATTGTAGGGGAAGAGGCAAGCTTAGAAAAACTCCAAGAGATAAAGAGACTCCATTTTGAGTTGCCCATTGTATCAGTTAAGGCAAGCTTCAATCTCTTATGCTATCTAATTACATGGTAATAAAGGCTACTCATATAATCTATTTTTGTTAATTTTGCAGGTTTGGCTACAAATATTGGAGCTTTATGATTGTAATAGACTCCATTTTGACATTTGGTTGTAAACATGTTCATGTGAACATGTAAATTTTTAATGGTTAGCAAACATTTTGTGAACATGTTGATGTGTTTGTAAACATCATTTTGTGAACATGTTGATGTATTCTTAAACATCATTTTGTGAGCATGTTGATGTATTCGTAAATATTTTATAGACATGTGGACATGGTAATGTATTTGTGTTGAGAAAATATGGCTAATAAACACAAGAATAAAGAAGACAAGGATTTAACGAGGTTCGACAATGTGCCTACGTCCTCGAGAGCGATGAGCGGCGACCTCTTTTATTAATCCAAAGGGAAAATAAATTAGGGTTATAAATACAATGCATATTTATAGAAACCCCCCTATACAATTTATAAATTTATCATGTACCATACTACGAAGGCATTGCCCCAGCACCCCCAACCCACTTTTTGCGAAACTCCCCAATTAGACAAATGTTGTTGCTCAACTCTGTTCACTAGCTACACTCCTCTCCGCTCGCTCACTCCGCTCCACTCCAGCATCTGTCCATTATCTAGTATGAGCCATACCTAACAAATCTCCACCTTGGTGAATATCAAGCCTCTTAGGAGATTAAATCATGGAGTTTCACACACACCAAAATGGGTTGAGCTACCTTGCTTGTCTAGCAGCAATCAACATTCAACAAGTCCAAGCAATGCATGAACTTGTTGATAGTAACCGGCTTGGTCAATATATCAGCTGCATTCTCACTAGTATGAACCTTCTGCAATAGTATCTCACCAGATGCAATCAACTCTCTAATCTTGTGAAACCTCACATCAATATATCAGCTGCATTCTCACTAGTATGATACACCTGGTTCTTAGCCAAATAAATAGCACTTTGACTATCGTAATGCAACTGAACTCCACCTTGCTCAACACCCAGTTCCTTCACTAGCCCAGTAAGCCATAAGGCTTGTTTAGCAGCTTCAGCTACTACCATGTACTCAGCTTCAGTTGTAGATAATGCCACAATAGACTGAATTGTTGATTTCCAACATATAGGCCCTCCACCAAGAGTAAACACATACCCAGTTGTAGACCTTCTGTCATCCAAATCACCAGCATAGTCTAAATCCACATATCCTATAATCACAGGATCATTCTGCTGATTGCCAAGAAAAATTCCATGTCCTACAGTACCCTTCAGATACCTGAAAATCCACTTGACTATTTCCCAATGTTGTCTGCCTGGTTTAGACATATACTTACAAACTTGACTAACAGCATGAGCCAAGTCAGGACGAATACATACCATAGCATACATCAAACAACCAACTGCACTGCCATATGGAACCTTTGCCATGTCTTCAATTTCCTTATCTGTCTTAGGACACTGTTATGAAGAAAGCTTAAAATGATTTGCCAACGGAGTGCTCACTACCTTTGCTTTGCTCATCTCAAACCTGTCTAACACTTTCTCAACATAGCCTTGTTGAGATAGCCACAGTTTTCTTGAGCCTCTATCTCTGTGAATCTCCATTCCAAGAATTTTCTTTGCAGCACCTAAGTCTTTCATGTCAAATTCCTGGCTCAACAAAGCTTTCAAACCAAGGACATCATGCATGTTCTTTGTAGCAATCATCATATCATCAACATACAATAACAGAAAAATAAAAGAACTATCATCAAGGCTCTTAACATAAACACAACAATCATACTCACATCGCCTGTAGCCAATCTGAATCATGTAGGAGTCGAACCGCTTGTACCATTGTCTTGGAGACTGTTTCAACCCATACAGCAATTTCTTTAACCTGCAAACCAGATGCTCATGTCCAGGTTGAGTGAACCCATTTGGTTGCACCATGTAAATCTGCTCCTCTAGATCACCATGCAAAAAAGCAGTTTTTACATCCATCTGCTCTAAATGCAAATCCCAACAAGCCACTAATGCAAGTACAACCCTGATTGAAGTATGCCGAACCACAGGAGAAAAAATTTCATCATAATCTATCCCCTTCTGCTGTGAAAATCCCTTTGCTACCAATCGAGCCTTGAACTTTCCCCTTCTTTTTCTGATACTGCTGGTTTTTTTTTTGTACACCCACTTGCACCCAATAGCCTTCTTTCCCTTAGGAAGCTGAACTAGCTCCCATGTATGATTTTTCTGCAAAGACTCCATCTCTTCAACCATTGCACTAATCCATTCCTTTTCTCCGGGCTAGTGATAGCTTCTTGGAAGGTAGCTGGATCATCACTAGTAATGAGAAGTGCAAAAGAGACCATGTCTTCATAACCAAATCTGCTTGGAGGCTTTACATTGGTGCGTCTCTGTCTATCTCTGGCTAGATTATAATTTTGCAGATCATCTATATTAGAACCACTAGATGATGGATTTAAACTTTCAACTGCTACTGGATGAGATTCTAAATCCATCTGCAATGTATCTGAACTAGAACTGTTGTCTGGCACTTTGTCTTGATGCTGCTGCAACATAAACTGCTCATCAAAAACTGCATCGCTACTAATCACCATTTTCTTTGCAATCGGATCCCAAAACTTGTATCCTTTAACACCTTTCTTGTAACCCAGAAAGATGCACTTCTTAGATTTTGGATCAAGCTTTGATCTTTCATCACCAGGTACATGCACATAAGCAGGACAACCAAAAATTCGTAAGTGACAAAAAACAATTGCATTACTTGTCCATACCTCTTCTGCAACCTTTCCACCCAATGATGCACGTGGTGATCTATTGATGAGGTAGCACGCCATACTCACAGCCTCTGCCCAAAAACTTTTAGGAAGCTCGGCATTCAGTCTCAAGCATCTTGCCCTTTCAGTCAAAGACCTGTTCATTCTTTCTGTAACACCATTCTGCTGGGGTGTCTTGCGCACTGAAAAATGCCTCTGAATCCCATGCTCCTCACAAAATTTTTGAAATTGCGAATCTGTGTACTCTGTGCCATTATCAGATCTCAAATACTTGATCTTTCTAGAGTGGCGGCAGTGATGAGTTGCACTAGTTGTGGGGGAGGACATGCTCTTCTGATTGCTCGATTGCTATTGGTAGCTTAACCTTAGTGGAACAAGTGGATTTTGTAGGGAATGCAATGAGAGGTCAAAGAAATCCATATAGCGATACCTACAATCCAGGGTGGAGGAATCACCCAAACTTGTCTTGGAGCAATCAAGGGCAACAAAAGACTAATGCACCACTGGGTTTCCAACAACAATAACCACCAAATATGGAGAACCGAGTTTCATGGTTGGAGAACCAGATGAGTGATTTAGAGAAGGTCGGACACAAGATTTCAGTCGGTTGAAGCCACACTTCGCAATCATACCGCATCATTACATAACTTGGAGAACCAAGTTGGCCAAATTGCGAAGTCTCTTTCGGAAAGACCTCAAGGAAGTTTGCCAAGCAACACGAAAACAAACCCAAGAGAGCATATGAAGGTGATCACTTTGAGAAGTGGTCGTGAGGTTGAAAGTAGGCTTCCTAATGAGAAGATAAGGAATGAATCAGCCAATGAAGTGTAGGTTGAGGAGATACCTAAGCAGAAGGAGGTGGCACCCCCACCTTATAAGCCAAGAATTCCTTACCCTTCAAGGCTGAAGAACGATCAAAATGATGAGCAATACAAGAGGTTTTTGGGTTTATTCAAGTAGTTGCACATCAACATCACATTTTTGAAGGCATTATCTCAAATGGCTCGGTATGCAAAGTTCCTTAAAGACCTCTTAACCAATAAGAAGAAGTTGGAGGAAAATGCATCTGTGATCTTAGATGCTACTTGCTCGTCACATTGCAAAAGGATATGCCGAGCAAGAAGAAAGACCCCGGTAGCTTCATCATTCCTTGTAACATTGGTGATTTGGGTGAAGAGAAGGCATTGGTAGACTCAGGAGCAAGCATCAATGTCATGCCTTATACATTTTTTCAGAAGTTAGGTTTCGGAGAACCTAGAACCACTTGGATGACACTCCAATTAGCCTACTGATCAGTTATACATCCAAGGAGTATTATTGAGGATGCACTTGTAAAGGTTGATAAGTACATCTTTCCTATAGATTTTGTGGTGTTGGATGTTGATGAGGATGTCGAGGTTCCATTGATACTTGGAAGGCTGTTCTTGCTCACTTCCAAAGCACTTATTGACATGGATAGTGGGGAATTAACTTTGAGGGTCAGAGACGACAAGCTTACCTACCGTCTTACCGAAGCCATGCGACATTCCCTTGACTTTGATGATACCTTGTATTTTATTGACAATACTAATGAGTTGATTGATGATTATGTGCAGAAAATGACGTGTCCAGACCCATTGGAGGGGTGGCTAGACCAAGACATGGAGAATGAAGACATATCATCATTTAGTTTAGTGGACGAGATGCAACCTACCGTGGGAGTCATGAAGAGGATGGTCCAAAAGCTTAAAAGGGCAAAGAGACGCCATAAGAAATCCCCAAATGCTAATGGGGATGAGCATTCACAGAGTAAAGGCGACGAATCGTTAGGTGGTAACAAACTCGATCATTCCCCCTCTAACTTGCAAAAATTATGCTCATCTTGCTTTTAAGCTATAGGTAAGAGAGCAACATTTATTCATGAACCCCCATGAGGTAAGAGTAGGTACGTCAAGCTCAGTGACGTTGAACAAGCGCTTTTTCCAAACTTGAAAAGCATAGAGAATTAGAAGATCATAACCCATTAGAGATCCTTTGTTATATAATCAGGTACGCTTCCGTATCTTTAAATGTTTATTTTCTTGATTCATCATGGATTATGATTCTTAGTGTTTTATGAGAATTTAAATTTTGGATCTTGATAAACACCTAAATGTATGTAATTATACATACATATTGTGTACTATTTATATATATATTTAGATGATTTGAGGCCATTTTTATGGTTCAATTGGTTTCTTTTGTGTTACAGGCATCAAAGAAGCCTAGATGAACTCGGCAATGCAATTCAAGAAGAAATCGACATAAAAAAATGATGTTTTAGAGCCATGGTACTGTAGCACCAATGTAGCAGCATGTAGCACAAAGGCATGAAGAAAAATACTAACTTTGGAAATCTCAAGGACAACCTCACTGGTGTAATGACCACCACAAGTTGCACTTTACTGTAGTAATTAATGCAGCAATTACAAGGAAAATTGGTAGAATTATTAAGGACTTCACTACCCGTTTGCTGACCATCACCCAGACCATAAGCTCCCGAGCTGAGTTATTAAAGGGATTCTTTAGGGCATGGGGGACAATTCGTTACCTCCTTCCTTGAGCTCTTCATTACCAACACTAGGTCCGAGGTAGAGGAAGGCATTTGAGGGTATCTCCGAGATGGAAATCCATGGGAGAAGTGTGATTTGATAAGATCTACCCCTTAAGCACATTGGTAGAGGCTTGAAGACTATGAGGGAAGCCACTCCTTGAGTAGCGGCCGTGGAAGTTATTCTCCGAGATTCCTATGCGTAATTCGGCCTTTCATCTTTGAGGGAGTTTTATGTTGCTCTATTTGGTTGTTTTCAATGGATTTTATCTTGTATCTCACTAGTATGAACAACTAATCCCCAAGGTCACCGAGTGTAGGTGAACCTTCGGGTGAACTTGTGTGGTTGGATGCTCTGATTTATTCTATTACATTTGGTGTGTTTGTGATCCATGCTTGGTGTATTTTGATGTACTGATATGCATGAGAACTCTGTATGTCAATTTATAGGTTGTACTAGGTTGCATAACCATCGCTCTTGTACTAGATTCACCAAGCCTAGAAGGGATCCATGTACAAATACGTTGTGACCATTGGGTTATACCTAGTTAGTGTTTTGATCATAATTTGAGAATCCCTTGCTTTTAATGTAATCATATGTGGATTAGGTCGAAAGAGATTTGTACCAATACTCGTACCAGATTAGGGGTTAATTGTAGTGACCATTGGGTTGACCTATCTTTCGATTATCTCGTTCCAAACACCATTTTCATGATAGTTGTAGCATCCTTCTCACTTTAGTAGCCCCAAAGGGACCCCCATCCATGACCATCTTCATCTCTTGATTCTTACCTCTGATTGTCTCCACTGCAGACATTCATTTAGAGTCTTTTTTTTATTTCTTTGTAGTTTAGAACACATCACTCGAATCTGTAGGCTAGACAACATGTGAAGAGGAAGTAAAAGTAGCTTCTCAGGCCCTGGGAATACGACCCTCTTGCACTTACGCGAGAGGCATTACTTGATGACCCTATGCACTTGCGGGTGTCCCGATCAAGTTTTTGGCACCATTGTCTGGGAACAACGAGAAATACTCGTAAAACTTGGAACTTGTTGATTTGGCCTTTGTGTCTTTTATTTGTTTTTGTTTGTTTTTGTTGTACATATATCTTCATTGCTTTACTTTCATTTCTTTCTCTTGCTCCATTTTCAAATCTTAATTGTTGTTTTAAAATTTTGTGCAAGGTACCCATCCTATGACATGTGCAAGTCAAGTAAACTTAGTAGAGCCTGATAACGAGATTGAGAGGACCTTGCAACAAAGGTTAAGGAAAGGAGCAGAGAGTTCAAGGCAATAAGACATTCAAGTTGAGCACAGCTTACTAGCGAGGCGTTTAGTGTGCAAGGTGCGACAGTGCCAGTGAATAACTTTGAAATTAAGGCAAGCACAACTAGGATGATTCAGAATTCAGTGCAGTTTGATGGGTTTGCTGATAAAAACCCTCATGCTCACTTATCTCGCTTCCTCCAAATTTTTTTTACCTTCAAAATCAACTCAGTATCAGATGATGCCATCAGATTGAGGTTGTTTCCATTCAGTTTGAGAGGGGCAACATATAAATGGCTCACTTCTTTGGTCCTTGGATCTATCACTACACGGAAAGAGATGGTGGAAAGGTTCCTTGTTAAGTATTTATCTCCAAGCAAGGCATCCAAACTGAGACAAGAAATTTCTGCTTTCAGGCAAAGTGATTTAGAGACACTCTTTGAAACCCATAAAAGGTTCAAGGATCTTTTGAGGAGACACCCTCACCATGGTTTCTTTTTGTGGATGAGTGTACAAATGTTTTGCAATAGACTGAACTATGCAACTAGACAACTCATCAACATGGCAGCAGGTGGTTCTTTGAGCAATAAGTATCTTAAAGAGGCTGAAAAACTGATTAAGGATATGGCAAGCTGACAGGATCCCAAAAGTGCATGGGTTGTCGCAGTAATAATAGTACTCCAGTGAGAGGGTAGTAGAATCCACAAGGAATAGGGATTTAAGACACAAGAGATTGCTATTTAGCTAGTGTGAAGTACAGAAAGTAAGAACAAGATCAATGTGTGTATGCAAGAAGATAAAGACAAATATGGAAGATAAGAGAGTGCAATCAAAGAGTTAGAGAGATGGACAATTAATGAGTAAAGTTGGGTATCTGGACAAGCTACCCCTAGGACTAACGTTCTAGTGCAGGACGAAGTATTATGCTCTCCTATTGATGTTTAATGAGTCGTGGACATCCTTAAGCACACGGTCCCAAACCTAAGGTCAACCGTGACTAATCCCAACATTATGCCCCGACATTAGGTTTCACTATAACAACACTTAACTCTTGTTGACCTGTCAACTAAGTCCCAGGGGAGTCCATTTCCTAAGCCTCACACTATGTGGAATTGCATTACGATTTATGGATTCCAAGTGACAGACCCTGTTCCTAAGTGTAGCTCTAACCTTTTGGTCCAGGTGGAAGAACCCTAGTCTTAGTTAAGTCCCAGCACTAGGATTCACTACAACCCTTCACTCTATTGCTCACGCAACTAAGCCCCAAGGGAGTTTATCTCCTAGCACTTCGCTCTACTTTGACCGCTAAGAACTCTTGGAACACGGAGATAGGGAAAATCACACCGAAGGGGAAAGGGGACGTTTCGCTACCTCACAGCTTACCCTCTTGATCCTCTCCAATCTCGAGTAGTCTAACCCTATAGGAGTTGTCACACCTCCAAGGGATAACCTAGATGATTCTCAACCCTAGTGTCACGGCTAAGGGAAAATCAATACAATAAGCAATCAAGATTGGAACTCAATTAAAAGCATCAATTAAGAAAGCATAATAAAAGTTATAGAAACAATGGCATCCTAGGGTTTACAAGTTCGAATATCCACAAGGGGTTTAGCTCTCCATGGAGCTATACAAATCCATCAATGTATAAGAATAAACAGGAATTGAAAACATAGATGAAACCCCCTTGCACTGCGTGGCGATGGTCTTGTGAGGTCGCTCCTTCCTCTCCACCAAGCTTCTCGTCAAGCCTAGGGTACAACTCACTGGATCGGTGCCGACAAAAGTTTTCCCAATAGCTATCGTCCGACGGGCTTCGCTGTTGATGCCGAGAACTCACTCTAATCCTCTACAAAGTCCTCTCCAAACCCTAGCCGCAACCCTCCAGAAAATAGGCAAAAAGATCCTTAAAAAGTCCCAAAAAGTCCTTTAAATAGTGCTGAGTCGCGGCTATAAATCGGTTAAAATCGGGGATCCACACTGCCGTGTGAAATTTCCACACTCCCGTGTGGATTTTCTGGATTCAGTTTTCTAGCGCGCAGTGAACAGTAAACTGCTACAATGATTGTTACAGCGAATTTATACAGTAACTACTACAGTACTCACACATCAAATGTTCCCAATTTCATTGTTCTTCATCGAGGCCGTTGAATTGGGCACACAATCAATGGTAGATCATGTTGATTGCTTCCGTTCTCCTTATTAGCAAAGTTTTTCTATGCTACACGGGTTAGACTTTTGTGAATGTGGCTGTCTTTGTGCCCCTCCAAAGGAGGTTGGCACACACCCACAAGTCTAGACTCGTGCCTTGTTCCTTGCTTGGTCCGAGAACTCCCCAACAATGGCGAACATGACCTAACTTTGCTTTTTCTTCTCCAAATTGGCTCCATAACCCTTCAATACACAAAAGCACACAAAATGCACACAATTAATGATAAAATCTGAGAAAGGTAATGCTCAATGTAAGACAATAACATTTCGTATTACAATAACACGAGCACTTATCACAAGCAATGAGTGTCGTTGGAGTACCCGCTAGAAGCCACCAAGGCTAGCAGGTATTTATGAAGTGAATGACAATACTATACTAGCTACAAAGATTAAAGCCTTAACCAAGAGGTTTGATCAGTTTTTGATAGGATCGAGCTCAAATTCTAGAGTTTTCCTATCTTGTGCGATGTGTGGTGCAGGATATGCAACCATATAGTGCCCAATCTCAGTTGCTTCAGTGGCCCCAGTGGAGATAGTTGTCTATGTTGGTGCGGGGCAAAGAGGGCCGAGAAATTCTTATGGGAATACATATAATCCGGGGTGGAGGAGCCACCAAGAATTTTTCTTAGAATCTAGCCCCATCACAACAAAGACCTCCACCACCTCAAGGAAATCAATACCAACCACCCCCGTAACAAGAGAAAAAGTATACTACTGAAGACATCCTCGCAAAGTTCATGATCAACATGGAGATAATGTTTCAAAACATAAACTCCCGATTCGATGAATTTGGCACAGTGTTTGAGAAATGTCCAAGCCTCAATTCAAGCACTTGAGAATCAAGTAGGGCAACTTGCTAGAGATAATGTTGAACATTCTCTTGGTCGTTTGCCAAGTAACACCGAAAATAACCCGCTAGAAAATTTGAAATCTATCACTCTTAGGAGTGGGAAACAAGTGGAGGCAAGGGCCGAGGAGGGTTCAAGTGGCAAGAAAGATAGGGTAGCCATACAGGAAGACCCTGAGTTAACCGAACCGGTAGTTTAAGGAAGTGGGAAAAAGCAAACTAAAAAGGTCCCTCAATTTCCAACACCAAGGATACCTTAGTACAAGCCTTCCATCCCTTATGTCGCCAGGTTGAAACAAGATAAAAAGGACGCTCAATTCAAGAAATTTCTCAAAGTGTTCAAACAACTCCATATCAACATCCCTCTTATTGAGGCATTGGACTAAATGCTAAAATATGCGAAATTCATGAAAGGCCTCCTCACCAAGAAGAGGAAATTAGATGACTTGAAGAGAGTGACCCTATCTGGGAATTGTTCGGCTGTGATTCAAAAGAAACTGCCAAAGAAATTGACTGATTAGGGTAGTTTCATCATTCCGTGTGTAATTGGGGAAGGAATTCAAGAAAATGCTCTAGCAGACTCAGGGGCCAGTATCAATGTTATGCCATACAAGTTATTCTTAAAGCTAGGGTTAGAAGACCAAAGACCCACGAGGATGACCCTACAGTTGGCAGATCATTCAATGAGGAAGCCCGAGGGCTTTGATAAGTGCTCGTGTATAAGTGATACGAAGTATACTTTTCTTGTATTGAGCATCACTTTTCTCAGATTTTATCACTCATTCGTGTGTATTTGTGTTTTTTTGCACATTTAGGGTTGTGGAGACGAATTGGAAGAAAAGAAGCAAAAATAGATCATGGACGCAATAGTTGAGAAGCCTCTCGAACTAAGCAAGGATGAAGGCACAAGTTGTAGACATGTGAGTGTGTGCCAAGCTCCAAAGTGCTCAAGTGATCATATAAATTGGAGGGGCACAAAGGTAGTCACACTCATATAGTCCAGCTTGTGTAACACTGAAGAGCTTCATCAATGTGTTGAAAGCAAGAGATGACGTGATCTCCTGCGTAGTAGTGTGCTTAACTTGGCGGCCTCAATGAAGAAAATAAAGTTGGGAGCAATTTTGGCGCGAGTACTGTAGTAAAACACTGCAGTAATTTACTGTAGTAGTTACTATTTATAGCGCGCAGAAAATCAGATTTCCAGAGAATCCACACGGCCGTGTGGAAGCCCGATTTCAGCCCTATCAATACCGTGATTTGAAGTTTATTTGAGGATCCCTTTTTCTATCTTTCGCCCATCTTTCTGGAAGAGCACGGCTAGGGTTTGGAGAGGTTTTTCAAGGCTTTTGGAGTGGTTCTATGGCATCAACGTTGAGTTCCTTTGGATAAGAGCTATTGGGGGAGCTTTCATCGGTGAGGTGTGCCATAGGTTTGACAAGGGAACCTTTGGAGAAGATTAAGCCGCTCCACAAGACCATTGATACGGACTACAAGGGGTTTTTCTTTATGGTTTACATGCATATGACTTTGATTGTATTGTTGATTTTGTATTGGTCCATGGAGAGCTAAACACCTAATGGGTGCTTGGACTTGTAAACCCTATGATGACTTTGTGTCATTGACTTTTATTATACTTCTTTAATTGATGATTGACACGACCCCTTGCGTGTATCCCACAAGTGCACGGGCTTGTCGAAGTAATAAATTTTTACCCTGGTGAGTGGTAGTCGTATCCACAGAGAATAGGGATTTAAGACACAAGAACTCACTATTTAGCTATGCGGTGTACGAAAAGTGAGAGTAGGATTAATGAGTGAGTGTGAAAGCAATTAGAAAGAGACAAGAAATAAAATAGAAGATGGAAGGTAAGAGAGTGCAAGTAGAAGTAAATAGAAAAGGACAAGCAATGAGAAAAGATGAGAATCCGGACAAGCTACCCCTAGGACTTATGCTTCTAGTGCAACCTACCATCACAACATTAGTAATATCTTCTTAGTTTAGGAGTTAATGATAATCCTAGGGGGATTCTTTGTCCAAATCACCCCTTCTCATGTTCGGTTTTTCCCTTGAATGCTAGTTGTGTGTGCTAATAGCCTAGTCTTCATTTTAGTTAGTTTTTTTCCCCTTTAGTGTTCCTTATTTGGAGTTTTAGGTTAGGAATAAGACGAAAGAGAAGTAATAGTAGCTCCTTGGCCCTGTGGAATGCAACTCCTGTGTCACGCATAAGGTATAACTTATATAAACTCTCTTTTTTTTTTTACTACGATTCGAATTAAGATGATGAAATTTTAATAGAAATAGGGCTTATAAAAACAACCCATATAAACAATTATGCATTCTTTTTTGTTTGTTGATTTGTTTATTTGATTGTTTGTGTTGTTAATGTCAATCAAACAAGAAATATTACTCAATGAAAGGTTTAACTAATTCTGTCTATATTGTAAATTTACAGTTCCAAGTAATCTTATTAAAGTAATAGGAATTAGACCTAACACAATTCCAAATAGAAAAACTTCAAATGATTTAGATTTTTTTTGTTTGATTAGGTAAAAATAGAAATAGGATTTATATCTAAATATTAATTTGAATTATTCATGAATTTCAATGATAATAATTGATATGGAAGAGTAATAATTTTATATTAATAAAAAAACCTAGTTAAAGTGTGAATTTGTTTGAGATATTTATAATGAATATATTTAAATAGAAATTAATATTTTTTAATTTAATAGTAAGGCTATAAATTATAAATCATATTACTATATTTTCTTTCCATTTCTTTCCTTTCCTCTCGTTAACAAAACAAGTTTTATTAAACAACGATCCTTTTCTTTCCTTCCATAAAATTTAGGGGTCATTTGGCATCATTTTTGTTTTTTTTTTCGCTTTTGTTTTGAGTTTTTGTTTTTTGTCATTTTTTTTTTAACAAAAGTATGTTTGGATATACGAACTATTTTGTATATTAAATAGCTGAAGACATAAAACACATTTACTTACACAAAGTTATTATGGTTTTTTTATCATTTTTTTAGATTCATATTTTTTTATATTTTTCTATAAAAATTTATTTTTTTTAATAATAGTATACTTCTTTGTGTTAGTAAATAAAATTAATAACATGAGACTTTTATGATATGGGTAAAAAAAATCTCATAAGAACTGCATCATACAAAAAATGTTTACAAAATTTTTTTCAATATATATATAAACTCTTTATATTTTATATCTTAGTTTATAAAAATCAAAAGGCCAAGCAATAGTTTTCACAAATACTTTCTAAAATATAATTTTTATACCGTATAAACTAATTTGTAAAATATCAAATGGACAAATAATAAATTTTATAAATATTTTTCTTTGAAAGATATGTTTTTAGACATTGATATTAATTTTAAAAAATTGATATTAAAAAAAAATACAAATAAAAAACCACATAGAGAGATAGGGAGGAGAGGAGCATAAGAGGAGGGGTTTCATGGAAGGAGAAGTGCTTTAAAATGTTTTCATAAGTTCAAGTTATAAAAATGTTGTTTCATTTTTTTTAGGAATATAAAGATTGTAAAATATTTTAAAACAAAAACAAGTTACCAAACGTGTTTTTATTAGCTTTATTTTCAAAACATGAAATTGAAAACAAAAAACATAAATTGGTAACAATGCCAAATAAACAATTGTTCAACTTTTTCTTTTTTTCTCTATTTTCTTTTTTTTTTTACAAATACTTTCTAAAATATAATTTTTTATACCATATAAACTAATTTGTAAAATATCAAATGGATAAATAATAAATTTTTATAAATATTTTTTCTTAAACAGATATGTTTTTAGACATTGATATTAATTTTAAAAAATTGATATTTAAAAAAAATACATATAAAAAGCCACATAAAGAGATAGGGAGGAGAGGAGTAGAAGAGGAGGGGTTCCATGGGAGGAGAAGTGCTTTAAAATGTTTTCATAAGTTCAAGATATAAAAATGTTGTTTCATATATTTTTAGAAATATAAAGATTGTAAAATATTTTAAATTAAAAACAAATTACCAAACATGTTTTTATTAGTTTTATTTTCAAAACATTAAATTGGAAAAAAAAAAACATAAATCAGTAACAATCCCAAATAAAAAATTGTTCAACTTTTTTTTTTTCTCTATTTTCTTTTTTTTTGTTTTTGTTTTTGTTTTTTTTCTAGGATTGAAACACTATGTTAAATTATATATATATATATATGCAAAACATCATCTGTGTACGTCCATAGATAAGAAATTTGTGGATGTCCAATTATCAACCGTTGAATCACGATCTAACGGCTGACATTGATAAACAATTGATAATGGACAGTTGATCATGATCCATAGTAGTTATGGTTCATCATTGTTAGCCGTTGGATCGAAATCCAACGTTTGATAATGGACATCCATAGATTTTTTATCTATGGTGGTACACAGATGATTTATCCATATATATATATATATATATATATATATATATAATATTTTCTATTAATTAATCAACAGATGAACCAGATGGCAAAATGTGCCGTTCTTCTCCTCCAGACTCCAGTAGGCATCCCCTGTCTTTGGCCTTCTATCTCTCTCACGTCGAAGCATAATCGCCGAGAAAATTTCGTTGATCCTCCTCTGTTTATCGTCTTCTTCGTTTGAACCCTCGATTTTTAAATTTTGGAGTTGACGATCCTTTTGCTGTATTCTTTTTAGTTGTTTTGGATTAGCTCCGATGAATTCTCATGGGAGACATCCACCGGGAATTGGTCCCGGCCGTGGAGCGAACCCTAATCCCAACTTGAATTCTAACCCTAAATTTTATGCGAGGAATCCTCAGCAGCAGCAGCAGCAAAATGTGCAGAAGAATCCGGTGCACGAGCAGCAAAATACTCAGTTACAGCAGCAGCAGCAGCAATATGTGCAGAGGAATTCAGTGCATGGGCAGCAGAATATGCAGTTTCAGCAGCAGTGGCAGCAGCAGCGGTTGAGAAGGAATCAGATGGAGAGCTTTTCTGGGGCTTCCACCGCTGACAAACCAGTTCATTCGGATGGTTTAGATTCAAGGTACAAGAGAATGAATGAACTCCACAACTGTACTTCTGAATTTTTTATTCATGTGTTTTGGCATTTGATTGTATGTGGGTTTTATTGTTTATTATATTACCTGATTGAAGTGGATAGTTTTAGTTCTTAAGCTCATGATATTGCTTGGATAATGCCTTAATCCTGTTGGAGGAAAATATGAAATCACATGTTTGTTTCTAAACATCAGCTCTATTTGAAGCAGTTTAGGTGGAGAAAATTTGTGCCCTATTTGATCTTGTAATGTTTCATCAATTTTTACCAATCAATCCTGTCATTGCCTCAAAAGGCCTTGTCTTTTTTGCAGTATTTTGTGGTCAACTTGTAAAGGCTTACTATAAGTAATTAATTAATTAATCATTATTTGTTCTCCTGTGTTTTACAGAACAGGAGCATCCATGTAAGCTTGAATGCACTGTGATTACTTAATCATTATAGAGAAGTTTATGTAAATACTATTAACCTTGAAATTCATGAGTCTCACATAGAAGTCTGACTGTTCTATTTTTGTTATGTGTACCTGCCCAAATTATTTTTGTGTAATACCTTTTCTTTCATTTTGATGATTTCAGTTCTCAAGATTGGAAATCACAATTAAAGATCCCACCTCGTGATACACGCTACAAAACCGAGGTACAGTTCTTTTTGTTTCTTTTCCTGTCTGCTTGGGAACACTGCCATTTTTGTCACTTTGCTCATTCATTAATTCTCTAACTTTCAGCATCAACTGTGAAGAAACTTTTTCGGAATTTTTCAACTTCACCTTTGTTAATCACCATGGTTTTAACCTTGTATAAAATTCCTTACCTTCTGATGTGTTGGAATTTGGAACTTAGCCCAAAAGCCTGATTATTTTCCATTGCCGCAAACTTGACATTGTGGTTTTGATGGTTATAGCCATTGCTTGTGTAAAACACTGCAGTAAAAGAAAGACATGCATTTTAAATTGGAATGGCATGTAATATCTGATCCTAAGCATTTGAGTTATGGGTGCATTATCTCTGAGCTGTTTTGCGAGTGTGAAAGATCAGTTTCTTTGATAAATTTGAAATATCCAATGATAGTGCGGTTGATTAGAAGGATTTCTTAAGCGATTTCAGTGATGATGTTATGCATCAGATGAATGATTTATTAGCCACAATGTATTAGATTCATCAAATTTGCAATTTGTATGCTAGCACATTACAATTTACGGAATGAGGCCGATTCCTTTTGCTAAATTCTTAATGGACTTGCTAAATTCTTACTTTCAGTGACTTGCTAACATCACAATATAGACATTGATACTTATGAGGGCCTCTTTACGCCACTGACTTGGGCCCGATTCTTAATTAGTTTGTATTTCATGTTGAGATGCCCACAAATAGTATATGTTTTAATAAACAAGCTAACACATCAGCGTGTCTTGTCTATCACACAAACTCACAGAACAATCATGTTTAGAATCATGTCTTGTCTATCCTTGCAGGATGTGACAGCGACTAAAGGAAATGAATTTGAAGATTATTTTCTAAAATGAGAGCTACTTATGGGGATTTATGAAAAAGGATTTGAAAATCCTTCTCCAATTCAGGAAGAGAGCATTCCAATAGCGCTTACTGGTAGTGACATCCTTGCTAGAGCTAAAAATGGAACAGGGAAGACAGCTGCATTTTGCATTCCTGCTTTAGAAAAAATTGATCAAGATAAAAATGTTATTCAAGGTTTTCCTGCCACCCCTCTTTCTCAATGATACACTTATGTCAATGATATGTGCTATTCTTTGTGTCTTATTAATTAATATTTAGTTATATATATATTTTTTCTTTATATTTATATAGTTTTTGTTTTGGGTGGATTAATTCTTAGATTTAGTATTCCCTAATTATTGTAACTTTGTCTAATGTCTATATTTAATTAATGTTGTAACATGTCAAATACAGTTGTGATATTGGTTCCTACAAGAGAATTAGCTCTTCAAACATCCCAAGTTTGTAAGGAGCTTGGCAAACATTTGAAGATTCAGGTTATGGTCACAACAGGGGGAACCAGCCTGAAGGATGACATCATGCGGTTGTATCAACCTGTTCATTTACTTGTTGGAACACCTGGACGCATACTTGATCTTGCTAAAAAAGGAATCTGTGTTTTGAATGATTGCTCGATGCTTGTCATGGATGAGGTAGCATGTGCCTTTAGTTATTCATTTCGGATGAGAAACTAGCAATAGGAGGTTATTGAAATATTATTAATTAATGCAATATTTTGTCTAAGATTATATTTGTGCATGGTTAGTAACATGCTAGGTGAGAAATTCATTCTATATTCTTCAGAGAATTGATCCACTGAAAGTTTGCAGTGGATTATATTCTAATTTTTTTAATAGCATCCAGGCTTGATCTTCTAAAGTTGTATGCTTGTTAATTAAACCTATGTTACCAAAGATATTGGTGAATTTTATGTATGTAGTGTGACATGGATCTGAGCATCCTCTTGGTTTCAACAATTTAAATGTCACCTGAATCTGTGCTAAAATTTTTGTGCCATGTGTATGCGAGTACATGCAGGTTTGTTTGCATGAATGTTCATTTATTCCTGCTGATTCTTGTGGTTGGTTTTTCAGTTTTCTAATTTAATTGGCATTCTTCTTGAAACTTCCTTTCAAAACCTCTGATCAGGAAGGACATCATTTTTAAGACCTAATATGCTTGTGCATCATGCTTTAGATTCTGCAAGATAATTAAATCTTTCTCTGATCTTTTTCATAAACTAACATATTTTACTGAATTATCTAAAGAAATTGAAGGTAATGATGCTTGAAGATTTTGAAACAATAGATTTTTGTGCTCTTAGAATAAATCCAATTTTCTTTTTTTACAGGCAGACAAGCTTCTTTCTCCTGAATTTCAGCCATCAATAGAACAGCTGATTCATTTTGTCCCTGCCAATCGTCAAATTTTACTGTTTTCAGCAACATTTCCTGTTACTGTCAAGGAGTTCAAAGATAAGTACTTGCAGAAACCTTACGTAGTTAATCTTATGGATGAGCTTACCCTCAAAGGAATAACACAGTACTATGCTTTTGTGGAAGAAAGACAGAAGGTTCACTGCCTGAATACACTCTTTTCAAAGGTTGGCCCCTTCTGATCACTTTGAATAGCATCCTTTATTTGTATAACCCATCCTTATACGCAACATGCAACTTGGGTTTTGTTTCTGCAGCTTCAAATTAATCAATCAATTATATTTTGCAATTCTGTTAATCGGGTAGAGCTATTGGCAAAGAAAATCACAGAGCTTGGTTACTCTTGCTTTTACATTCATGCTAAGATGTTGCAAGACCATAGAAATCGGGTTTTCCATGACTTCCGTAATGGTGCTTGCAGGAATCTTGTGTGTACTGGTATAAACTTTATCTTCAAACTAATTGACTGGTTCAGTATTTTATGCAAGCATCTTCATCTAAGCTACTTAATGAATTTGGCTGTGATTTTACACAGGCTCAATGTATTTATTTATTTTTTCTTTCTTAGTATTGATTTCATTGGCAGGTAATAGTCCTTTTGTAGAATCTCTTGTAACTTATTTCGAAGGTTTTCAATTTGAATGTCTTTGTTTGTAAAAATTGTATGCTATCTGTTTGCTAGTATGGAAACATGATCCTCAATGGTTATAAATATATAGTTTTCCTTCTATGCAGTTGCTTAATTATATTTTTATATTAACTGCTGTTTACTATGATTGGCATGATCTTCTTAAACTTTGATCTTTTCCAAAATTGCATTTTATCCTTTTTTCCGAGCGTACACGTTCAAGTATGTGCTCTATGATTTATTTCATCTTCATAGAAAAAAGGTTGATTAATGTCACTACCTTTCTATCTGTCTGAAAAAGGGTAGCTTAATGTTATGACCTTTCTATCTCTCTGAAAAGGACTTTAGTAATGTTATTGCCCTTCTATCTGTCTGAAATTGGTTTGATGAATGTTACTACGTTCTATCTGTCTGAGAAAAAGGCTTGCTTTATATTTACTTGTGCCCGAGAACAATGAGGAGATAACTCAGAGAATATGATAGATAGTTCTGTTACCTACCTAGTTATAAATGTTTATATAATTATGAAAGTGGCTTGTCATGGAAGTTTGGCTGTTTGATTAAGTGCCTTAAACACCTTTTAGTCGCTAGTTGGTAATTTTTTTCTGTATTGGGCTTGGTTCTTTATTCTGATGTCTCTCTTTATATCCCAAGGTAACAGTACCCTTATCCTTTGTGCTACAACAAGATGGTTGGATGTTCCAGTTGCAATGCAGTACTTTTAAATGTTTTCATAATCTTTTTACGCTTACATATAATCTGGCAAGCAGTCCTAAAAATGGTTGTTGGATTGTGTTCCCTTGAGAGTTTGAGATTATTCTTTGCTATTTATTATTGCGTTATGTTTTAGTCATGAATTTTGTGAGATTTTATTGTTTTCTCTTGAAGATATTTCACATTTATGTGCTTCTACAGATCTCTTTACAAGGGGAATTGATATTCAAGCTGTCAATGTTGTTATCAATTTCGATTTTCCAAAAAATGCCGAAACTTATCTACATAGAGTAAGATTTCTGGAAGCCCCTTTAATACTTTCTTACTATTCATAATACGACCGTCTTTTTACAAATGTCATATTTTAGGTGGTCTAAAGCTAAATCACCTTGGTTTGGGCATAATTCTTTATGAGTGTTGCCATTATATGTCAAATGTATCAAACCTTAACTTCACCCAAAACCAGTGTAGCCATGGTACAAGAACATTACAGGAGCTAATCAATTTTTATGTGGGCCTCACCTCTTAAGTGTTTAGCTGCTTTATTTTATAGGTTGGTCGCTCAGGAAGATTTGGTCATCTTGGTTTAGCTGTGAATTTGATAACATATGACGATCGTTTCAACCTGTAAGTGCAGTCACTCTTCTGTCAAATTTCTGTTTTCTGATATTGTTTATTTTGATACTAAATGGGAACTGATCCTGTGACAGGTTTAGGATTGAGCAAGAACTTGGGACAGAAATCAAGCAGATTCCGCCACAGATTGACCAGGCTGTTTACTGCAGATGATCTTTGAATGTGGAGATTAGATCGTTCAACATTGGGTGAACAAGTTGGATCCTCCTTCCTGTAGATACTTCCTCCAGTAAGTATTTCAACTCTAGTAAATATTGCAATACTCATATACACCAAGAAATACTTCCTGGACCACTTACCCTATAAGACCATTTGCCAATTGGGTGGTTACAGCCCTTCATATAATTCCAAAAGCCCATTACATTATACATCCCAAACTCCTTGTCAAACTTGAGAACATAGCTAACCAAAATATCTCTACGCATTCACATCTCAGAAACAGATTCTCCAGAAGTTTTGTTCTTGAAATTCCGCATGTCATTTCAATTAGTAGAACACCTCTTCCAAGGAAATTAACTTTGGTTAACACCAAATCCTGCACTCTTCTAAGGATTATAGATCATCATCCATGATAGTTTTCTTGAAACCTGCAGTGATAAATCATGGCTATTCCATTTCCTATTGATTCTGAAAGGCATTGCTGGCAATCTTGTAGTGTTTGTTCAAGCAAACATCAGAAATACCTGGATAATCTGGTGGCAATTTTGATTATGTTTGCCAAACATCATGTGAAAGCATAGTTATCAAACGTGGGGAACACCTTTTGAGTTTGAGGACTGAGAACTTGACCTTGGGTTCAGCTTTTAAATATCTCGCACTCCTGTATCATAATTGTTCTGATGTTCCAGGAGAGTTACGTTGAAGGACTGTCTAACTGGATTATTCTTTTACCACCAAGATAGTGTAAACAGTATACCCTGTCCTGAGCTATAGGGTTTGTGCCATATGCCTATATTTTCTGCCAAATCCTACTTACGACACATGCCATTCTCGATTAAGAATTAGAGATCCGATCCGAATCCAATTGCTTGTTAGCATCTGTAGTTATGATACCCTTTTTAATTTGCAGTTTTAATTCATACTAAAATTCCATTTTGTCATTCAAAGTTTGCAGGGTTAGTTATACTGAGCATATTGAAGCGAGACAACTGATGGAAAAACTCTGGCAAGTCTTCACCGATTGGATGCTGCAACCTTGGAAGAAACATGTTCATTTTTTTTTCTTTTTGACTTGCAGTTGAGAGTTTGGTGGCCTTCATTTTTAAAACAGGCAAGAATTATTGACTATAACTGAAGCGATTTACCTGTTAAGCTAGTTTTTAGTTAGTTATCTTCTTTTATACCTTATTTCTAGACTGATTGGCTACTTTGCTTGAGCTACTAATCCTGGGAATATCGGGCTGGGAGGTTGTGGGTTTTTTTTGCCCGTAATTTTAAGATCTAAATCTGCACAGCAAATTCATGGTTCTGAATGTAATAGGCCATATATCATAAGCTGACGTTTTTTAGTTTTTAATGTTATGCTGCCTTTTGGTTTGGGTGCTTGTTATCTTCTATGGCTGTGAATGTTGTTGAAAAGGCTTATTGTTTTCCTTGCTAAAATCATTATCTTGTGGCAATATTAAAGAAAGAAAAATGCAATGCCGTGAATAATTTCTGAATATGGAACTTGTTTGGATGTGTTTATGAAATTGACTGCGGTTTATGTTTTTTGAGATGTTTGTATCCAAGCGTTTTGTTTAGTGCTTTTATAAAAGCACCAAATCTTTTGTTTCTGAAAAACAAAATTAAAGTTATTGTTGGAAATATAGTCCCACATCGGTTGTGTTATAGAAGTGTAATGGGTTTATATATAGGTATATGGATTGAGCCACTAAATCTTAAGACTTTTTGGTGTAAGACCCATAGGCTTATGTATAACTCATATAGGGCCCACTAGTACAAAATACAAAATTTATCATGGTATCAGAGCAATATAGTGGAGCTCATTAAAAAAAAAGACACAAGTGGTGTACAAATCCATGTGAGTAGGACCTCTGAGACACAAATAGTGTACAAGTCCTAGTAAAAACAGGCCTCTGGTGTACAAGTCTGAGCAAGTTCAAACTTGGAAAAAAAATTACCCAGTTGAACTTGAGAGAGGGTGTTGGAAATATAGTCCCACATCGGTTGTGTTATAGAAGTGTAATGGGTTTATATATAGGTATATGGGTTGAGCCACTAAGTCTTGAGACTTTTTGGTGTAAGGCCCATAGACTTATGTATAACCCATATAGGGCCCACTAGTATAAAATACAAAATCTAACAGTTATTTATTTGAGAAAACAAGTATTTACCATTGGCTGCCTTACGTGCTGTTGATAATATGATTAACTAAAAAAAAGCACTTTTTAAATCAGTTTAAGATTCTGTGTTTAAGAAATATTTATTTTATAAAAAAACACATATAATAATAATAATAATAATAATAATAATATTAATATTAATAATATTAATATGCATTTAAAAATCTGCGGAAGGAAAGATGTCTCTTCTAAGTAACCTCTGGGGACAACCGGAGGACAACGGTGACGGCAGAAGGAAAGAAGACGATGACGGCGATGGAAAAGGAGACCGGACTGCTGAGCTGATCGATAGTGGTCGTACTCAAGACGATAGCGATAAGACCTATGCATTGGTGGTTTGCTCATCATCTCCGGTCATGGTAAACCATCGGGAGGAAGTTGCTAGGTCAAGCCCACCAAGTCTAGGAGTAGACAGGAGACAAGGGAGGTCACGTATCACCGCGGCCAAGCGACCGAGGTCACCGATTGAAGCAACATGTAGGCAATGCTTCCAAACGACTCACATGACGGTGGAGTGCTGCCATCAAGTCGTCTGCCTCATATGCTCGTGCGTGGGACACATGGCGGCGTGGTGCACAACCGCTCGGAGCCCACATAAAAGGCACCTTCATGTTCGATCCAAGAAGACGAGCTTTACCTCACCCCATAGCTCCCCTCTCGCAAGCGACGGTGAGACCACAGTTCAGGAGATGCTGGCCAGTGAATCGCAAGTTGGGCCCGTTAAAGCCACCTGCATCTTTGGACATGGATCCATATCTGCCTGTTGGGCCGGGCCGCCTGATCCAACATACTTTGGATGATTGCATTGGGGACCTGGTGCTGCTATGTGAGGTGGGCCTGAGAACTGGGTTGGACCATGAAGTTGTGCCTGAGACTTGGGCTGAGGTCGGGCTGACAGACCAAAATTTGATTGAGAAGGGAAACATTCTAGGGCCGAACATGGAGAAGGCTATTACTATTGGGCCTCTCTGATGAGCCAGGAAAGCATTAAGTATAATGATAAAAACTTTAGGCCGGCAATGGAACCACCCATGGGCTTCTGTTGGGAATTTCTGGAGAATGGTTGGGTCCTGGCACTTGTCGTTGATCGCCCGTCTGGTATAGTGGAAAAATTACTTGGGGATACCAAGGAAGCAGGGGACTCTCTGTCACCTTCAACATTGAGGGAATCTCCTGATGCCAGATTCGATTATGAAGTCTTTGTCTCATAATTTGAAGTCAACATCAGGAAATTATTGCCAGAACTGTTCAGTGATGCTTAGGGTGAGACATCAAGACTCACCAAAGGCACTCTGACAGGGGTCCGAAAGTGCACGGGTTGTCGAAGTAATAAATACCCTGGTGAGGGGTAGTCGAATCCACCGGGAATAGGTTTAGACACAAGCTTTCGTTATTTAACTAAGTGATGTGCGAGAGTGAAAATTGGTTCAGTGTGTGTGTGTGCAAGAGTAATTGAAAATAAGAATAAAGTAAAAGAAGTATGGAAGATGGAAGAATGCAAACAAAGGTAATAAGAGGAAGACAATCAGTGAATAAAGATGCGTACCCGGACAAGCTACCCCAGAACTTATGCTTCAAGTGCAAGACAATGCTATTATACTCTCCTATTGATGATTATTGAGTCGAGGATATCCTTAAGCACACGGTCCCAAATCTAAGGTCAACCGTGACTAATCCTAACACTATGCCCCGGCATTAGGTTTCACAACGACCCTTGACTCTTGTTGACCTGTCAACTAAGCCCTAAGGGAGTTCGTCTTCGTAAGCCTCACACTATGTGGAATTGCTTTAGGTTCTAGGGATTCCTAGTGATAAACCTGGTTCCTATATGTAGTTCAAACCCTTTGGTCCAGGTGAGAGAACCCTAGTCTAAATTAAGCCCCAATACTAAGATTCACTATAACCCTTCACTTTGTTGCTCGCGCAACTAAGCCCCAGGGGAGTTTATCTCCTAGCACTTCACTCTATCTCGACCGCTAATGAATCATGGAACACGAAGGTAGGGAAAATCACATCGGAGGGGAAAGGGGACGTTCCGCTACCTCACAACTCACCCTTTCAACCCTCTTCAATCCTAAGTAGTCTAACCCTATAGGAGTTGTCACACCTCCAAAGGATTACCTAAATTGTTCTCAACCCTAGTGTCACGGCTAAGGGAAAACAATAACAAAATTAATCAAGATTGAAACTCAATTTTATTCATCAATAATGGAAAAGCATAATAACAATGTCAAAGAAACATAATAGTCCTAGGGTTTACAAGTCCGAATACCCACAAGGGGTTTAGCTCCTCATGGAGCTATACATGTTCATCAAAATATGAAAGAAAGTACAAATTAAAAGCATCGATGAAAACTCCCTTGCGTATGGTGTGGCCGTGGTCTTGTGCGGCCGTCGGACGTCCGTGACGATGCCGATGACTCGCTCTAAACTTCCACGAAATCCTCTCCGAAACCCTAACCTCACTCTCCAAAAGTTGGGGAGAAAGATAGGTCAAAAGATATTCCAAAAAGTCTCAAAATCGGCCTTTCATAATATTGAGTCGCGGCTTTAAAATCGGACTTATCGGGACTTCACACGGCCGTGTGAAATTTCTGCACGCCCGTGTGAAGTTTCTGTCTGGCTGAAAAATTAATTCACACGGCCGTGTGGAATTTCCACACGCCCGTGTGAAGTCTCTGGAATCCTGATTTTCGGTAGAAAGTGAACAGTAGCTTGCTACAATGTTGTGCTGCAGTACCAAGCTACAGTACTCGCCGAAACGCTCCCGAATCCGTTGTTCTTCATCGAGGCCATTGATTTGGGCACACAATCAATGGTAGATCGTGCCGATTGCTTCAAGTCTCCTTCTTGGTGAAGTTCTCCTAAGCTACACGAGTTAGACTTATTGTGAATGTGACTGCCTTTGTGCCCCTCCAAAAGGAGGTTGACACACACTCACAAGTCCAGACTCATGCCTTGTTCCTTGCTTGGTTCGAAAACTTCCCAACAATGGCGAACACGATCCAACTTAGTTCTTCTTCTCCAAATTAGCTCCACAAACCTACAATGCATATGAACACACAATTGCACACCATTTAGTGATAAAATCTGATAAAAGATATGCTCAATGTAAGATAATAACGCTTCGTGGTACTATAACACGAGCACTTATCACACTTGAAGAAGCGAACGTGCAAAGAAACCTTCCTCGCGCTTCAACGAGGAGGCCAGATTTGTGGCGGAGCCCCCGAAGTCCACTAAGATAAAGGTGCAACAAGGCGACACAGAAGAATGTACTAGCTCCAAACCTCTTCTCATTTCAGATTGGTCGAATGCTCAACTTGCTAATTACTGCGATGCATGTGGTATTTCATTTACCGATTCCATGAATGACTGCTTGTACCATATACGTATGTTAGAACAAACTCGCATGGCCTCCTTACGAGCACAGGCATCCTCCGAAGAGGATGGCGTCCCTTTAGGTGTTTAATGAACTTGATAACTTGGAATGTTAGGGGGTTAGGGAGACTGGCCAAATGGTTTCTGGTAAAATATTTTTTGCTCATGCACTTTGCTGATGTTTGCTGCCTTCAATAATCTAAACTTGAAGAGATTTCTCCGTCTATTTGGTGGGAGATCGGTGGAGGTCATTTGGACCAATTCTTCATGGTATCGGCTCGCGGGTCCGCTGGGGGCATTGTAATCGGGTGGAATAGTGCAATCGTGTCGGCCAAGTTACTGAGCTGGGAAACTTTCAGTTTAACGGTGGAATTCTGTTCTAAACGCAACAATTTGATTTGGCGTTGTACCTCGGTGTACGGGCCAAATGCTAGAAATCTCAAACATACCTTTTGGGATGAGCTTAGGCGAAGTGTAGGACCCTCCAATGTGCCCTGGATTATTAGGGGGGATTTCAATTCTATATTTGACACTGGAGACAAATTATTTGGGCCACCAAACCTAGAGGACATCAGAATGGCGAAGTCTTTCATTCAGGATTTGGAACTCATCGAACCCTCCTTGCTTGGAAGAAGGTATTCCTGGACAAATGGGCAAACAGACCCGATATGGTTGAAGCTTGCTCGTTTTGTTGTTAATGGCGCATGTGCTAATCTCTTCCCAAGAATGTTGCAAAATAGCCTACCGAGATTGGGGTCCGATCATGTGCCGATCAGACTGGAATTGGGTGTCCACTTGTCCAACCCTAGACCTTTTAGGTACGAATTGGCCTGGGAGACCACAGATGGTTTTCGGGAACTGGTCTCACAATGGTGGATGGAGTTTTCCCCCCACGGCTGCGGGCATTTATTATGGCCAAAAAGGTGTCTAGGATAAAGGTCCACCTACGGCATTGGGCAAAATTCACCTTCGGCTCCATCAAGCTTAGGAAACAGAGCCTCTTACTTGATTTGGAAAAAATTGACATTACGAAAGAGCACAAAAGACTCACTAACGCGGAATGTGCTCGGGAGGAGACTCTGCTCTCAAGTTTGAACGACATACGTAAACAAGAGGAGCTTTACTGGAAGCAAAGGTCTAGACTCCAATAGTTGAAAGAATGTGATAAGTACTCGTGTTATAGTAATACAAAGTGTTATTGTCTTACATTAAGCAGTACTTTTCTCAGATTTTATCATTAATTGGTGTGCATTTGTGTGTTTTTGTACATTATAGGGTTGTGGAGTAAACTTAGTGAAGAAAGAGCAAAGTTAGGTCATGTTCACCGTTGTTGGGGAGTTCTCGGACCAAACAAGGAACAAGGCACGAGTCTAGACTTGTGGGTGTGTGCGAACCTCCTTTGGAGAACTTCATCAATAAGGAGAAATGAAGCAATCGACATGATCTACCATTGATTGTGTGCCCAATTCAACGGGCTCGATGAAGAACGATGAAATCAGGAACATTTAATGCGCGAGTACTGTAGCAATTTGCTATTTACTGCGCACCAGAAAACCGAATCCAGAAAATCCACACGGGCATGTGGAAATTCCACACGGCTGTGTGGATGCCCGATTTCAGCCAATTTTCAACCGCGACTCAGGACTATTTAAAGCTCTTTTGGGGGACTTTTTGGGGATTTTTTGGCCTATCTTCTGGAGGGTTGCGGCTAGGGTTTGGAGAGGACTTTGTGGAGGATTGGAGAGAGTTCTCGGCATCGACATCGAAGCCGTCAGAAGATAGCTATTTGGGGAGCTTTTGTCGACACCGATCCGGCGAGGTGTGTCCTAGGCTTGACGAGGAGCTTCGTGGAGAGGACGAAGCGACCTCACAAGATTATCGCCATGCAACACAAGGGGGTTTCATCTATGTTTTCAAATCCTTGTTTATTCTTATACATTGACGGATTTGTATAACTCCATGGAGAGCTAAACCCCTTGTGGGTATTCGGACTTGTAAACCCTTACATTGTTTCTATGACTTTTATTATGCTCTCTTAATTGATGCTTTTAATTGAGTTCCAATCTTGATTGCTTATTGTATTGATTTTCCCTTAGCCGTGACACTAGGGTTGAGAGTCATCTAGGTTATCCTTTGGAGGTGTGACAACTCCTGTAGGGTTAGACTACTCGAGATTGGAGAGGATCGAGAGGGTGAGTCGTGAGGTAGCGAAACGTCCCCTTTCCCATTCAGTGTGATTTTTCCTACCTCCTTGTTCCAAGAGTTCTTAGCGATCAAAGTAGAGCGAAGTGTTAGGAGATGAACTTCCCTGGGACTTAGTTGCGTGAGCATTAAAGTGAAGGATTGTAGTGAATCCTAGTGTTGGGGCTTAACTAAGACTAGAGTTCTTTCACCTGGACCAAAGGGTTAGAGCTACACTTAGGAATAGTGTCTATCACTTGGAATCCCTAAATCGTAATGCAATTCCACATAGTGTGAGGCTTAGGAAGATGGACTCCCCTGGGACTTAGTTGATAGGTCAACAAGAGTTAAGGGTCGTAGTGAAACCTAATGCCGAGGCATAATGTTGGGATTAGTCATGGTTGACCTTAGGTTTGGGACCGTGTGCTTAAGGATATCCACGACTCATTAAACATCAATAGGAGAGCATAATACTTCTTCCTGCACTAGAACATTAGTCCTAGGGGTAGCTTGTCCGGATACCCTACTTTACTCATTGATTGTTCCTCTCTCTTACTTTTTGCTTGCACTCTTTTATCTTCCATATTTCTCTTTATTTTCTTGCATACACACATTGATCTTTTTCTCACTTTCCGTACTTCACACTAGCTAAATAGCAATCTCTTGTGTCTTAAATCACTACTCCCTGTGGATTCGACTACCCTCTCACTAGGGTACTATTATTACTACGACAACCCGTGCACTTTCACGATCCTGTCAGAAGGTGACAAAAGCACAAGTTTTTTTCATGAGATGGCCAATGGTCGCAAAAATAGGAACTTCATCCTAAGTATTTGCCATAATAGGGTGACCTCGACTAACTTAAGAGATATCGAGAAATGCTTTACTCAGCGATTCCAAAAGCAATTTGGCTGCAAACGACAATTGCGTTTTAGGATCGACTTTAGGAAATTGTTTGCCAATAGGCCAATTGTTGATCTATCCCAGCTGGAGCAGCTCTTCACGATGAAGGAAATCAAGGCGACGGTCTTTGATCTCGGTAAAGACAAGGCCCCGGGACTGGAGGGGTTCCTTTTGCACTTTTTCCGCCAATTCTGGGAGACTATTAAATATGATCTCTGGCAACTCTGTGAGGATTTCTACTTTGGTAGAGCAAACTTGGAAAGGATCAACTGGGCTAGTATTGCGCTTATCCCCAAGGTGGAGTCCCCGACGAGCTCTAGGGATTATCGACCAATTAGCTTAATTAACTCCTCTTTAAAGATCCTTTCAAAATTGCTTGCTACGCGCCTGAGTAGAATCTTGAGCTTCTTAGTGGGTAGTCATCAATCGGCTTTTTTGAAAGGACGCTGCATCTTGGACAATATCATCACGGCGGAGGAGCTACTCTTTAGCCTCCATAAGCGTCGCTTCCCGGGATATATTCTCAAAGTGGACTTTGCCAAAGCATTTGACTTAGTCGACTGGGACTTTCTCATCGACCTTCTCGTGTCTCGAGGGTTAGGGTAAACGTGGATTGATTGGATAAAAAGTATTTTAAGTTCGTCGAAGGCTACAATCCTTATCAATGGATCTCCAAACGGGTATATTCGCTACCAAAGAGGACTGAGACAGGGAGATCCTCTATCTCCACTGTTGTTCATTCTTGTTAAGGATGCTTTGAGCGCAATGTTCTCGCATGCCGTTAGTTCTAAGATCCTGATTGGTGTCCCGGTTGATGGGACTGCTAGCATGTGCAATCTGCATTACGCGGATGATCTCCTCCTTATTACCACTAGTGGTCTTGAGGATCTTAGGATCATAAACCTCATCCTTTACATCTTTGAGGGGATGACAGACGTGGAAACAAACTTCTCCAAAACTTGTCTCTATGTTAGCCGCTCGGGTGAGCTTCCTAGAGCGACGGCTGCTAATACACTTCATTGTGTGCGTGGGGTCTCTTCTAGTTACCTATCTAGGCATTCCGATTTCTGGCAGGAGACCGCGTTAGCAAGATTGGGAGAAGCTTGTCATCAAAGTGCACCGACGCCTATCCTCGTGGAAAGTGAGACAACTGTCGTTCGGGGGTCGTCTTACCCTGGTGAACTCTGTGTTGTCGGTCATTCCCACATTCTGGATGTTGCTGTTCAAGCTACCCCAATGGGTTATAAAACAAATCGATCGAATCAAAAGAGATTTCTTATGGTCTCGTCCAGATATTGATCACCCGCGTTGCCGGCTGGCAGGATGGAAAAACTTATGTAAACCACGCGACCAGGGAGGTTGGGGCATCTTGGATCTCTCTTACTTCAACCAAGCTCTTCTGGGAAAATGGTCATGGAAATATATGACAAATGACTCCTTGAACGGGGCAAAGGTGATCTATGCGAACTATCGCTAGCCGAGGTGGCAACTCTCCCCCCCCCCCCCCCCCCCCCCCCCCCCTCCTCCCCACCCCAGAATTGGAAGGATTTCGTGTTTCTGGAAAGGGGTGTTAAGCTGTCTATCGCCATTCAGGAGCTGTGCCCTGCCGGAAATCAACAATGGGAAAGAAACTCAGTCTTGGAAAAATCGGTGGCTAGGTGGTATCCCTCCCATGAATCTTTGGCCAACGGAATTCAGCAACTGTCCTTACCCTAATGGTACTGTTAAGGAGCTTGCGCATCGTTTAGATGATCTTCCTTTTAGGACCTGTGTGGAGGCTTCAACCATCAGCAACAAGTTGAGAATCTTGACTGGGGAGGACCGGGTCAAGAAAAGATGGACGCTCACCGCGAACGGGGTTTTCACGGTCAAGTCTTTCTATAACTTTTTAGTTGACGGTGATCTACGATTTCCGGTGGCGAGTTTCTTCTGGAGCAATCGTTGCCCCAAAAAGATAAACCTTTTTAACTGGTTGGTGTGGAAAAATAAAGTCCTAATGCTCGAGAACCTTTTACGTCGGTGGTGTAACAAATTACCAACTGACACCTGTGTACTGTGTCACACGGGAACAGAATCTGCGGATCACCTATTTCTTTGTTACCCGTTTGCCAGAAAAATCTGGAACCACTTTTCTCACCTGCTCAAATTCCCTAGACCTCCATGTACCTTGGACAAGCTCTGGGGATGTGGAGGCAGAGACTGCCCCCGACTAAAAAACCAGCGGGGGATCTTGTTGTGAAAGCAACAATTTAGAATATTTGGCTTGCCCGGAACGATTGTATTTTTAACGCCAATATCATGCATGCGAATGTTATTATCCTGAAAGTTGACCGATTACTTTTATCTTGGTTCTCTTCAGTAAATGCTGGATCTCGTGAGAAGCTTGAAGAGGCCATCACTGCTGTCAAGAGAAGCTTGGTGTTTCTCGGACCCCAAGCGAGAGATATTCAGGATCCACCGCCTCCTGAGGAGAGCCACGATTCTGGCATGGGTTAGACTTATCCTGTGTTATGTTGGCCTTGAGGAGGGCCCTTGTTCCTCATTTTGGCTTTGTTGTTTTGTTGTGGCTTCGGCCTTGGTTTGTATTTTACCACACCTAATGGTTCATTTCTAGTTCTTAATCAAAATGGTTTATCCACCTTTTCAAAAAAAAAAAAAAAAAAAAAAATCTGCATAATTTTCAAAAGGAAAAACTAAAGAACAAAATGTATAATTTAAGAATATTCAATAAAATTAAACAGTATGTGCTAGGTTTCAGCCCATTTGAGGGCTATAAAATAAATTGGGCTTGCCCAATATCTTAATGTTAAAAAAAAAAAAACTAACTATATCAATAGTGAAGCCACCCAGTTTTGCCTTTGGGATTAAATTTGAGAGAGAGAGAGAGAGAGAGAGAGAGAAATTGGGCAAGGAAAGAAAAGAAGAGAAGAAGATGGTTAGTGTTGAGCTTGATAAAACAACCGGACGGAAAATTGGTACTGTAGTTCACCCAAATCTCAGGTAACCAATCTTTGTTGGTAGCTCTCCTAACCTGCCAGGTTTGATCTTCCTTTGATCCCTTCTTGATATTATTATTGTTATACATTTTTTAATGATGATGTATGCATTGTTGAGAGTGAGCTCGTGACTTCTTATGACTTCTTGTTATAATCCTCTAGTTATATCCCATTGTTGATGTAGCGAAGCATTGTAAGAGGCTCTAAGAAATCTCGTAGTTTTTCACTTGATTTGAAAAGGTTGCCACATTAAAATTGATGTCTTGTATTGTATACTTGCATTTTTGTCGTCTTTGTAGTTATTACCTACTTTAAGGTCATAAAGAGGGATTGTAATCGCACTTTTAAGGGTTGTATTTGACCTATGAAGGTCTTGAGCCCATATATAGGTTGTATGGAATTGTTCATGATGCATCTCGTATGGGTATATAAAAGGTATATCGGTTGCCATATGGGCATATGGGGAGGCCATATAGACATTCATAGAGTTTTCACTAAGGCATACAGGTGATATACGGCTGGTATAGAGGTTGTATAGATTTTTTTGAAAGTTTGTACTAAGTCATACATGCAACCTGCCAACCGTATATAGATGCCGCATACATGAACAGTAAATTGCTAAGGTACCGCTAACAATGATTTTGCTATTGTAGCTTCACACAATTTTTTACTTTTGCAATGCAGGTAATCCCCCAACAGTATGTCATTCAAATACATTTAAAATTAACCAGACAAACTAAAGAACTATAGATTCATAAAAACTTTACACCACAAGAGAGAGAGAGAGAAAAAAAAAAAATAACCCATGTTTCAAACTATAAAAACTAAACAAGGATTGTTATAGAAGCATAGACAGGCAAACACAAGCAAACAAGGACATCCTATATCGTTCCTTAATAAAAGATAAGTTTCGAAACCAATCAGAGAGACTTGTTAATCTCCAAAACAGCCCAAACCTTTCTTGGGGACATGTCCTGCAGCTCTACACTTAACAGCAGTCTCCTCAGTCTTCAAATTTTTTTCTTTATGTTTGACTTCGACCAGGGCCCTCTTCTCCTCTGCGTCCTTGTGAATCATGGCCATCTTGTTCTTCACTTTCTCTGCAAACTTTGCCTTCTGCTTCTCTAACTCTTCCTGTTTGCACATACTGACTGTTAGCCTGAGTCAGGTCAGGACTGTTTATTAAAATGGTCAATTGTCTAAATTACAGCCCAATACTTTAAAAACTCCTATGTAACTCATTTAACTTAATATAACCAATATAAAATAAATATCTACCAACTCTTAAACATAATTATTAGAAATATAAAAAGTATTTCACTAATAATTTCATTAATAAATAAAAATATTATTAATAATATATCTATTAGACTGGTCGGTGTAGTGAATCATCAACAACTCGAAGGACGATATACCCACTCGAGTTCGTATTATCTAAGCCGGGTCCGGCCATTCATTAAAACCTCTAATCTATAAGCATTTAAAGAGAAGTTTGCTTAATTACTTCAATCTTTTTCAGCTTAGCTTCCACTGCTGCTTTCTTTGAATTCTCCCATGCAGCAATTGATGCCATCTTCTTTTGGGCCCTGCAATATATTTCCAAATATTGAAACTATATATAATATGAAATCAAGAAAGAAAAAATAAAATAAAATAAGAAAGGGTTCATGTATCTCTTACTTGTTCTCAGCTTTGGTCTTTTCACTCTCTTCCCAAGCTTTGATCAAGGACATCTTCTTCTCAGTTTCAATCCTCCCAAGAACAGCATCTAAAAGTAAAACGTCACCAATCCTTTAACTTTCTTTTCCAATATTACCAAATCCCCACCCCCACCCACAACACAAAAGAAGAAATTATATGTTCTACCTCTATCTATTGAGCTACTGGACTTCTTCTCAGTTGGTAGAGTCTGCTCCGCAACCTCTGTTTTGAAAGAAACAACCAAATTTAAATCATCTCCACTTACACCTTATAAAATCCCAATATTTAATTCATACAAAAAGAATAATAATCAAAGAAAAGACAAAAATAACGCTGCTGTCCTTCTGGTGGAAAATCAATTTGAAAAGGAGCAAAAACATGCATAGCACAGAAAGACATCAGTCAGCATCTCTCACTAAGCACCCAAAAACACACCCCAAACAAGAACTCAAAAAGTAATAGTAATATTTAAGGAAGAACCAAATCCGAGCGACCCTGTTTTTTATACATAAGAAACAATTGATGAAAAGGAAAAAAATCTAGTGATTGTTCATATATATATATTGGAGAAATCACAAGGAAATTATACTCTGAGATGGTGGTGTTGGCATAACGGACTTCTCCTGCTCCACATCTTTTAATGAAGGTGGCTCAGAGGAGTGAGACTCCACTTCTGGCTTCTTCACCACTTCCACTCCCATCCTTCCTATTCTCCTTCACCAACCCAAGACAGTAGGGAGCAACAAAGAAATGAGAGCTACTTAAGTATGGATCCCGAAATTAATTAAATAAAAATAAGGATAAAGACATTTCAGTTTTTGGGGTTTGTCCGCTTTGCCCTGTGTTGATTTTCTTTGCCGTTCTTTTCAAAAATGTTTAATATGGTTTTTACATTTGCTTTTTCTAATTTTTATTTTTAAAATTTAAAAATATTTAATAAAGTTTTCCATTTCACACATGAAATATATTATTTTTATTTTAATCTATTTTTTACTTTTAAAAATAACTCATAGTTAACTTAATAGATTATATTATTATTATTTATTTTTTTAAAATTTTCATCCGTCTAAAAAGTCTAGAATGACCAAACCTATCTAAGTATTATACACTTCCATGATTTTGAAGGATTTTTTATTTTCACATAAATACAAAAACAATGGTAATTGGTGCAACTGATAAAAGTATGGATCAATAGTATTTTTTTATCTCACCCGAAACTAATTTAGGTTGTGAGTTCAAGTAAACAAGTGGGTTAAAAAACAATTAAAAAAAATAAACAAACACTCTAATTTAAACATTTTAATCTATAAGTAAGTCAAAAATGAATATTTAAATTATAATCACAGGCAGCACAAGTCATTATTTATTTTATTTTAAAAATAAAAAAATATTAATTATATTTTTTAAGTTAAATTTTATTTGTTTTAACCTTTCCGAATATTATTGATTAAAAATCCAAAATAGATCATTTTGCATTTTAATGTGAACAACAAACACCCAAGCTTGGCTGTCAATTGCTTAGTTTATTGGGAGAAAGGGGTATTATTGGAAAATGAGGATTAGTATGACGAATAGGATAAGCCTTGCCCGTCTTGTTGGACTCTGCTGATGAATAAGCGGATCCAACGTGTGGGCCCGCAGATGGTTCTAGGGCGAGCTCGGGGCTTGGGGTTGCCGACCACGTTTAGAAACACCTGTCAACGACCCACGCTTGTTTTGTTCGATTCCGACTCTATCATCATGGGAACCGCCTTTTTGGGGTAGAGGGATTGGAGCCCTGTAATATTAATATTTTCCTGGGCTGTTTCACACATCAATATTACTCTTTGTTAAAAAAAAAAAAAATGCTATACAGAAACAACAGCTCACATCAATTTTTTTAAAAAATAAATGTTATATAGAACGAACAGCTCACACATAAAACAGGATATAAATGATTATGTGTGAGTTGTTAGCTCTATATAATATTACTCTTTTAAAAATAATTTATTTCAAATTAAATAATAATATTATTAATAATAAATTTTTAATCAACATAATAAAATGATATACTTGTAGTTTGTTCATATTTATAAAAAAATTAAATTAAATTAAAAAATTTTAAAGTATAAAAATAATTAAAATATCTTGTTTTATTTTATCTCATATATTTTTTAAAAATAAAACAATACCATATCTTTAGTTTTTTAATTTACTTATACATAAAAAAAATATTTTTAAAAATTTAATATCACTACAAATAAATAAAATTTTATTCAAATTGAATTATTCCTTATTTGATTTGATCTGATTTTGATCGGTTCATCTTAGTTGAAATTTCATAAAAAAACATCCCGTCACATAGATTGTAATTCGGTAAGAAAGTGATGGTTTTTTTTACAATGAAAGGAAACATAATATGTGTACTTTTTCTCCACTAAATAACTTTTTTTTCTTTTTAATTTTTTAGTGGTTGTGATTATACATCAAAACTAAAGTTCACAGTGAAAGCATGAATGAATAAATGAGTAATATTTATTATTAGGTTGTACTGCATTGCCGACAGGACTGAGTCAGGAAGCTCATCAAGGAAGGCACACAAAGCTCACCCAATCATGTTTCCCAAGCAGTAGTGAGCACACTCTTGCACGAGATTTTGGCAAGTCATTTGCCATTTAAAAGTGAATTGAATAATCTAACATTAAATTTGGGGTAATTTCATTCATGGTCATAAATATTTATACTTTATAACCAGGGGTGGAGGGACAAGGGGGAGGCCACCCTCCCTGTCACCGGTGGGGTCAATGGACCTTGTTGGTCCGAGACACACTCCGCCAACCCCCCTCGCTTGAGCCGCCTCCCTTTCCACGGCGGCCGGCGTCCCTTTCTCTAAGTCTCACATGTTCGACATTGCAGTCGGCCATCCGTAGCATCTCCTTCTCTAACTTGATCACCGGCGCACAGGCCCGAAAACAAAGGAGGGTGACTGTGAGTCACGTGACGAGTGACGACTGATGAGACTTGAGAGCATCTTTGATTCTTTGGTGAATGGTGACCAACAGGCAACAGGGCAACTGGGCAAGAATCAACAATTTTAAAAAACCCAATGACATATCGAAACCTGGCAATTTTGGTGAACTGCATAGTTACCCTACGTCGCTACCCATATCAATATAATATATATACATGGCTATTAAATAGATACATTATATATATATATATATATATATATATATATATATATATATATATATATATATATATATATATATATATATATATATATATATATCATGTTAACTTCTTTTACATTCTTTCTCCATCTCTATCCATCCACCTTCATCCATCTGAAAAAGCTGCAGCCTGCAGAGAATTGTTCTTTTTGCAACTTGAATTTTCTCTATAGCAAGTAGCAATTCAATAAAACTTTGATTTTTTTTATCTCTTCGGACGTTGGATCTCTGGCAAATCACCGATCTTTCTAAAGAGGTGATTTTTTTTCTTATTTATTTACTTATTTTTTGTAATTTGTGAAATATTTTTTCTTTGGATATTTGAAAAAATTTGTTGAAATGTTTGTAGATTGAAATTGATTAATGTGACATGTGGATTAATATCATTAATTTAATTTAAAAATTTGAGTAGTATTAATTGTGATTTACTAATAAATAAAAATGTTTATTCTAAAAAATTTTTAAATAAAAGTTATCACTTTCAAATAAAATTTTATCTATAATCAATAAGATTTTAAATTTAAAAAATTAATACAAATTAAAATTTTAAAAATAATTTAAACCATAGTCATTTTAAATAACCTATGTGATATGTCCACAGTCCACTTATCACAATTCATCTAAATAATTTTTTAATTTAAAATACTATTTATATTTGCATAACTATAATTTATGATCATAATAATAATAAAATGGAATTATATTTTTTCCTTATTGAATGTCAACTTACCCCAATCACAGTTCACCATAATTCTATTAAATACTTAAGGATTTTTTAAATTAAAATATTATTTATATTTGTATAACTTATCACTATACAGGTGGATAAAAATATTTATTTTAAGGTAATGATAAATTATAGTTATGCCTTTATTTATTTTATTTATTGAATTCTAACTATTCTAAAAATTTTTATCCATGTTTATTAATACATGTTTAGCAATGTTTAGTAATACATATATAAGTGTTATTTATCCATGTTTACTAATGCATGTTTATCCATGTTTATTAATACATGTTTATCAATGTTTTATGTTTACCAATACATGTATGAGTGTTATTTATCCATGTTTACCAATACATGTATGAGTGTTATTTATCCATGTTTACCAATACATGTTTATCCATGTTTATTAATACATGTTTTATGTTTATCAATGTTTACCAATACATGTATAAGTGTTACTTATCCATGTTTATAAATACACACAAAAATTTCTATTATGATTTAGGAGTTAAGGTATAAACCTAGTTTAATTTATTTAGGATAAAGAATCCAATTTTGGGTTTCATTTATCTGATTAAATAATTTATGAATTTATGATTTAGTTCAATTTATTTATATATATTTAATTTGATCAATTTCATAGATATGGAGAAGTGTTTTAAATCTATACCAAAAAGTATTGAAACAAGAATGAGTTCAACGTCTGATGCAAGTACCGCTGCACAAAAGAAAAGTCGTGTTGAGTTTGATCCAAGTGATATTATTGCTGACCCAGGGCTTCAAAAACCAATTGAGGAATATGATACAGGAATAAGAGATCAAGTAAGAAGAGAATATTTGTTAATGGGTCAATGTCAACTAGTTGGCCACAATTTTCCTCGAAAACAACAAGGAAAAGATTTGAGAAGCTTTAAAGAATTGTGGTTTCAAAAACTTGATTGGTTGGAATATAGTGTAGAGAAAGTTGCAACTTATTGTTTTTGTTGTTATCTTTTGAAGCAACCACGGAGTGATAAACTTGGGATTGATGCCTTCACGAAGGCAGGGTTTAGTAATTGGAAGAAGGTAATGGAAGTTTTCACCAAGCATGTTGGTGGAGTTAATATCAACCATAATAATGCAGACGACATTGTGAAGATTTAAAAAATCAGAGGCAAAGTGTGTCACATATATTCTCTTCTCATAGTAGAGAGATGGAGATTGCATATAGAGCTCGTGCCATTGTTGTTTTGCATGTTATTAGATTTCTTCTATTGCAAGGTCTTGCTTTTTGTGGGCATGATGAATCTTCTAGTTTCACAAACAGAGGCAACTTTGTAGAGATGCTGATTTGATATGGAACAGAAGTTGAAATTGAAAATGCTCCTGGAAATAATTAAATGACTTCTCCACAAATATAGAAAGAGTTAGTGAGAGCTTGTGCAGAAGAAACCACAAGGGTCATTATTGATGAGATTGGAGATAATCATTTCTCTATACTTCTTGATGAGTCTCTTGACAAATCAATAAAAGAGCAAATGACTGTGATTGTGAGGTTTGTGAATAAGCAAGGATAAGTAATTGAAAGATTTATTGATGTTGAGCATGTTGTTGATACTTCAGCCTTTTCATTAAAGATAGCTTTGGATGGATTGTTTGCTCGTTGTGGTTTATCTATTTCTAGATTGAGAGGGCAGGGATATGATGGAGCCTCAAATATGAGAGGGCAATTTAATGGGTTGAAGACATTAATTTTGAATGAAAATCCATTTGCTTTTTATGTCCATTGTTTTGCCCACCAATGGCAGTTGGTTGTTTTTTCAGTTGCTAGGAGCATTTTGGCCATTAGTGATTTTTTCAGCTATGTCACTATGATTGTGAACATTGTGGGTGCTTCTTACAAAAGAAGAGATGTATTACTTCAAAAGCACTATGATAAGATTGCGGAGAAATTAGAAAGAGGTGAGATCTTTTCAGGAAGAGGCCCAGCATCAAGAGACTAATCTTGCAAGACCCGGTGATACTCGGTGGGGCTCATATTATACAACTTTAATCGGCCTATTTACTATATGGGAATCATTATTAGAGGTGCTAGAGAATGTGTGTAATGATGGGAATGTTGCAGAACAAAGAGGCATGGCATCGGGTTTGATACAAAGGATGGAGAGTTTTGAATTTATATTTATATTGCATTTGATGATCAAAGTATTGGGATTAACTAATGACTTGTCAAATGTCTTGCAGCAAAAAGATCAAAACATTGTTAATGTAATAGGGTTGATTGTAACTGTGAAAGAACTTATGCAAGGCTTGAGAGAAAATGGATGGAAGATAGTATACCAGTTCGAGGTCGTTCGAGACATGGAAGATAGTATACCAGTTATTAAGATGCATTGATTGTCTTGATCCAAGAAACTTTTTTTCAAAATTCGATCATGGTATGCTTGTTTGACTTGCACAAATTTACTCTGATGATTTCTCCACATTCGATTATCTTATCTTGAAAGAGCAACTTTGCATATATATATATATATATATATATATATATATATATATATATATATATATATATATATATATATATATATATATATTCATGATATGAGAAGAAATTCTTATTTTTCAAGTTGTCATGATCTTGCAAGTCTTGTTGTGAAGATGGTTCAAACTGATAAACATTTGACTCTTCCACTGGTTTATTATCTTATTGAATTGGCGTTGATCTTACCAGTGGCAATAGTAACAGTTGAAAGAGCGTTGTCAGTAATGAATATCATCAAAACATATTTGCGAAAAAAATAGGAGATGAATGGTTGAACAATATGATGGTATACTATATTGAGTGAGAAATGTTTGCAAAAATTGATGAAGAAACAATATTGCAATGTTTTCAAAATATGCAAAATAGAAGGGTTCAGCTCCCCCCTCGCAGTCATTAGTGGTATTTTTATTTCGTATTTTAAAATATTGTTGTGAGTGTATTATTTTGAATTTTGAATTTATAAAAAATTTGTTATTTGAGTTTCTGTGTTTTCTTAATTTGTAGCTCGCCCCCTCCCCCTCTTCATGCAATTTCTGGCTTCTCCCCTGTTTATAACGTAGTGGTCACAAATTTTTTTTTAACACAAAACCACTTAATTTTTCTCTAGTTGTACGTGTGCCCATTATGACTTGTTTTAAGGTGATTTCTGGTGCCATGTCAGCATCACATCAACAAACTAGCCGGAAATCACCTTAGAGTAGATCATTTTGGTTACATATGCAATGGGAAAAAAGTTAAGTAGTTCTTGTGTTAATTTTTTTTTTATGACCACATCGATATAAATTACAAACATTTGTGACCATTAATAAAATAAACTCTTAAATTTGATGAGCACACACTATAGAAATCTTTTGAACTTTATTAGTCATAACATTTGGACCTCACCAACTAAACTAATTTTACTTAAACATGAGAAAAAAAAGTAAGGTATAATGGGAAAAGCAAACACTACAAAAAAAACAGGAATTTGGCACGGTAAATTTGGCACGGATTTGGGTCTAAAAACCGTGACAAATTGATTTTGGCACGGTTTTTGGTACAGAATCGTAAGTGTGCCTATAGGATGAGTGACAAATATAATTCATCACGATATAACAAAACCATGACAAACTTTGTCACGGTTTTATAGACCGTAGCAATGTTTGTCACAGTTTTTGGCACAGTTAGATTTGTCATGGTTTTTGGCACGGTTCAATTTGTCACGGTTTTTGGCACTGTTTTGTGTGTCACGGAGTTTGGCACAGTTTTGGGCATAGGGTTGTTTGTCATGGTTTTTGGAACGGTGTGGTTTGGCATGGTTGTTGACACGATTTTACAATATTTTGCACGGTTTTTTGTCACAAATTTTGTCACGGTTTTAGAATTTACATGATTGTTAGCATATTTTTTGTCATGAATTTTGTCACGGAATTTGGCACGAAATTTGGCATAATTTTATTTATTTCATGAAAAATTAAAATTTATTTTGCCAAATAATGGTAGATTCATTTGGTATCATAATCTACATTAATTTACCAAATTGTTCTGTAGCATTAGTAAAATAGACATAAATGTTATTAAAATCATCCTAGTCCCGACATACATCATCCAACAAAATACCACAAAACTCTAACACTCTACATGATCTTAGTCCCAGCCCACATCATCCTCAAAGTCATTAAGAGAATTATCTGTAGATGGGGATACCCGAACTCTCTTCAACATTGGAGAGTGCTCGTCGGCATGTGTTTGGGACTCTCCTGTTGGTGCTCAAGGAGCATGTGGTGTACGAGCAATAATAGGCATGCTAGAGAGGTCAATACCTTGTACCCGAAGCACAGTAAGCAATGATGATTCAAATAACTCACGTCGAGCCAACTCAGCATCAGCATCAGTGCGAGATCTAGCAAGCTCCTCCTGTAACTCTTTAACTTTGTTCCGGAGTTGTTCAGTTGATTCGAAAGGCCCCGCGCATGGCTTGTAATTAGATGAGGACATTTGCCTAACAATGTTACCTTTTCCTACAACTCTGTTACGACTTCCAATAGCTATCTCATCCCATAATTCATCTTGATTAATAGAACCCTCATCTAAGCCTTGACTGCATTTGTCTACAATAGCTTTATCAAATTGTTCCTGCATCTCAAGTAAGCTTCCTTTCAAAATGATTATATAAATATTATCCAAATTCAAACAAAATTTAAAATCAAAATATTCACATTAATGTTTTGTTTATTCAAAAGCCTAACTGAGCATGTGAGAATTCCTAATGCATGTATAGCTTACATTGGAGTATGGAAAATTAATACTATGTTCCTTATACTACATATTTTCCCATATGAGATTTCCAAATGCATTTATAACTTCCATGTATAACTTCCATTGGATTTTGAAAAATTAATGCATGTATAATTTTCTAATGTATGTTTATTACTCTTGATGATTACTTTGCATGGTTCTTAATAGCAAAAGCACAACATTTTTTCACTTATAAAGGCTAAGCATGTGATAATTCCTATTGAATGTATTTCAATTGGATTTTGGATAATTAATATTATATTCCTTATACTACATCTTTTCCCATATGAGATTTTCAAATGCTTTTATAACTTCCATTGGATTTTAAAAAATTAATGCATGTATAATTTCCTAATGTATATTTATTACCCTTGATGATTACTTTGCATGGTTGTTAATAGCAAAAGCACAACATTTTTCACTTGTAAATGCCCTTCATTTAATACTACATGAAGGACAACATTTTTACACTTGTAAAGCCTAACTAAGCATGTGATAATTCCTAATGCATGTATGACTTCCATTGGATTGTGGAAAATTAATACTATGTTCTTTATACTATATCTTTTCCCATATGAGATTTGCTAATACATTTATAGCTTCCATATATAACTTCCATTGGATTTTAAAAAATTAATGTATGTATAATTTCCTAATGTATGTTTATTACTCTTGATGATTACTTTGCATGGTTCTTAATAGCAAAAGCACAACATTTTTTCACTTGAAAATGTCCTAAAGTGGTATGGCATGTCAACAATTATTGGCTTAATTGATTTTATGAACATATATTTCAATGAACCATGCCACATGAAAATGTAATTTCTAAAATTTTCATCTTTTGGCTCCAATATTGTTTTGTTTTAAAAAAAATATATTATACGTACAACAATTTCTGTGGCACGCCCAGCCTCAAGTGTGCCATCTTTCCTTCCATGAGTGCAGATAAAACATTCTTTAGGTGTCGGCTCCTACTTAGTTCCTCTGCCTAAAAAACAACATAGTAAATAATATTAAATATTCAGATGCAATAATTATAATGGTATTTAAATGGATAAAGGACATTACCAGCCTAAGGCGGTGCACAGTAGTACTAATGGATCCACCATGATAAATAACGGTGGAGGAGCTTCCAATTTCTGTCCTATTTTGTTTATTCTTTTCACTTATTATCTTAAACTCGTCTGACTCCCAGTACCTCTACAAACCCTCCTAAACTACATAAGCCATCCATGGAAATGGAGCCTTGTACAATTTATGTGCAAGACATAATTTTTTTTTCAACCATTCACTAGCTTCATGACTGAAATGTCGTAACACTGTCGACTCATGTTGTGGCTCCCATGAATAAATGCCCTTAAAAAAATATTAACTAAGGTAATTCTTTATTATAATTAATATGTAAAACTAAAAGATATTGGAGCATTTAATTAATTAAATGATACTTACTCTGAAAGCAGTGAATATCCTTTGCCTCACATCTTTGGGCACTTTTCCCCATCCGGTCCATGGCTCTTTATAGTGACCTTTGACCAATTCATGTATTGCTCTCTTAACTTCATAATCTCTAAATAAAAGCATGATGTAAAACAAATTTACTTAAAATTTATGAAAAATTATATACAAAATTGTAAAATTGTTATAACATGAAATGCTACTTACACAATTAAACTGTCCGGGGTGATCAACCAGGGGGGTCTAGTGCTCTCAGATTCATTGGATAGCACTTCCATTGCTGGGGAGTAGTCATTAGAGGCATGGGCAGAAGTCTCTCCATGTGGAACTGGGGGAGACTGCGCTAGTGGTATAGCTGGTGAAGGTAGTGTTATTGGTGGTAAGGGAGTTATTGTTGTTGTTGGTTGAATGTTTGGATGTATACAAGGAAGCATTCCTAAATCCGTCACAGTATTAGGTATTGATGTAGAGTTGTCACCCAATCTTTGATGAATATTCGGGATGGAGCGACCCCGGCCCGATGTAGAATGGCCACCATGGCCCGATTTTGATCGACCACCAGATTGACGTCCAGACTGACCCCGTCCTGAGAGATAAGCATAAAAATAAATATAAATGTACATACATATATGTGAATGATAACAAGACATTGCTATTGGTGGATAAATTCAATGTAATTCAAATAAATTGCTATTTAACCAAGTTTTAAATTCATTCAATTCTAATTTAGCACGATGGTAGAAATCCAATACTCTTCATTTTATATCCATGCCATGTTAATTAAGGGAAAATAAATATGTTTATTGCCATAATTATTATGTTAACAAAATAAATTTGAAAACAATTTTTAGAAAAAGTAAGATTAAAATAAATGAAAATCAAACCCGATGTTGTTCTAGAATCTTGATAACAATCCATCATGCTTCAAGTGAAATAATCTACCCACCTACATGAAAGCACAAATGAGAACAAAAATAGTAAAACTACTTATTACATTAAAAGCATGAATAAGATTCTCACAATGAGATTGCATAGCAAGTTTTTATTCAAAATAAAATAAAACCACCGACTTCATAAAAATTAGAGGTTCATATCAAAAGGAAGTACAAACACAGAGTTTATCAAAATAATGTGTAGTTTGTTAAAAGTCATGTTCTTCAACATCATCATCATCATCACAGTCACCATCATCATCATCATCATCATCACCATCACCATCATCAATTTGTTCATTTTCTTCATTTTCCCTGTCTTCATTGGTTTCACCTTCTAAAATGGGTTGTAGATCAGACAAGTCAACAATAAGCTGTATGCCTTACGGGTCAAACAAAGGATGAATTTCTTCTATAATACTAATGCCGGTTGCGGACTGGATTTCCTCCATTTGATATGCAGATGTATCTTTTTCTGGCCAACTTGTCTCAACAATTCCCTTAGCTTTTGTGGGACAAACAATCAACCAATCAAGTTTGTTTTTCTTCATGCTTGGGTATGCAACATAGTTCACTTGAGTGGCTTGTTAGGCCAACACAAATGGATCATACTTTTGATATAACCTTTTATAACTAATATCAACCAACTTATAAAGAGGTGAACCTTGGTGCCATTTAATGGGTGAAACCATGTACACTTAAAGAGTACTACATGATTCCATCTGCTACCATGGTACTCAAGCTGCACTACATCTTCGAGTAAACCATAAAAATCACAAGATGAATCCTCCGAATTACTTCCTCTTACACAAACACCACTATTCATGGTGGTCTTCTCCATGCCATGTGCGACAGTATGAAAGTTGTAGCCATTAATGAAATATCCCGGCCATGTTGTTGCTTTCTTTGATGGACCCCAAGCCAAATTCCATAAGAGATGATCGGTTACTTGATTAACTTCATTTTCCACCTAAATCCCAAAAAATGTTAATGAGAATTTTCATTTTCTCTTAGTACAATTTAAACATGTCTATATCATTACTCACAAAATTTCCAAACCATTTTGTGAAATGCTTATCAACTGCCTTATAGATGACATCAGATGGGTTCCCTTCCAAATAGGTGACAAATATCCTAAGAATGTCCATTCAAAGGGCAAGTTATATATCAAAATTTGATCTTGAACATCTACACATTATAAAATTATATTTCTCATTATTCAATAAAAACTTACTTGTAATATGGATATACTTCTGGACAATTTCGTAACACATAAGTATGTGCTACATGTAACTCATCTTCAGTTAACCACCTAATTTTTGGACGACCTTGGCCTCAACTAGTATAATTGAATATCGAGAAAGGTGGAAAATGTCATTGTTGCAACCTCATCATTTCATCGTGGTCTCCTCCTTCTACACGATATGTAAGGTTCAAAGTAATGCTCTGCAAAAATGTTGATTTCTTGAGCAATATATGCTTGGCAAATTGAACCCTCAACATGTGCTATATTCCTTAAAGTTTTCTTTAATTCTTTGAGAAACCTACACGTATAAAAATAATAGAACTCTATATAAATTAAGTAAAGAAGGAATTGAAGTCAACAAAATTAGGTAATGGCGTGTATTTCCTCTCAATGGGTTACATCCATCTATATTGAACAGGACCTCCAATTCTAACTTCATAGGGCAAATGAACAATGAGATGTTCCATGGAATAAAAAAAAACCTGGTGGAAATATTTTTCCAAGTTACATAAAATCACTGCAACCTTTTCCTCCAACTCAATAATTTTGTCAATATCAACTACAGCAGAACATATCGTGCGAAGTAACAAACTTAATTCTGTCAATGGATTCCAAACAAACGATGGCAATAATTCTCTAAAGGCAATTGGAATAAGCCTTTGCATAAAGATATGGCAGTCATGACTCTTCATGCCTGTCATTTTTAATTCATTCATGTCAACACACCTTCCAATATTAGAAGCATAACCATCTGGAAACCTTAACTCTTGAATCCATCCACAAATGACCTCTTATGTTCTTTTGCTAAGGTATAAACTGCTTTAGGAATGGTTTGACTTAATAGTTTGAAAGAACTGCTATCTCTTTACGGTCACAAAGAATACCAACATCTTTCCTTACATTAATATTATCCTTAATCTTTCTTTTCACATCCATAACTGTGAAAAACACATTGTCGAAGATATTTTTTTTTCTATATGCATCACATCAAGATTATGCCAGATCAGATTATTTTAGGGTAGATCCCAAAAAATAATTTTTTTTGTCCACTTATGTGTTGCTCCATATCCTAGCGGTTTGTTAACCAGGTCTTCCATTGCTGTTGGGAATAGCATAACCTGATTAAAATTTCCTCACCTGACAATCTTTGTGGTGAAGTATTTTTTTCCAATCGACCACGTATAAAAGATTTCTTGTCTTTGCGGTATGCATGATTTGTGGTAAGAACATCCGATGATAATCAAAATAACTTGCCTTCCGACCATGTTGTAGATGGAAAGCATTCGAGTTCTCCATACAAATTGGACATCCCGAAACCCCAGCAGTACTCCAACCAGATAACATCCCATATGCAGGAAAATCATTGATTGTCCACAAAAATGCAGCTTTCATGAGAAAATATTCATTTCTTGAAACATCATAAGTCATTTCACCAAATTCCCACAAATTATTCAACTCTTCAATTAAAGGTTGCAAAAAATACATCTATGTTCTTCTTAGGATTCTTAGGCCCTGGACAAATTAGTGATAAAAACATAGAAGGTCTTTTCATGCACATTCCTAGTGGAAGGTTATACGTGGTCACAACTACTGGCCAACATGAATTTGTTTTCCCAAACTGCCCATGCGGTGCAAAACCATCAACACACTTCCCTTCATAACTTTATATCAATAACGTAACACACCCTTAAAAAATTTAAGATCGAAATGATATTATCTAAAAATTAATAATACAAGAGAAAGAATTAGTCTAGTCATTAGTCACTACTACCAAAAGATACAATTTTTTAACACAGCATGGTAAGCAACAGTTACGTGCATTACTTAGCCTTCAACATCAAAACCCAAGTACAACAACATGTGATATATTATCTGTAACACTACAGTGACAACCAACAGCACAACAGGACCACACATCTATATACTAATATTAAGGAGTTAAGTATTACCTCAACGTTCAGTGGGAGAACAAGATCATACAGAGAAAGCCTTAGCAGAAACCGCCCACCATGATCCAACACTCTAACCTACATGTATGCATTAGGACATAAGAGCAAGTTTTATTTTAGTAATGAATATAAAATTCTCGAAATCAAAAGCATTACCCCTTGTTAAGATAGCATCATCACGTGCACATACACCCTTCATAGTTGACAGGTGCCTTCTTCAATTTCAAATATGAAGTATTCCTATTCTCTAATTGACGATGATCAATTGGACAAAAGTTTACAAATTTTGAACTGTAAAAAATCTTTAGATCCTAATAAATCCTTATGAAATTTTTAGTAGATAAGAAGATTACAGATATCTGAAATAATATAGTTATAAATGTGTATTCAACTATTCCTAATCAAGTATCACTTCCTGGGACAGGTTGGCGAAGCAAATTAAAGATAGAAGATAATATTCCCACATATTGAAGATTTCATGAATGTTAGTTAACAGAACAAGAAAATAATAACCAACAAGGAAGCTTATCCTTAATTAGGAAGGTCTATATATATATGATCATAGAGATGGTTCGACATGAAACCTACAAGTTTACTGTAATGATCTTGATCTAAGGATGATTATTTAGGGCTTTAGGGTCATTACTAATTTTGACAGCAAGCCTTAGTTATCAAAATACCAACATAAGAAAAAAACATTCTGTGCATGATTTTATTGAAATAAATGAAGAGGAATATTGTACTTTATCAATAATCATAATCATTCCATTAGATAATCATTTTTAAATAACCCTGACAAAATAAGAAAATAATTTAATTCTAAAATGGAAAGACTAAAATTCAACTGTTGGAAATATCACTAAATAGATTAGGAAGAAATATAGCCCTCTCGCCACATCCTTCTTTCATCATATGCATCCAAATCATGCATCCAAATCCTACAACATAAATCAAGTCTAAAAGGGGTGAGTATTTCTTAATACTTAGTAAGTAACTTTCCAAACGAAGTACAGAGGTTATTCATATTACATATTCTTAGTGATGGAGCTAGGTGGGGAACGCCCCTCCCCCCTCCTTTTCCCTCCTTGCGATTTTTTTTTTCTGCTTTTCCCTCATTGGAAAATATTTGTGAAGATTTATTGTTTGGATTTTTGATATTTTACAAATTGATTTATATATTTTTTTCTGTGGTAAAAGCCTATTATTTAGCCACGCCTTTTTTTTTTTAACAAATTAGTCTATATAATCTAAAAGAAATAACAAAATTTTATTGTTTGGGCCTTTGATATTTTATAAATTGGGTTATATGGCAACAACTTTTTTTTCACCCCCTGCCCTACTGGGTTATATGGATAAGCCATCATACTCAGGCAGATAAACACATATCCATAGATCTGAAAACGTGGACTTGCCATGACTGATCTATAGATTTAATGTGAGTCTCTCTGCAAAGTATGACTTACTCAAGGAGATGAATACGCATACATAGACCAAAAAAAGTGGACTCACCAAACTTAATTTATGGATTTGATACGAGTCCCCCATAAAAGTATTGAGCCATATTTATGTGAGATGAACATGCATCAATAGACCCCAAAAACATGGACCCCAAAAACTGACTATGCTTGATCTATAGATTGTAATATGTGACACACCCCTTGGGTATGTGTACTGCAAGTGCACAGGTTGTCAAAGTAATAAAGTACCCTAGTGAGTGGGTAGTCGTATCCACAGGAAATAGTGTTTAGAAACAAATGTTATCACTATTTAGCTATGAAGAAAGTCGATGATGAGAGAAATATATATGTATAAATGTAAAAGAAAACAAGAATAGCAATAAAGGTAAGGAGAGGTAATCGATAGAAATATGGGGTACCTGGACAATGCTCCCCCTAGGACTGATGCTTCTAGTACAAGACTAATATTATACTCCCTTATTGATGTTTAATGAGTCGTGGAAATCCAAATACACACGGTCCAAACCTAAGGTCAACCGTGACTAGTTCCAACACTATGCCCCGGTATTAGGTTTCACTGCAACCCTTCACTTTGTCGATATCTCAACTAAGCCTTAAGGGAGTCCATCATCCTAAGCCTCACACTACATGGAACTGCTTGACGTTCTAGAGATTCCAAGTGATAGACCCTTTCCCTAAGTATAGTTCTAATCCTTTGGTCCAGGCGAAAGAACCCTAATCTAAGTTAAGCCCCAGCATTAGGATTTACTACAACCCTTCACTTTGCTGCTCGCGCAACTAAGCCCCAGGGGAGTTCATCTCTTAGCACTTCACTCTACTTTGATTGCAAAGAACTCTTGGAACATGGATGTAGGGAAAATCACGGCGAAGGGGAAGGGGACGTTTCGCTACCTCACGACTCACCCTCTCGATCCTCTCCAATCTCGAGTAGTCTAATCCTATAGAAGTTGTCACAAATTCAAAGGATAACCTAGATGATTCTCAACCCTAGTGTTACGGCTAAGGTAAAATCAATTACAATTAACATACAAGATCTTAATTAAAAGCATCAATTAAGAAAGCGTAATAAAAATCATAGAAACAATGTCATCCTAGGGTTTACAAGTCTGAATACCCACTAATGGTTTAGCTCTCCATGGAGCAATACAAAATCAATAAAGAGTTTAAGAACATATGCATGAAAACCATAAAAAAACCCCCCTTATAGTCTGTATCGATGGTCATGTGGAGCCATCTTATCTTCTCCACGAATCCCTTGTCAAGCCTAGGACACACCTCGCCAAATCGATACAAAAGGATGTTGATGCCGATGTCGTAAAATTTCCTCCAAAGACCTTCAAGAACCTCTCCAAAACCTAGCCGTGAGCCCCCAAAAGATAGGCAAAAGATAGTCCAAGGGATCCCCCAAATAGATTTGAAAACGGGGTATTTATAGGCTGAAATCGTGGTTTCACACGCCCCTGTGGATTTTCCACATGGCCCTGTGGAATTTCCACATGGGCCTGTGGATTCTCTGTTTTTCTGATTTTCGGTGCGCTGTGAACAGTAACTTACTATAATAATTTGCTACAGTGCTTGCACCGAAATGCTCCCGAATACATTTCTTCATCAAGGCCACCGAATTGGGCACACAATCATGTGGTAGATCACGTTGCATCTTCAATTGAACCACATTGACAAAGCTCTTGATAATGTTGCACAGGCTGGAACATGTGAGTGTGACTGCCTTTGTGCCCCTCTAATTCAAGTATTCCCTTGAACTCAGTTGGAGATTGGCATACACTCACATGTCTTCAAACACAACTTGCACTTTGTTACTTGCCCGGTCCAAGAACTCCCTCAACAATCTCGTTCATGACCTATTCTTGGTTCTTTTCTCCTTAATTCGTCTCCACAACCCTACATGCACAAAAAAACACAAATGCACACATATAAGTGATAAAATTTGAATAAAGCGATGCTCAATGTAAGAAAAATATACTTCGTATAGCTTATACACGAGCACTTATCAATATGTCTCTCACTAAAGAAGTGACTCATACTCAGGAGAGGTGAACACACATTCATAGACCCGAAAAAGGACACATGCATGCATGCTATGGACAACATAGCTTATCAAATGAGGCCTTGTGGAACCCAAATGGTGAACATGAACATAGTTTATCAAACATGAGTCATATAGCATGAAAACTTAACATCGGACGAGTAATTAGACACCAGAGAGTCTATAACTAAAATTCCTTAACTTGCTAATGTATGACAATAATGCATAAGTGGTTATCTTAATTTTCATATTACTTGTGTTGATGATGCAACAAAAAGAGAACCAAATTTAAATAATAAAGCAGTCTTGAAGCATGGAAAATAATTAAGCAATAAAAAGACTAAAACCATTACATGGAAAGCTACTTACAAACAAATAATAAGAGCATCTATCAATTGAAAAATTAGTTGCAATCAAAATATAAAAGCAAGCATTTATCACTTGAAAAAATTACTTACAACAATAGCTAACTAAAAAAGGCTTGAAAAGGTGCTATCAATCTAGGGTTTTGTGACAACTACTATAGATCTAGGGTTTTGATGGAGAACACTAAGAGAAACTTTTACATAGTGCTTGAATCCAAAAGTGAAAGGAAATATAAGAGGAGGGAAAGAAGAAGAAAGGGAAGGATAGTAAGGGAAAGGAAAGGAAGGGTTGAATCTATGTTTGGATAATTAAATTTAAGTGAACGTGGAAAGGGAGAGTTATTTGATAAACTTTGTCAGGTAAAAAGAAAGGAAAGAAAATGATATATAATAATATAATTTACCAATTATACCCTTATTATAAAATGTGGTTATGTAATTAATTATAAAAATTCATGGCATTATAGTATTTTTAAAAATTATAAAATATTGTAGAAGTTGTCCCTCTCCTTGCACCTCAAATCTGGGACCAAAGAAATGGAGGTTTCAGAGGATTAGAGCTAACATTTTCTTTCCCTTCTTAAACCTGCCATTACTTTACTTTCCTCCTAAACTCTCAATTTTAACACACTATTTTGGCACAATACTAAAGCAACACATACCTATTTATAGGCTTGAAATAATAAATATTACAATAGGATAAAGGTATGAATTTAACTAACAACATTTGAAATTTAGCTAGCTTATCCAAAAAATAATTCACTACTAATAAACTTATCCACCTACTAATCTTAAAAAAAAAAACTCTAAATGAAGTTGACTAGGTATTTAATTCTTGATACCCTTCCTGACAAATGCTAGGCATAACAAATTACTAATCCGAGAGACAACCAATCACAAAGGCCATTTAGCACTAAGGACCTTAGATGTACTATCTGTGAAATCTCACAATATTTCCTCGAATTCATTTCTTATCATAGCATGCATACATGAATGGGAACTATTATAAAATGCTAGATGATTTTTGTAGTAAAGCTCCTAGATAATTTCTAATTAATGACTCCATGAAGCAAAAGTCAAGTGGACCAACTCTTTGATTACATATATCTGAAGACTATGGCAAGATCTTCTCAATCCCAATTGTTATGTTTAAGGAGACCAATTGACAGAGCTCACAAGTTCTACTTGAATAAGCCATAATAAGAGCTTTAAAAAGAATTCTTATGGGCTAAGTTATTTCTCTTTTTTCTAGTTAAGAGAGATAGATCATTATAGCCAGTGACGGATCAAAAATTTTTATTTAGTGCGGGCAAACTAATACTAAATATAAATAATAAAAATAATAAAACATATTACAATTGCTCTATGCATGTTTTCATAGTTTGAAAATGCCGCAAGATTTTTCATTATCAATAGTACAAAATATATCTTTTTCTATGTATATAATCAAACAATCATTCATCCAAGAATCTCCCATTCGGTTGTGCAAACGATTTTTCACAATCTTCATGGCGGAAAAAACTCTTGCAACTAATGCAGTAGAAACGGAATATATCAAAGCTAACTTCACAAGCAAGTACACCAATGGATATACAATGTTCTTTTTTGTTTGAAAAAAATTTATAAAAAGGTCATTGATACCTTTTAGGCTTTTAAACTCAACATGAGATCTTAAATCAACAATGTAAGGCTCAAGTTTATTGTCAAGAACAAGAAGTTCCGCCTCAGAAAACTCAGATGGATAAAATTGAGCAAGGCAAATCAATTTTTCTTTATCAAAAGCTACAAAATAATCACAAGGACTTAAAGAAGCCACACAAAGAAGTAGCTCCATATCAACCTCATTGAATCAATTATTGAGTTCTTGAAGTTGCATATCAATAATGGTGTAAAACAACTCACCTTGATATTGATTGAAATTTATCATTTTGTGAGCATTGCACCATGACCTTCCTCGAGTTACAAATATATCAACCATATTTGGAACAAAAATATTGTTCCTTTCACAAAATAGACTTCATCATATAGATATTTCCATCCATCATCTCTCATTGTTTGTAGTCGTTGCTTAGCCACTCTAACTAAAGCCATTGCATTCACAATATCTTGATCTCTTATTTGTAATGCCATCAACAATTCATTTGTAATCCCCAAAATATTTTCATCAAATGCAAATTAAAAGCAAAGTTAAAATATTGCACCAAATCTAATAAGGCATAAGCTTAACCTCTTTGATCCAAGCTAGTACCGTCCCCCGTAACAATTTCAAGCACATCAATAATTGAGATAAACATAATGATAAAATTAATCAAAGACCCATAATGTGATCCCCATTGTGTATCACCGGCTTGTTGAAGACTTATTTCTTGATTTAAATCTCTTCCTATAGAAAGCTCACCAACTCATAATGCCTCCACAACTTTATCAAGTTGTTTCTCCGGAAGAGCATCTCTCCGTTTACATGAAGCACCAATAATATTCATTACACTTGTGACAATGTTGAAGAGCAATGCAATTTGAACATGATTCTTTGCCATTGCTACAAGTGCTAATTGAAGTTCTGAGATCTGAAGGAAGATCATCTAAATTTAATTCAACATGATCTTTCTTTGCACAATGTTGACAGTTACTAGTGTTGACATTGGATGATTCATCCAAAATTGTGTTCCTTTTGATAAGATATTTGTCCTTATTTAATTCAAATAAATAGTTTAATTTAGTTTAAATAATTTCTAAATAATAAGAAAATATATCCAAACATGATTATAAAATTATTTATTTTAGGTTCTAAGTAATATTTATTTGTTATATTCAAATTCAAGAAATTTCAATTATATAAGAAGGTTAGATTGTATTGTTTCATTCACATTGTAGAGTTATATATAAAAAAAAATATTCCAAACTCCAAAGTGATCATTCATAGAAACATTAGACTAAAAAAATAAACTAAATTGAAACATGGAGGCATTTGAATGAAATATTTCAATAAATCAAAAGAATTCAATGCATTAGTGCAACAACCAACAATACATTTATCACAGAAAACAAAAACAATCGAACAAAATCAACATTCAATCTAAAGTAACAAAATCGACTCAAAAATAAAATAATAATAAAAAAAAATTGAAAGAACTCAACTATAGCCTTACCAAAGAATGAGATTCTTAGAACAAGAACTCGCCGATGTTGCATTGTTGTTAACCTGCTCATAGCTCGCTGGTCGAGGAGTGTCAAAGACTCGAAGGCCTGTAGATGACTGGATGGTTCATATCTGATCACCAACTCGCTAAGATGAATGAATATAGGGATTGATAGAAGAGAAATAGAGAAAGGAGAGGCTATGAAAAGAGAGACAGAGAGACGTCGACACAATTAGACGTAGAAAAGAGAAACGCTCAGAGTCTTAGAAGGAGAAGAATCCGAAGATAGGGTGGGATTTGGGAACTTGGGATTCTTAGTTGGGAATGGGAAAATTGAATTAAAAATTAAAGTTTATTAAATAAAAAATTTCATATAAGTATTTATAAAAATTTATAATTAATTTCATATAGGTTTTATTTCTTGATTTATAGGGGGCAAATTGCAAAAATAAAAAAATTACATAATTATCCCTGAATTTTCTGAAATTCAGTGGCGGCAGTTGGCCCCGCTGCCACCACTGTACATCAACCCCTGATTATAGCATGTAATTTCTCTTTATCCATGCATGCCTCACCTAGAGCCCAAAGGAATTATTTAGGAATGAAGATCCCGTCTTCAGGCCCAAATTAATCCTTACATTCCAAAGGTTCAAGGAGAATTCTCTAGGAACTACTCATCTCAACTCTATCACACATTCAAAGAGATAAAATACTAATACTTGCAAGACCACACAACCTCTACCTGGACAAGGGCACTTATTATCTCTAATCTTTTGTGCAGGTTTAAAGAGGTCTACTAGGGCTAAAACAAATTTCATGATCTTTGCCTCAAAAAGCATCAGTTGAGAACTTCCCAGAATTTAAATCAACTCTACCCTCATCAAGGTTCAAAGATTTATGATATTGTAACCTAGAGGATTATATATATGACCTCCACCTCGTCATAGACCTAAAGGAAGGGGGGCATACTGGTTTTATCTTGAATATGATAAAAGAAGAAGAAAATGGGCTCATCTTGCCTGGTTTCTACACTAGAGAAGTCCTTGGTCTTCCAATTAGATCTTGACATATGTCTCTTCAAAAAGATTCCAAGTGGCCACATAAAGTTTTTGGGAAGGCAAGTCCTTTTGTTTTTGTTTTTTTTTGTTTTTTTGCTTTTTTTATTTTTTTTTATTTTTATTTTTTATGTTGACGATGCCCCCCTTCTCCTCCCTTCCTTTTCAAGTGTAAAAGGTTTAGTTTAGAAAGAGTGGATTTCAAGGATAAGAGATTTGTTTATTAATTATGTTGGAAGGTTGAGATTTTTGAACTTATACCTCCATTGGGAGCTTGGGATTTCCATTAGAGGTTTAAGAAATCAGGTTTGTTATTTTGTTTTAATTGCTACATATTATGAAATATTTTTTTTTTATATTTTCTTCTATTCATGTTTTTAGGTATGGTTTTCATATGGTCTCGTGTTTATCTACGAAGTGGGTTTATTTGTTATGTGTAATCTTGAATACCTAAGCATCTTGCTTATTTTTTTCCATCATTCTTCATTCTCTGTGTGATTTTTCGTGCAAATTGTGGGAGATCTTTTATATTTCATTCATGTTATCTTTGCTCAAATTTGATAGATAAGACATTAATTATGTATGCTTGAGTCATGTTACTCTAACTTTCCTCCATTGAATTAGTTTTGATAAGTGTCTTGATTTTTTACATTTATGTTATGAAGTTTTATAACTAGAATTATAATTAATTCGATTGTGATTATTTACTTTATGCTATTTTTTGTTTTGGTTCTATAAAGATCTAATGAGATATTTTGAATCATCTCCTTTGGTTTGTTACTTGGTATTTCTTAACAGAGCCATTTGATGATTTTGTACATTTTTCTTTTATGTTTAGATATGGGAGAAGATCCAATGCATGAACTAAGTCAAATCGAACCAAATGGGTCAAATTTTACAAATCTTTTGCTTTCCATTAATCCGTTTGATGCGGTTGGAAGCTCAGTAGCAACAAACTCGACACAACAAAACTTAGTAGAAAATAACTATGCAATGGGAAGCTCAGCGGAGGGGATCTTAAAAGTGAACAACTCTCTTTTGCGATGCTTTGATTGGTAGGTGTTCCAACAAAATATTATTCTCCCTAGTAATTATAGAAGTGAGTTATGTCCAATCTTAAGATTACAAGATGATGGATCAATCAATATCACCATAGGAGTTGTGCCCAATCTTAAGACAAATAGTGCAATTATACACTTCGAGTATTTTTCAAAAGTTGAAGGATGAACATAGTAAGATTCTTTATATGATGGTTGAATTATTAAATGAAGCAAATAATTTGAAGACCTACAAGGTTGTTCATGTTGATGCTCCCTGCTATGCAAGCTTGGTGACTTTTGATTGCTTAACTGAGACACTTAAATGTAGTTGTAAAAAAATTGAATTTTTTGGGATTCCTTGTATGCATATGTTGCGTGTCTTAGATGTAAATTAGAAATTTATGCTTCCTGATAAGTACATAATGAAAAAGGTGGACTAGGAAAGCACAAGCTATGGATAGTTGCATTTTTGTATCCACAATAATAGAAGAAGACCCTAGGGTGAAAAAGAGCAAGAGATACATGGATATTTGCCATCATTATCAGAAATTAATTTCAGAAACATCTGAATATGAAGAAGCTTACAAAGAGGTTGTGCGCCATTACTTTGTGCTTGATGTGAAGGTGAAGGACATTGTGAAGATACCTCATTTAGGGAAAGGAGATCATCTATCAACAATTTATATATTGAACCAGAATTCATCTCATAACTATCATGGTGTTAGAGGATTGGCAATAAAGTATAAGACAAGTCATGGAGGTTGTATCACTTAAAGAATAAAAGGGCCACTAGAGCAACCGAAAAAGAAAAAAAAAAGCAACACCTGTGAGTGATACCTTTTTCTTTAATTAAAATATCAATAGTTTTAAATGAAATAGAAATAATCATTGTAAAATTATTTATTTATTTTTGTTGGCTTGCAGGTGATGCATTGAATTGATGTTAATTAAGGAGTTAAGGGCTATGTGTATGTGGTTATATTGACCTAAATTGTTTATTGTCTGTCGAATATCCGTCCTTAATGATATTTGCTTATTTTATGCATTTATGATGCAGCTATTATATTAAAAAATCATTTATGTAACCATGTTCTAGGAGATGCAAAATTCATCAATCCATTAGTAATGTAGAATTCATCAGATTTAGGAATAATGGTTCACTTGGATTGCTTTTCGGATTTTATAGACGTGTTTCTCCAACAACAAATATGCCATTTTGATGGATGATGTCTGTGCACTTCCATATGTTCAATTTATGTTAAGTTGCAGATGTGTTAAGATGCAGAAATTTATTAAGCTGCAAAATTGTTTTTGTTCTTAATTTGTTGTAGGTACAATTGAATTTGTTATGAATTGTTTATATTCATCTATAATTTGTTGTTAGATGAATATGCTGAATTAGATGTCATTTGTATCTAATGGAGAGAATGGTGAATGAGATATGCAATTAATGTTCAGAAATTGATTGTTGGTTTGAAGCTATTAAGCTGCAGATTTTTTTTTTTTACCTGATGCAGTTAATGTTCAGAAATTGATGCTTGGTTTAAAGCTAACCCCACCTACGGAATTAGCCTTTTGCTAAGCTGCAAATTGTTTTTACCAGATGCAGTTAATGTTAAAAAATTGATGGTTGGTTTTAAGCTAACCCCATCTACAGGGTTAGCCCTTTGATAAGCTGCAGATTTGTTTTACCAGATGCAGTTAATGTTCAGAAATTGATTGGTTTTAAGCTATAACCTGACTTATGGGGTTAGCAAACCCTGGAATTACCTTTCCAAAAAATTTATGCTTACACGTGGCATCTTTTTGAAGAGACATATGTCAAGATCTAATTGGAAGACCAAGGACTTCTCTGGTTTAGAAAGCATACAAGAAAACCTAGTTATTTTTGCCCCGATGACTAACTCATCTCTACCCTTTAAAAAAAACAAAGCAAATAAGGTGCAAAACTTGTCCAAAAGGTAATCAAATTGAGCAAAATGACTATAATAATCCTTGAATTTATATTTGATAATAATTATTTTATTATGTATATCTCACAAAACTATAACATTTAAGTAAATACCTTTTAATTCAAAAGTCAATTGAATTTTTATTTCTTATATTTTTTAAGTACCATTCTACACTAACTATCTATTTATTAATTGTAAATAAAGTGATGGAAAGCAATACTTTAAACAAGCATTTGAGTTTATCACCAAGTAGGTGTAAATGTTCGTCTGTTCAGTATGTACACAAATATGCTTTGTCTATATGTATATTTTCATGGCAAATTCTTACTCAATAAAAGGATATTTTTGAAAAGTCAATAAATGTTTGTTCAAACGTGACTTATATATTTACTTTTAGGATCTTTTTTATAAAAAAAAATATTTTTAAATGACAAGCCATTGTTTGGAGTATGCTGGCTCATTTTATGGCTTGATAAATCTTGCTATGAGAGTTGTAGTAGAATAAGTATACATAAAATTGAATACACAACAAATGATAATATATATACTAAAAGGAAAACACAAAACTAATAATTAAAAAATCAGAGATTTAAAATAAATAAATTAATTAATTAAAAAAACACACACATCAAAATCATTAGGTACTTAAGTGGGATACACCCGCTGAGTCCAAATTGCGGATTAATTGCTTTTTAAGGATAAATATTTTTGACTTAAAAAAGTAAATAAAAATTTAATCTTACATAGGAACCTATTTATAAAATCTCTTGGGGTTCCTTATTTATTAATTCGAGACTTGTGCTTTGCGTTGTAACACATTAATATCATGTAGTCTAAACCTTTTACAAGAAGACTATGTAAATACTATGCAAATAAGACTAAAACATGTACTAGTAAGAACCGTTCAAGTCTTATTTGCATGGTATTTGAAACCATTTAAGTTATAAGTAAAACTAGACTTGAATAATTCTTAATTAGTATGTGATTTAGTAATGTAGATAAGGGAAAAAAGAAAAATTTAGATTTAAATTAACGGAGTTAAAAGTTTTGGTACTTTCTTACAAACTGTTTAAACTACAAGGTACAAACTAAAGTGTTACAATTCAAAATACAAGTCCTAAATTGATAAAAAGACAAACCATATGGTAGTTTAACAAAATTTCCTATATATATATATATATATATATATATATATATAGAAGCTCAATTCAAGCTTAATCTTGGATAAATGTAAGCTATTCAAATGCTTCCAAACACTCAAAGCTGTCGATCAACAAGTAATTCATAACAACGTTAAATACAACCAATTATGTTATCTGGACTACTATAAGTTACTTTATTGGATAGGTGTTAAAAAAGTCCATTGACCTCTCACTACACCAAATTGTAGTTATATAGGCAGATAAGGATATAAAACCGGCTCTAATAAATAGGATTAAAAAGTTAATCCCACTTTAGAAATGTTTAAAGGAACCGGCTCTATGAGTGTTTATTATAAAAAAAACATTAGCCAATGTCACTGTGGACCCTTTGCAAAGTTCGGGACCTCAGGGTTAGTGAGAGCAAAGCACCTTGGCCATAGATCCCACAAAGCCCCTTCATCTCCTGCTCTCTCTCCAAGCCCTAGCCTCCACCATGGTCGTCATCTCCTCCCAAGGCCCCACCACCACCAGATTGGTGGCTCTGTTCACGGAGCCACTCTCAAATCACCGACACCATCCTCCTTGAGCACTATCTTTGTTGAGATTGACTCGGATTCTGGTGAGTTCTTGGTTTTTTTTTATTCTTCTAGGATTGAGTTTTTGTTTTGCGGATCAGTTGATTGATTTGGGTTGTTTTCGAGACTGAATGATTAGGGCTTGATTTGAATTTGTCATTGAAGAGTTAGTTTTGTAGCCGAACTGGAATTTGGAAATCCTAGCTTATAGGGGTTTCAATAAATTGAGAAGTTTTATTATATTTAGGTTTGATTAGGGTAGAGAAGAGTAATTTGTGTTCACAGCGACAATGGCTTTGTAAATGGGTATTTGTCGTGTTGCTTCATGTCATGAGGTTTTTAGTATGGGCTAGGAAGGCACCAACTACCATTCTTTCATGTAGCCTGTAATATCATTGCTCGCTTGGTTGTGCTGCTTGGTGTTAAGATGTCAGGTTTATCAAGGGCATAGACTTTTATTTTCTGAAGAAATTACATGATGATATTGATAAAACTGAAGAGCATTAAAGTGACAATTTGTAAGATACGTTCAATAACAGAATGATCATCCAATAGAGCAAAGAAATTATCAGTTCTCAAAATTTATCATTCTTGATATTGGTTAGTATTGTTTGTATTTATGTCTACACAAGCTCATATTGAAACAAAAATATGCCTTTGTGCCACATTATTCAGTGAGTGCATTTTACGTACTTATGAAAAAATATTGTGTATTCAAATATATACACTATAGAGGTTGATGTCTTGACTATAAATCAGCAAACCTTTTTATGATGAGCTTCATAGTTTGCCAAGTTAATGCTGAAACACTTAAAAGTGTAAGCCACAACTTTTGATCTTGAAAGGGTTTCTAAAATGCATGGTTTTCTTGCTCTCATCAAGAACCTGTGTGATTTCAAAAGAAGTCAGCAGTAATTAATTTGACACTATCCTACCTCGCACTTTGTCTTTGTATGCTCTATATTGCATTTCTTCTGGCAATCATCATGTGACTCTTGTGTTGTGAAAATGATTTTGACATTCTTGATTTCCTTATGGACCACCAAAACAAAAGGTAAATGACCAGCCAAATTATGATTAGTTGCAATAGGGCTTTCAACATTTAAAACTAGAGAATACGCCATAAAAAAAAGAAGGTTTCTCTAGAGAGATGGATGTGTTGGCCCCCATTTAATGATTGGTCGATGATTACATTTCTCTTGGCAATCGTCGACCAAGATACTCTCTCTCTTTCTCCAGTATTCCCTTCTTAATTTCGTTTTGGCTGGAGTATGGTTGGAGAAAGAAATAGTTAGCCATTGGTTGTTCTCCATTTTGGTTGTTCTACATCTAACAGCGATGGTGGAGTTGGGTTGGGGAGAGGAGTAGCTAGGGCATTGCTTGCTTTCTCCAGTCAAGATCCAAATCTGCACAATTTCATGGCTATGTGATGAGTTTTTTTAGTTTTTTGTTCCTAAATTAGGTCAAAATGCAATTAATTGGAGTGTTCTTGTGAGGTTGTGCTATAGATTTAAGTTTAGCATGTTGTATTATGTCCTCTTGTTTCTTAATATTCCCGTGTATTACTTATGTTTCTCTAAGTGTTGTTGTGGAATGGATTGAAGGTTTAGAGCTTGGATTTTGGGAGTAAGATTTTGGTAGTTTATCTAAGATGCAGGATGTGATTCATTGGGAACTCATTTTCACTGTTGGGCTTTGGCTAAAATCAAAATCACCTTGATTAACCTATATATGCTAGAAGGGTGTTTAATATTTAGTGATATCTATTGTGTAATTGAATATATATATATATATATATATATATATATATATATATATATACAGAGAGAGAGAGAGAGAGAGAGAGAGAGAGAGAGAAATAATTCCCTTTAGTTCTCTGTTGTCTTCTTCTTCTTCTTTTCTTTTTTAAATTTAAAGAGAATTGTTCTTTTTTATTCAGGTTTTTATTTAGCATGGATGTCAAGTATTTACCGATTTAGTTAGTTTTAGCAAAAAATTAAATCCTATTGATGTATAGTCGTGTCCTCAAGTTTGTGTGTGAGACAATCTCTCCATGAACTGTTTTCATCTTTTGTTTTATATGTGTTCATTGATGTCACATGTATTTGAGTGACCCAACATAACTTATATATATATATAAATTAACTTGAACCAACATAACTTATTATGATTGGCTTGTTTGTAGTGATGAGCACATCAGTTCTGACTTCCTTTAAGAGCGAATTTGCAAGATATACTTCGAAGTAAAGTAGCACTGTAGATTAGCATATCATCATCTAGTTTTCATATTCCATGCAACTACAAGTTAACAACGAACTGCAAGGTGCTTAATTGGCTCTAGTTAGGGATTAGTAATACATTTTTCACATACATTACTTTTATTGTTGACACGACCCCTTGTGTGTATCCCGCAAGTGCACGGGCTTATCGAAGTAATAAAATTACCCTGGTGAGTGGGTAGTCGAATCCACAGGGAATAGGGATGGTAGCTCTTTCCACCCCAAATGCATACATAAAAGAAAGCAACTATTCACAAACTCATATTTTTCTCTCTTTTTTTTTTCTCTCCTTATATATGCATTTTCCAAAGTAAAACTAAGAACAACGATAAACTTGTCCTTGAAAACTTCAAGATTGAGTTTCCAAAAGATTCCAAGAGTGAGTTGTGCAATATAAGATAATCGAGCAAAAATTCCCTAAAAATTCAAGTAGAAACTAGAGTATGATAGGACACAATGTTAAAAATTCTCCTAAACTCTAAGAATACAAATGTTGCAACTAAGGTGAACCGCCATAGGCTACATGAGCATGAGCAATTGAACGCACAAGTAAAGGTGTGTGCAATGTGAACTCCAAAAACTTGACACGACCCCTTGCGTGTATCACGCAAGTGCACGGGTTTGTCGAAGTAATAAAAGTTACCCCGGTGAGAGGGTAGTCGAATCCACACGGAATATGGAGTTAGAATACGAGATTTTACTATTAAAACTATGCGAAGTATAGAAAAGTGATTAGTTGATTCGATGAGTGAATTATGGAAACAATTATACTAGAAAACAAGAAATTAAATAGAAAGATGGAAGATGAGAGAGTGCAAGTAAAAGAGAATAGGAGAGGACTAGTAATGAATGAAATATGGCATCTGGACAAGCTACCTTTAGGGTCTATGCTTCTAGTGCAGGACTATGCTATTATACTTTCCTATTGATGTTTAATCAAGTCGAGGATATCCTAAGACTCACAGGTCCCAAACCTAAGGACAACCGTGACTAACCCCAACACTATGCCCCGGTATTAGGATTCACATCACCCTTCACTCTATCGCTCGCACAACTAAGCCCCAGGGGAGTATATCTACCTAAACCTCACACTACGTGGGATTGCTTTAAGCTCTAGGGATTCCTAATGGTGAAACCTGTTCCTATGTGTAGTTCTAACTCTTTGGTCCAGGTGGAAGAACCCTAGTCTAGATTAAGCCCCAATGCATAGGATTCACTTCAACCATTCACTCTGTTACTTGCGTAACTAAGCCCCAGGGGAGTTTATCTGCCTAGCACTTCACTCTATTTCGACCGCTATGAAATCAAGGAAACGAAGGTAGGGAGAAACCATGTCGGAGGGGAAAGGGGTACATCGCTACCTCACAACTCTCCCTCTCAACCCTCTTCAATCTTAAGTAGTCTAACCCTAAGGAGTTGTCACACCTCCAAAAGGCAGCCTAAATTGTTCTCAATCCTAGTGTCACATCTAAGAGAAAACATTAACAAGATGAAATTAAGATTGAAACTCAATTTTATTCATCAATAATGGAAAAGCATAATAACAATGTCAAAGAAACATAAGAGCCCTAGAGTTTACAAGTCCGAATACCCTTAAGGGGTTTAGCTCCTCATGGAGCTATACATGTTCATCAATGTATGAAAGAAAGCACAAAATAAGGACATTAATAAAAACCCCTTTGCGTATGGTGTGGCCGTGGTCTTCTGCGGCCGTCGAACGTCGGTGACGATGCCAATGACGCGCGCTAAACCTCCACGAAATCCTCTCCGAAACCCTAGCCGCACTCCCCAAGTTGAAGAGAAAGATAGGTCAAAAGATATCCCAAAAGATCTCCAAAATCGTCTTTTATAATGTTGAATCGCGGCTTTAAAATTTGACATATCGGGGGCTTCACACGGCCGTGTGGAATTAACACACGGGTGTGTGAAGTTTCTGTCTGCTGAAAAATTAATTCACACGGCCGTGTGTTAATTCCACACGCCCGTGTGAATTCTCTGGAATTCTGAATTTCGGCCGAAAGTGAACAGTAACTTGCTACAGTAACAAACTGCAGTGCTGCTACAGTACTCGCCCCGAAACGCTCCCGAATCCGTCGTTCTTCATCGAGGCCATTGAATTGGGTACACAATCAATGGTAAATCGTGCCGATTGCTTCAAGTCTCCTTCTTGGTGAAGTTCTCCTAAGCCACACGAGTTAGACTTGTTGTGAATGTGACTGCCTTTGTGCCCCTCCAAAAGAGGTTGGCACACACTCACAAGTCCAAGCTCGTGCCTTGTTTCGTGCTTGGTCCGAAAACTTCCCAACATCGGCGAACACGACATAATTTCATTCTTCTTCTTCAATTTAGCTCCACAAACCTTCAATGCACAAGAATACACAAATGCACGCCATTTAGTGATAAAAACTGATAAGAAATATGCTCAATGTAAGATAATAACGCTTCGCGGTACTATAACACAAGCAGTTATTAAGGGATTTAAAACACAAGATTTCGCTATTTAGTTGTGCGGTGTACGAAAAGTGATAATAGATTTGATGAGTAAATTATGGAAGCAATTAGAATAAAAGACAAGAAATTAAATAGAGAGATGGAAGACAAGAAAGTGCAAGTAGAAGTGAAAAGTGAAAGACTAATAATGGATGAAATAGGGTATCTGGACAAGCTACCTCTTGGAGTTATGCTTCTAGTGCAGGACTATGCTATTATACTTTCCTATTAATGTTAATTGAGTCGAGGATATCCTTAAACTCAATGTCCCAAACCTAAGGTCAACCGTGACTAACCCCAATACTATGCCTCGACATTAGGATTCGCGTCAACCCTTCACTCTGTCCCTCACGCAACTAAGCCCCAGAGGAGTATATCTACCTAAGCCTAACACTACGTGGGATTATTTTAAGCTCTAGGGATTCCTAGTGATAAAACCTGTTCCTATGTGTAGTTCTAACCCTTTGGTCCAGGTGGAAGAACCCTAGTCTAGATTAAGCCCCAGTGCTTAGGATTCACGTCAACCCTTCACTCTGTTTCTTGCGCAACTAAGCCCCAGGGGAGTTTATCTACCTAGCATTTCACTCTATCTCGACCGCTAAGAAATCAAGGAAAACGGAGGTAGGGAGAAATCACACCGGAGAAGAAAGGGGACGCTTCGCTACCTCGCGACTCACCCTCTCAACCCTTTTCAATCTTAAGTAGTCTAATCCTATAAGAGTTGTCACACCTCCAAAGGACAACCTAGATTGTTTCAACCCTATTGTCACGGCTAAGGGAAAATAATTGAAAGAGATAATTAAAATTAAAACTCGAATTTATTCATCAAAAACATAATAACAATGTCATAGAAACATAATAATCCTAGGGTTTATAAGTCCGAATACCCACGAGGGGTTAAGCTATACATGCTCATCAAAATATGAAAGAGAGCACAAATTAAAGACATTGATGAAAACCCCCTTGCGTATGGTGTGGCCGTGGTCTTGTGTGGCCGCCGAACATCGATGACGATATCGATGACGCGCTCCAAACCTCCACGAAGTCATCTCCGAAACCCTAGCCGCACTCTCCAGAAGTGCGGGAGAAAGTTAGGTCGAAAAGATAATCAAAAAGTCTCAAAAAAGGACTTTTATAATGTTGAGTCGCGGTTTTAAAATTGGACTTATCGGGACTTCACACGGCAGTGTGGAATTTCCACGCGCCCGTGTGAAGTTTCTGGGTTGCTAGAAAATTAATTCACACGCCCGTGTGAAGTTTCTAGAATCCTGATTTTCGGCAGAAAGTGAACAGTAGCTTGCTACATTGCTGCTGCAGTAACTCGCCGAAACACTCCCGAATCCGTTGTTTTTTATCAAGGCCATTGATTTGGGCACACAATCAATGGTAGATCGTGCCAATTGCTTCAAGTCTCCTTCTTGGTGAAGTTCTCCTAAGCTACATGAGTTAGACTTGTTGTGAATGTGACTGCGTTTGTGCCCCTCCAAAGGAGGTTGGCACGCACTCACAAGTCTAGGCTCGCGCCTTGTTCCTTGCTTGTTCCGAAAACTTACCAACAATGGTGAACATGATCTAACTTCGTTCTTCATCTCCAAATTAGCTCGACAAACCTACAATGCACAAGAATACACAAATGCACACCATTTAGTGATAAAATCTGATAAAAGATATGTTTATTGTAAGATAATAACGCTTCGCGTTACTATTACACAAGCACTTATCAATTGTCCATACTATATTTGTAATAGATTCATTTATTATGGACCAAGTTAAAAATGCCAAACCATATAAAACTCTTAATTCATTTATCCTTGTGTTTTATAATGTTCTTGAACTTGGGCTGCAATCTTGCTTGGTTTGATCTGGGTTGTTTAGTATGGAAACCATTTGAGTTTGAAGTTACACTTATGTTATATATATATATATATATATATATTTGGGTTGATATCTAGTGTGGGCTTTTTTAAACCTCTTTTTAAACTTTAAAAATTTGTTGTATTTTTTTTAAACCTCTTGCTTGGTTTAATCTAGCAGGCTAATTTGTTGCATTTTTTTTAGATCTTTACTCGACCTTACCTTTTTGTCATATATTATATTGTATCTGTGTCACGCCCCCACATGCTGGCCCATGGGACGCAACAACCGTCGCGATAATCCCGAGGAGGGATACCGCACCACTTAGCCTTCGAGATGCCACAAGGCTAACCAACAACCTAAAATCCACAATAATTAACACAAAATCATAGGAGAGAGACATAGTGATGCACAGCAGAAGTAACAACAACAACAATGATATACAACAATAGAGAGGGTCACCAATGCACAGGGAAGCTATAACAACACTAACAAATGTTAATACGCAAGAGTTTGAAAGTTAAATAGATACAAAACCATGCAACAAGGTTTACTACAAACTAGTGGATCCATAATTCAAGACAACATATCCATGACCAAACAGAAACATACATGAAATGGAAAAGATACATAGAAAGTAGAACAACAACAAATGCCCAGCACACTATCGTCCCGCCTCACCTACTACCTGCAGAAGTCTAGGAGAAAGAAAAAGGGGTGAGCAACTAACGTTACTTAGTGAGGAGAGATTAGCATAACCGCACCAAAAGACACCAATAACAAAGATAACACTAAAATACCAAAATAAATACTTTACCAGAAAGGAAGGTAATAATTTAGAACATAATTATATATGATAGGAAACATTAATATAGCATAACAAAAAGATAGGATTAAGAAGCCCTTTTACCTCAACAAGATATTAACAACTTCAAAATCTACTAAAATGCTGAACATTGGATTCAAAATATAAAGAATGAGTTAAACATCAAACCAACCATTAACCATGGCAAATAAAACACAAAATAGTTTGAAACCTAAGTATAACAAGTTAAGTAATGTGAATTTCAAAATAAATAGTGCCAAACTGAATTTATGGGAGACTGCCCTCACAGGAGAAACAGTTACGCTTCGCCCCTCACCTCAAATTTGAGATGACAGAAGACAAGGAACACAACGGAAATAAATCTCAAATCTAACAAACCCAACATAAGGCAACACCCAACACTCACCCAGCATAAGGTGGTCTAAAAACATCCTTAAAACTTTACCGTGGCTACGGCTAGGTTCAAGGCTGTCAAGGTATTCATGCCCTTGACGTTAACCGATCAGTTCACCGGTTGGTGATTCCGGCTACCCGATGAGTATCCAATCAGAATTCTACACTCTCACCTGAACTGGTCCTCGTAGTAATCAGCCGGTCTAGCACACCACCTCAACAGGCTGGCCGTGGAGACTGCCTACTGCAGTAGGATATCACCATGCAATCACTACAATGAACAAAAAACTCCACTTGGACTACAATATCCAATAATGACCAACAATCAATAACATCTCGGCCATTTCCACGAGGAAATGATAATCCTTTCTTTTCAATAATTCAAAATGAGTTTCATGCCTTAGATTTCACAAAATCAATGATTTTCACAATAAACCCTAAATTTCAAACAAAACAAGGATTTAGCAAACTCATTGAAGTGAATCAATCTCAAATTGAACCTTAACAAATCAAATACCAAATAAGGCATTTAAGATCTTTCTCAATAATAACTACCATTCAGCAAAATGCCAAACAAGTATAAATCAATAAAACTTTACTTAAAACATGATATAAATATATATATGTGTGTGTGTTTATATCTAGCTATCGGCATTCTTCTAATAAAGCTATGCTTAACAATCCCACTCACAGAATTGGTGATTTATCTCCCTTACAAGCTAATCCTCGGCTAATCCCTTGCCTCGAGCCAACACTTCTTCTCCTTGCCAATGCACAACAAATAACAAAGGTTAGCACAAGCCACACAAAGAAACCCTAGTTTCCCTACCAATAATCCTAACCAGTTGTAGGGTTTCTCAACTGACCATTGAGGCTATCAAAGAAGTTCTAAAGGGTTTTAAGCTTCTCTCTAACCCAAGAAAACCAAGAAAACAAAGAGAACTCACTGGTGCTACAGTAACTCGAGAACAAGGAAGAAGAACACTGAAGGATTACTTGAGATAAAAGGCAAACAACCCAATGCAAAAACTTCTCTCAAGATCCACCAACAATTAACAAGAATGAAGACAAGGATCAAACTCTAACTTAAAACTACAAACTAACCCTAGTTTTATTCAAAGAACAAGGAAACAAAGAAGGAAGGATGGTGACTTACCTTGAACCATGAGGAGATCAACTCTAACATCCACAAATAAGCCCAAGAAATCCTCCCAAACCAACCGCTAAACTCTATAGAAAGATGGAGGAAGAGAGTGGGAGGGGATGATGGGGTTCTTGGGAGAAGAAAGAAGTGAAAAAGGCTTCAAAACAGGTTTAAAAACACAAAACCCGTGCGTGTGCGGGCTGGTGTGCGGCCCGTGCAGTGGCCGCACACCCTACTGCCTGGGATGCGTGGCCTGGTGTGCAGCCAGCACACTAGGCTGCACACCTCTTTGTCTGGGTGTGCGGGACGCATAGGAGCCGCACAAAGGTTGTGTGGGCTGTGCACAGGCCAAACAACCACTTCTGTGGCCTGTGCACGAACCTTTTAAAATCCCAAAAAATGCCCTTAAACCCTCGACAAGAAGCCCCGAACTACAACCAAGGAGAACTCAACTAAAATAACAAACAAACAAACAAGGAAAGATCAAAAAACACCAACCTACACAAGGAAGAAAAACACCAAATACTACAATTTGAAACCAGTGGATTGTGTAAGATAGCTTTATGGCCATGATTTGAATACACTAGAAATCAATCTTCTGAAGATGTGATGATTAACTACATTTTTTGTCTGTTTTTTTTAACTATCAAGAATATAACTACTAGTATTTAGAATGGACAGTTAAACATACTTTGAGTATTTTTATTAGTCACTTAGCACATGAGGTGATTTTCCGTCATTCATTTGGTTGTATTGGCTGCCCATATCTCATGGCTTTTTTAATGAAAGTTTTATTGCAGATATTGTCTTTCTCTTAGTTGAAATCTGTAGGTTGTATGAATATCAAACTCAATCTAGGCTTCTATTATGAATGCTAAATTCTATTGATTAGTTGATGTGATCAACCTTCATTTAAAAGAAGTACAATTAATTTGGATTTTTTTAATTTCCAGTGATTATTTGTTCAAACTTCTGCTTATTATAGATTGTGGAGTTGGAAATTCTTGTCTCCTAATGAGATTTGCAATAAGGAACAAATGCCTTTTAGATATTTTAATATGTTTTTTAATTGAAATTATATGGCATTTTGAAGTAATCTGCTATCCATGTTTATTCTCCACACCTCCAAGTTGCTATTTGTTGTTATGCTTTTGTTTGAGTTTATCTATTTATTAATATTACTTGGTCTCTTAGATGAACAAATCAATATTTTTGTTTACTATTTTTGATTTTTCATCTGATCTCTTGAATTGTCATATTACTGAATTTTCACTCGATCTCTTACATACCAAATTGACACTTATGCTAGCTATGTTGAGTTTTTCACTTGGATTTCTTAAATGACCAAATTTCTATTTATTATTGATTTATGGTTTAATTTTCATCTTTTCTTGTAGATAAAAAAAAATCACTTCATGAGAATTTTATGTGATAAGTTTTGTTTATAAACTGCTTGGCCATCTTGTATAAACTCAGTATGGACAGCGAGAATCATCTGACAATAAATATTGCTGGTGCAATGCCAATATTGAAGAGGATAGTTCTTATAAGAGGGCCTTAATGGACATGTGTGCTTCATTGATACACCTCTTGCGTGAGTTTCCCGCAAGTACACAGGTCGTCGAAGTAATAAAATACCCTGGTGAGTTCATAGTCTAATCCACAAGGAATAGATGCTTTGAAACAAGAGATATTGCTATTTAACTATAGTAAAAACCAATTGTGATTGAAATCAAGATGTGAATGCAAATAAAAGTAAAAGAGAGAAGAAAGCAAGCACGGGTAACTAGAAAGAATAATCAATGCTAAGATGGGGTACCCGGACAATGCTCACCATAGGACTATTGTTTCAAGTGCAAGACTAATATTACACTTCCTAATTGATGTTTAATGAATAGTAGAAATCCAAAGACACACGGTCCCAAACCTAAGGTTAACCGTAACTAACCCTCTACACTATGCCCTGGCGGAAAGGAATACTCTCAACATCTCACACTGTGTGGGACTGCTTGAGGTTCTAGGGATTCCAAGTGATAAACCCTATTCCCTAATATAGATCTAACTCTTTGGTCGAGGCGAAAGACCCTTAGTCACAATTAAGCCCCAGCACTTAAGGATTACTTCAATACTTCACACTGTTGCTCTCGCAAATAAGCCCCAGTGGAGTTTGTCTCTTAGCACTTTACTCTATCATAACCGCAATGAACTCTTGGAATGTGGAGTTAGGATAAATCACGTCGGAACTAAAAGGGGACGTTCCGCTACCTCTCGACTCACCCTCTCAACCCTCTTCAATCTCGCTTAGTCTAATCCTAATGAAGTTATCACACCTTAAATGGATTACCTAAATGGATTCTCAACCTTAGTGTCACTCTAAGGGAAAATCAACATAATAGACATTCAAAATTGAAACTAAATTAAATCATCAATTAAAGAAACATAATAGAAGTCAATGTAACAAAATCATCCTAGGGTTCACAAGTCCAAGCACCAACTAAGGGTTTAGCTCTCCATGGAGTAATACAAAATCAACAATGAAATTAAATACAAGTGCAAGCAATCCATAAAGATAACCCTCTTGTTGTTCGTATCAATCATCTTTAAGAACCTCCTCATCTTCTCCAAAGACTCCTTCGTCAAGCCTAGGGCACACCTCGTTGAATCAATACCATCGAAAGCTCCACTAATAACTTTCCTCCGAAGGAAATCAATGTCGAATACTATAGAAACGCTCTAGAATCTCAGCAAAAACCTCTCCAAACCCTAGCCGTGCTCTCCCCAATAGATAGGCGAAAGATAGGAAAATGATTCTCAAATAAAACTCAAAACACGGTATTTATAGGGAATTTCCACACGCCTGTGTGGATTTCCAGGTTGCTTTTTCCTGCGTGCTGTGAACAGTACTGCTACAGAAAGTTGTGAACAATACTTTGCTATAGTGATTCTGCTACATGGATTTTGCTACAATGCTCCCGACTTCATTTTCATCACCGAGGCCACCAAGTTGGGCACACAACTATGGGTAGATCACTTCACGTCTTGCTTTCAAGCACGTTGATGAATCTCTTCCATGTTACACAAGTAGGACCATATGAGTGTGATTGCCTTTGCGCCCATCCAATTTGTATATTCACTTGAACTCTTTGTAGGTTGGCACACATTCAAATGTCTAATAACTTGTGCCTTGTTCCTTGCTTGGTCCAAGAGTTTCCTCAACAATTGCGTCCATAATCTATTTTTTCTTCTTTTCTTCCAAACTTTTCTACACAACCCTAAATGCACAAAAAAACACACATACACAAGAATAAGTGATAAAATCTGATAAAAGTAATGCTCAATGTAAGAAAAGTATATTTTGTAATACTTATACACAAGCACTTATCATTCATCTACTAAGGACACTGCTAACATGAACTGAAACTAGGTAGGCATCTTTGTTTTGGTTTAATGAGCACTTCTAATGGATTATATAAAGCATTGACATTCTTCCATTTTTGCAGTCATATGGGAAAGAGTACAACAACATGCTTGGTTGGCAAGTATAGTCATACCAACACCTGATGAGGTGAGTTTACATTGCTTCTCATTTGGAACAGGAAATTAGCCACAACACTTGGTTGCATGGCTGAAAGCAAGATGTTTTGTTGCTTATGCTGCCTAAGGGTAACCATTGCGGCCATAGCCTGTCCATGTTGAAGTTGATAAGTGCTTGTGTTATAGTACCGCGAAGCGCTATTATCTTACAATGAGCATATCTTTTATCAGATTTTATCACTAAATTATGTGCATTTGTGTGTTTTTGTGCATTGTAGGTTTGTGGGGTTATTTTGAAGAAGTAGAACGAAGTTAGGTCGTGTTTGCCATTGTTGGAAAGTTTTCGGACCAAGCAAGGAACAAGGCACGAGCCTAGACTTGTGATTGTGTGCCAACCTCCTTTGGAGGGGCACAAGGGCAGTCACATTCATAATAAGTCTAACTCGTGTAGCTTAGGAAAACTTCACCAAGAAAGAAATTTGAAGCAATCGGCACGATCTACCATTGATTTTGTGCCCAATTCAATGGCCTCGATGAACAACAACGAATCTGGGAGCGTTTTGGCGAGGTACTGTAGCAGCAATGTAGCAAGCTACTGTTAACTTTCAGCCAAAATTTAGAAAACCAGAGAGTTCATACGGGCGTGTGGAAATTCCACACGGTCATGTGAAATCCCGATAAGTCCAATTTTAAAGCCGCTACTCAACGTTATAAAAGCCCGATTTAGAGACTTTTGACACATCTTTTTCCTAATCTTTCTCCCCAACTTCTGGAGAGCGCGGCTAGGGTTTCGGAGAGGACTTCGTGGAGGTTCAGAGTGCGTCATCGGCATAGTCATCAATATCCGGTGACCGCACAAGACCACGGCCACATCATACCCAAGGGGGTTTTCATCGATGCTTTCAAACTTGTAAACCCTAGGATTATTTTGTTTCTATGACATTGTTATTATGTTTTTCCATTATTGATGAATAAATTCGAGTTTCAATTTTAATTGTTTCTTGTAATTATTTTCCCTTAGCCGTGACACTAGGGTTGAGAACAATCTAGGTTATCCTTTGGAGGTGTGACAACTCCTATAGGGTTAGACTACTTAAGATTGAAGAGGGTTGAGAGGGTGAGTCGTGAGGTAGCGGAACGTCCCCTTTCGCCTCCGGTGTGATTCTTCCTACCTTCATGTTCCATGAGTTCTTAGCGGTCAAAATAGAGTGAAGTGCTAGGAGACGAACTCCCCTGGGGCTTAGTTGCACCAGCAACATAGTGAAGGGTTGAAGTGAATCTTAGTGCTGGGGTTTAATTTAGACTAGGGTTCTTCCACCTGGACCAAAGGGTTAGAACTATACATAGGAACAGGATTTATCACTAGGAATCCCTAGAACTTAAAGCAATCCCACGTAGTATGAGGCTTAGGAAGACAGACTCCCCTAGAGCTTAGTTGACAGGTCAACGAGAGTCAAGGGTCGTAGTGAAAACCTAATGCCGGGGCATAGTGTTGGGGTTAGTCACGGTTGACCTTAGGTTTGGGACCGTGTGTTTAAGGATATCCTCGACTCAATTATCATCAATAGGAAAGTATAATAGCATAGCCTTGCACTAGAAGCATAAGTCCTAGGGGTACCTTGTTTGGGTACCCTATTTCATCCATTGCCAGTCCCTCTCTATTTACTTATTCTTGCACTCTCTTACCTTCCATCTTTCTATTTTATTTCTTGTCTCTTTATATTCGCTTTTATATTCACTCATTGATTCTCTTCACACTCACCGTACATCGCTTAGCTAAATAGTGAGTAGTTATGTCTTAAATCCCTATTCCCTGTGGATTCGACTACCCACTCACCAGGGTAATTTTATTACTTCGACAAGCCAGTGCACTTGCGGGATACACGTAAGGGGTCGTGTCAGAAGTCATGTCTAAGGGAGTTTGCATAAAAAATGAATGAGAGCTAAAGATGTTTCTTGACCTTGGAATCGTTTCAAATGATGCTAATGTGATTTAACTTAGGTTTTTGAATCATTTCTTTCTACTGTCTCTGTTTTTCGATGTGATTGCTATTTTATTCTTACCGATAGATGATAAATGTTTGGTTTTTATGATGTAGGGTTTGCCAATGATGAGATACAATTAGGGGTTTTAATGAAACCTTGTAGAGTGTTTTCCAGAAGATGATTCAATGATAAAAAGTGGTATGAGACAATGAACCTGCCTATTTTAATTCATTTGTATTGATTTATGTGTTTCCATCACCTTTTTTCTAGGATGAAGAGGAAGTCCAGAATCCGAAGACACAACAATAAGGTATCTTTACTCTTTTTACTAGCATGAGTAAATTAAATGATGATGAAGGTTCTTTGCGATTATGTTAGAATAACAAATGCACGATGATGAAGATTCTTTGCAATTAGCTGACAAATTAGATTTTCTAGTTATTTAATTCAATGTTTGCCAGATGTGTCTTTGCTTATTTTGGTTTAGGTTTGCTTATTTTTCTCATGTTCCCAACATCAATCTGATGTGTTTGTATTCCTCGGTTTACTTATTTATTTGATTTAGGTCTCATATTGCTACAAATTATTTAAAGATCAAAAATTGAAAGATATTTTTCCTTGAATTGAATTGTTAATGTGATTCTTGTGATTTTTTGTAGACCAAAAATGCTTTAAAGTTTTAGATGATAAAAAGTCTAAGAAACTTTGTATTTCATCAACTCAGCAGAGTTTCCATTTTTCATAGTCGGAGGCACCATCTGCTTTACTTGATGAGTTAAACTTTCATTGCCTAGTTTCTTTATCAAATCTTATTGTATCTTAAGCTCCAATATGCACATTGACAAGGTCTATTTGATGGTCCACTCATGTTGGTGAGAGATTCGTATTAAATACACTGCACTACTCTTACGGTCACATTATGCTGTTTTGCCATATTCATCTTAACAAGTTAATGATCTGGTTGATTCTATTTGAAAGCATTTCATGTCCCCACAAGACAAATAAATAAAGAGCAGTTATTGAAATGACGATCACTACATCGGTTTTGGACATTTACTTGTTACGTGGTTTTTGATAGATGTCATTTTGATAGCACAAGTTAGCAACTGGGATTTGTCACACTGGAGTTGCTACTAACTACATGCATGTGGATGACATTTTTAGTTGTTTCGCTTCATATGTGAAAATTTTATCTGTATTACATTATATAGGCAACAAAAGAACTATGTTTGATTATCAGAAACAAATTTCAAACAAATTATTTTTCTTTAAAAGTCTATTATTTGATGTTGTTATTCCAAAGTTGTTAGAAATGATCAAGTGAAACTTGGCTTCCTGACATTATTTTTTTGAGAAAAATGACATTCAATTAAAATGTGAGTTTTTAGTTGATTAAAAGCAGGGTTTACATTGATTAAATGATATATATTTAATTTAAAACTAATTATTAGACATGCCTTTGAGGGGTTTATAACCACCTCTAAAACTATAACTAGAGTTGTAAAATTAAAATTTTAGAGGTGGTTTTAATCGTCCATAAAATATGATTATTGTTAAAATCTTGTTAATTGTAGAGGCGGTTATAACAATCTCTAAAACTATAACTAGAGTTTTAAAATTTTAATTATAGAGGCGGTTATAACCACGTCGACAACTATTAGTATAATTTTAAAATTTTAACTGTAGAGGCGGTTATAACCACCTTTAAAACTATAACTAGAATTTTAAAATTTTAATTGTAGAGGCGGTTATAACCACCTTTAAAACTATAACTAGAATTTTAAAATTTTAATTGTAGAGGCGGTTATAACCACCTTTAAAACTATAACTAGAATTTTAAAATTTTAATTATAGAGGCGGTTATAACCCTCTATAGGTAAAATATCTTTTGAGACGGTTATAACAGCCTCTAAAATATGAGTGTTCTTAAAATCTTGTTAATTATAGAGGCAGTTATAACCACCTCTAAAACTATAAGTAGAGTTTTAAAATTTTAATTGTAGAGCCAGTTAAAACTGCTTCTACAACTATTAGTATAATTTTAAAATTTTAATTGTGAAGGAGGTTATAACTACCTCTAAACTAAAAGTAGAGTTTTAAAATTTTGATTGTAGAGGCAGTTATAATCGCTTCTACAACTATTAGTATAATTTTAAAATTTTAATTGTAGAGGCGGTTATAACCATCTCTATAGGTAAAATATCTTTTGAGGCGGTTATAACCGTCTCTAAAAACTGCTTTCTTAGATATTAATTTGCCCCAACCATTGTATCAAACTGGCTCTAAACTCTAGAGCAGGCTTAATACAAGCCGGTATAGAGACGGTTGAAAAATTCACCTCTAAAGCTATATAGGCAGTTGTAACTGCCTCTATAGGTCATGAAAACCACCTCTAAAGCTCTTTCTTAGTGTAGTGTCTCAAAGGTCATTGGATCATAAGACTCGATTACCGACAGATGGCCTTCAGTTTCTGAAACCATCCCCATTAGAAAATCAAAGATATCAATGGCCTTAACTGCGGTGGTGATGTCCTTTTTGTGAAGAGTTCGACGTTTGTTTTTTAGAGTCACCATCCATGATCTCACTATGAGCTCCTCAATGAAAAGCTCACAAGCCTTATAGATGATAACCGGAGCCTCACCAAAAATCATCTTCACATCCTCGCCAAACTTCATGATCTTCTTGATCCTTGCAAGTGGCAATGAGTGCCGGTTGGTCCGGCTAGAGATTCCACTAGACAAGAGGATGGAGAATGTACCTGGCTGCTTCATGGTAATAACTATAAATATTTATGTTTGTATGTGAAATCTAAATCCAAAAAAAAAAAAAAAATGAAGAAGATGGTGTATTTCTTCTTAGGTTAGACTTTTTATATTTTTGAATGAATAATGGTGATCTAGGGTGGTCACTTTTCTGTGTTATGTGGTTTTATATATAAGGTTGTGCATTTGTTAGTGCCAAGGATTAAAATACCGGATTGGTTGGTGAACCGGTTGGCCAACTAGTTCAACCAGTTCATCCGGCCGGTTCAATAGTTTTCTGTTTTTTTTTAACTTTTTTAAATAAATAAAATTTCAAAAAATAAAATAAAATTTCATAAATTTATAAAAAATCCAAAAAAAATCAGAAAAATGGGGGAAAAATAGAAATTTAATAAATATAACTATAAAATTAAAATTTTATTACTTTTACTAGCTCACAAGTCACAATTCCTACAAGAAATGAATTTTATTTTTAAAATACGAATATACAACTACAAGTCAAGACTACATTAGGAAAAAAAAAAAGACTAACAAACAAGTCCATCACAAGATTTACAAATTACAACCACAACACACAAGCTTGAAGAGTATTCAACTTCCACTTCTACATAAAATTTAATTTCTCAACATGAACAAACATAGTATATACAAGTATACCACAAGTCTACAAAGTACAAACAACAAAGTACCATACAAGTCCACAAGCATCAATTATTCAATTCACAACTTCTGTAAAATAAAATTCGAAATTTTCAATATTAATACAACCATGAACCACCAAATAAATTCATAAGCATTGGGAATTCCAACTCCTAGATAATAAAATTCATTGTTTCAAAATACAACATTCAAATTCAAAGTTCAAACAAGTCCAAAATCACAAGGAATAAGATACAGGTCATAAAATATAACACCACCACAAAAAAGAAAAACTCAAGTTTTTCATCTTGTCTCATTCATGATTCATTAATCATTACCATCATTTCCATGAATTTCATCTTCTTCATTGCCTTGGTTGACATCACAGGATGAGAAATTAATTCCATCTTGAACAATCAAAACATTCTCCTCTTGAACCGCCAAAACATCATCATCATCATCATAATTTGTTGAATATATAAAAAGGAATATTTTGTAAATTATAAGTAATTAATGTTAAATATAATATAAACTTTAACTTGCAATCATACTAGTCACTTATTTGTTAGTAACTTAGTATTAACCATGAATATTATGGACAAATTCATTTTGCCCTCCTTCTTTTTGTTCTTTTCCTTGTCCTTGTCCTTCTCCTTCTACTTGAGCAACCATATTTTCCAAATCCTCAAGATTAAGTTCGGGTTCCTGTGGACTCTCATTCTCAACGACCCAAGTGTCAATTGTGTCAATACACTCATAATCGATCGGATCTAGATTGTTGCTCTTGTTGAAGTTCCTACAAATGGAAAATAATTTATCAAAATTTATAATAGATAAAGTCTCACATTTGACATTACTTAAATAAATGAACAAGTCACATACCTATTCTTCAAATGAAGATTGAAATGTATATAGATAAGATCGTTTAACCTTTGATGCTCCAACCTATTTCTCCGTTTTGTGTGTATCTTTTCGAATGCACTCCAATTTCTTTCACAACCCGAGGAAGAAGATGTTTGACTAAGAATTCTTATAGCTAGCTTTTGTAAATTACGAGCACTATGCCCAAAGAACTTCCACCATTTGTCTAAAGAAAAAAACATTTACATATTTGTTGAATAATTGAATATGTTAAACTCTAGTTAGCAAATAGAAGTTATTTATCTATTGTAATACCTGGCCTTGTAATTTTGCTAGAAGATTGGGACAAGGTATTTCCAAAGCGACCCAATCGCTCTCGAAAGGTAGAAGATTCAACTATCATTTTGTTATGGTTCGGAGCAATATTAGGGTTGCTAATTATAGTTATAAACCCATCTATAACATCTAGTGATTGGCAAATTCCAACTGTCTTTATCATATTGAAATGTTGGATTCTGCCAAAATACGGCCTCATGAATATCTTGACGTATTTGATGCTCCCATCTTTCCTCCAAAATTGAGATGTATGGTTGGTACAATCTCCTTACATATTTAAATGTCTCTTTTATAGCTTTTCTTGCTCTAATTATTCCTTCATAAATATAACCCAAAGAAGGTCTTTCATCAGAATCAACAATGCGTAACAATCGCACAAGTGGAGAGGCTATTTTGACTACTACCAAGCAATCATTTCGAAATTGATTATCCAAGACAATATTGCAAACATCTTTTGCTTGTCTTGTCTTAGAGCCATTGCAACCAAGAAAGTCTCTAGAAGTAACCATAGCTTTCAAGTTAGACTTATGATCATGAAGAATCTCTGTCCAACCTTTTATATTTCTTAGCCAACTCAAAGTCCACTTGTGATTGTACACAAAAATAGTAATTGAAGAGGCACGATGTGCCAAAGTCTCTATGTGAGGAATTTTAGCAATATCCTTGAGCATCAAATTTAAATAATATGTTGCACATGGTGTCCACAAGATACTGGGATACTTTTCATTAAGCAATCTTCCCGCGGCTTTGTAATTGGCCGCATTATCTGTCACAACATGAACCACATTTTGTCACCCAACAATCTCCATAATCTCTGCAAATAAATTACAAAGGGTTGAAGCATCCGAAATCATGTCCGAGGCATCAACAAATTTGATGAAAGATGTTCCTTTTGAAGAATACACAAGAAAGTTGATCAAAGACCTTTGGCGAATATCCTTTCAACCATCGGCCATTATTGTGCATCCACAATCTTCCCAACTACTGCGATAACTATCAACAAGCAATTGCAATTCTTTCTTTGACTCCTCTAACAAGTTGGTTCGCAAAGCATGATACATGGGAACTTTGTATCCCAAACCCATAAATGCTATAGCATCTATCATTGGTTGAAAATAAAATGAAGTTGAAGCATTCATTGGGATACAAGCATCATAGAAAAATCGGGCAATAGGCAAATCTACTTCATGCCATCTTTCTTTTTTTGCAATGTTGCTTTAATAGTGGGTTGTGTTCCAAGTTTGTTACCACTTGGAAAATAAGATGCAATGGTAGTTTTTTTTTCTTTATCTTGATAAACAATTAGCAATTTTTTGTTCATGAAATTCTCTTAAATTTTCTTGCAATCTATAATGAACATCTGCAGGAACTTTTTTACATGGCCCTACATTACCCCTTTGCCCTGAAAGATGCAATTTCATTCTATGAATGCCTCCATCTTTCACCACTTTAGAGTAAAAATTACAAATGAACATTTTTTTCCCATCATTGCTTCTTGATTTACTGATATAACTCCATGCTAAATCTGATTTTGCACGGATAGATCGGGAAGATTGCTCAAATGAAGATTGACTAGGTGGAGTCGATGTTGATGATGGTGTTACGTTTGCCGAGTTTGAGCTGCTTTCTTCAATTAGCAAACCAAATAATCTATTGGATAACAATACATAATTCAAGTTACATAATAAAAGGCGAAAAAATATCAAGTCACATAATTCGTGCAACTAGCAAGATTAGATACACTAACTTATATTGTTCCCAAATCACACGTCTATTCATTTAAAATAACATTATTATTTAAAAATATTATATAGCCATCTCAATTATGAATTATCTCAACAGTCTTGAGCCAAACCATAACTGCACCAAGATTAAGCACATTCTAGTTGGATACCGACTGTCCAAATTATAATCTTGCCACCAACAAACAATCCTGGACCATGAATCATAAGTAAGTCATTGTACTTTAAAAGTTAACAAAATGGAACATTTACACTTGGACTAAAAAAATAATAAACTACTCTTCTTCAGTAGCTTCCATCCTATGATCTGCTGAAATATTATAAACTAAACCTTCAGGAGATTCTAAGATGTAAGACTCGACAATCATAGGCTAATGCAAGCCAATGTAAACCATGAAATATCTGAATCTATCAACTGTAAATGGCTCAAAACAGAAAGCAAACGTCCTCCACTAAGTTCTCTATTCAAATCAAAACTTAATTACTTCACTCATATATATACACTAAACGGCATGCTCATCATGTCTACTGATATTATCATAATTCATAAGATGTAGTATAATACACGACAATTCTTAGATAAAATTTCACAAAACTAAAAAATTAATGAAATATGAATACTCTACTCATGTTGAAAATAAGAACACGAAGGAGAATTAATTCAACACTAATCAAAAGTTTAAAATTGGCATACCATCATCAAAACATAACTAGAGAATGAATTGGATGATTAATGATTATCCAAAATTCAACTGACCTCAATTTGTGACTATCTGTAAGGAAAAACCCAAAGAAAAAAGAAAGATAACACAACTAAGATAATTATGAGTCTGTAACAGCCAAAGAGAACAAAAAGAAGATGTATAATAGTAATAATAAATTAACTAATGTTTTAGATTACCTTGTTTAAATCCAAGCTATTGTTTTGTGCTACTCAACAAACCAAAAAATTTACAAAGGTTTCAAATGAAAATTCCCAAAAAATCTAGAAAAGACAATGAAAAACCTAAGATCTGATTCACAAGATAGTCATGACTCATAACAATTGAGAAATCGGGTACCTTGCCGATAATGAGACCACTGATTTGGCGGACGATGAAGACTGAAGAGCCCATAGAGTCTCACAGCTGTTCTTCTTCTCCGTTTGAGAACTGAGTGAGAAGTGAGAACCAACAACCCATAAAATATCCAAAAAAACAAAAGATATGGATCTTTGTTTTGAAACCTGTAGCTCTCTAAGAAGAACCTCTTCAAGCTTGCTTTTTTTATCCAAAAAAAGAAAGCCTAAAACTCGATTTTCAGAAGAGACAGTTCGCAGAAAAAGATTTAGACAAGAAGCAAAAGAAGAAGAAGAGATTAGAGAAGAAAAAAAACTAAGATTTTTATGAAAGTTTAGGGGATCGGATCACTCAAGCTCACTGATGGTGGTGGGTTAAGGCCATTCTTCTTCTTCTTCGTTGAGTCTTGAGAGTTGAGAATTGAGAGTTGAGATCATTTTCCTGTCCATGAAAGATAGTCAGTCTGAGAGTGTGTGCCAGTGTGCTGTACTGAAAAGTCTGAAATCTTTAATTTTTTTTAAACTCGGTCTAGTTTAATGGGTTTGCCAGTTCCTGGTCTAACTCTGGTTCATAACCTATTTGATCAAGACCCGGTTCAATTTATATGATTGAACCAGACTGGCCGCCGATTCCTGGTTGAATAGGTTGAACTACCGGTCCAGTCCAGTTTTTTAATCCTTGGTTAGTGCTGGCCATCTACTGATGGACCAACAATTAGGTATTCGAGTACAAATGGAGACCACTCGATGTTTAAATATGTGAGCTAAAGATTGCTTATATGATGTTGTGGGCATGAGTACAGACTTAGGAAATGCACCACCAAAATGGAGCAATTGCACCATCAAAGGAACCCGAGGATCCAAACATTTTAAAGATTTTACTATGGGTTAATGATGCTAATGGATAATGAATTATGTTAGTTAAATAGATTCATTAGCAATGAATGTATTGTAATTAGGATCCTTTGTCTATTAACAATCATAGACGATAGTGGAGAATGGCTTGGCATATAAAATATTTGTTAGAATGCCTCAGAGAGTTATATTTTGAATTCAAAGATATTTAGAGAATGTCTCCATATGTATGATGACAAGGGAATGAAAACAAGAAGGAAAAATATTCTCTTCCCTATCTCAATTTCTCTTCATCTTCTCTTCTCTTCTCTTTTCATCTTCCCTGCAAACTCTTCTCACTTTCCTCCATATTTCAGAATCTTCACATTTTGGTCCTTTCATTGAATCTCCCACTTTGATGTCTGATGGTATATGACAAGATCCAAGTTAATGGATGAACAACTCACAATAATTCGTGATCCATGGTTGGACTCGTTTTGTACCCTGGTTTAATATCATTCAAACACCTATGAGGTGCTGCAGAAATCCATGGCATCACAGTAGTCCATCATGGTTGATGGTGAAGATCAGAAGCCTAGATAAAATTGCCAGCACACCTCCTCTTCTACTATTACCTACCACTACAAATATAGTGGCACACCAACCGGCGTTTCCTGCACCACCGTCAGCTCCAGTCATCAACCTCTCATCCCCGGTGCAATTACCCAAACTGGATGTTTCCTTTTTTGAAGGAGACAACATTCTCAGATGGATATTCTAGATAAACCATTTCTTCATCTACCATCAAGTTCTAGAGGAGAAACTATTAATTGCCACCTTTTATATGATTGGCAAAGGCCTTTAGTGGTTCTAATCGATGTATACAACAACACAATTGACTACCTGGAAAGATTTTGTCAAGCAAATTAAAGTTCACTTTGGATCCTCCAGCTTTGTAAATATTGAAGCTCAGTTACTAAAGCTTCATTAAACTTCAATGGTGACCAGCTATCTAAACTACTTCGATCGTCTGCCAACACGCATCTCCGGCCTACAACCACATAGCTTGCTCAACTATTTTTTGTTCAGCTTAAGCGATGACATCTAGCATGAGATCTTTCTATTGAAACCACCCACGCTACACAAGGCTATAGGTATGGTGAAATTAATTGAAGACAAATGTAATTCTACCAAGACTTCTCCACCATTGTGTTGGGATTATGCCCTCGAATGCCAAGAAGGATACTTGTATTAGGGCATTTCATTTATATTATACATTCTTATTATTATAGGCATTTATTTTGATATTCATATAAATCTTGTGATGCCATTATAATTAGTTTTGAATATCACAGTCCATGTGTATTAAGTTAAACCTTCTACTTTTTGTGGGATAAAGAGGAGAGCACTAGAAGGGTTTGGTTCTAATACACTTAAATAGTTCGCAAATCAGAGAACCTTTAATTGGGCGTTAATGGTTCATAAGAATTTGTATGACATGTACTTTGACAAAGAGTGCTAGTTGAACACTATGAAATAGTGGGAGCATATGTCATAAATGCATCACTGGGATTGATGTATTCGAACATGACTCACAACAAACCAATCACATGGGTTTTACTCTTTGACAGTCAATGATTGGGATTGTTGGTTATGATCATATGAGTGGACCTTAGACCTGAGGTATCATGATCACAATGTACCTGTGATGTCTAGTCTGTTACTAGAGTCGTTAGGCTCAGTTTACCTTTTGGTAGGGCCAACCTCGAAGTGCGACTATGTCGGGCAAGTAGCAGTTGTGAGTGATCACCAAGAAGGAATTCGTTCTCTCGGAAGTAAACGAGTTAGTATCCTATGCGATTATTAGTATGTGAGATTAGAAGACCTTGGCCAAAGCAGTCAAACTAATCGTGTGGGACATGAAGGGTAGTTTGGTAATCTCACCTTACTATAGCTATTTGCATATGATCAAGTTTCGAGAGTTTGACAATTACCATGGCTCTCACTCGGTTGGGATACAAGAACGAAAGGTTTATACACATATGGTAATCATAATCGGAAAGGTTTGTAATGATCTACTCATTCGTGTTCGGTTGGGTTACGACGTGGGGCCACGGGGCTTGCTAGGTGTCACCCACGTTCTTTGGTATCCTCCTATTGCCAATCGGAATGAACCTAGGGAGCCACGCTTAAAGGGATAAAGAATCAATCTTGTTTTGAGTGCAGGGGTAAAATTGTCAATTTACATTTTACTTCATGGGATAAGTTAAATTGTAAATTGGTTTAGGATTTTTGTCTTGAGTTTAAATTTTTATTTAATTCGATGGAGTCGAATAGATAATGAAAATTACAAGGACTAAAAGACAAAATTGGTTTTAGTTAGATTAGGACTCATATTTCTAATAGAACTTCTATGATGATGTTTATCATATTATGAAGGTTCATATTTTTTAATAGGACTCATAATTGAATAATGTTTATCATGTTTTATGAAGTCTCTATAAATATTACTCCTCTCTAACCCTACAAAATCAATTAATTCTCTAGTGTGAGAATCCCCAAGCTCTTTCTTCCTCTCTAACTCTAGCCGCCTTTTGGAGAAAAAGAAGAAGATAGTTTCCTAATCCCGGCGTGTGATCTAGAGGCGTGGGACCTTCGTTCGACGCTAGAAAGATATACGACAGTCCAAGAAACAAATTCAACACATCAAAAAAAGGCTTTCAAACATTACGAGGTAATATTCTAGGCCTTTGTAATTAATTAATTAAATTATGGTGTTCAATTAACCAATTAGACTATATCGCAAGTTTATTATTGCTTCAGCATGTTTTTGATGATATTTTTGAATTTTGCGATATATTCCAATAGTGGTACCAGAGCCAGGCTAATTGGTTTAATGAGCATTAGGTTTTTAAATCATATAATTGGTGTACATGTTATCCATGATTTTTAATAATTATATCAAATCAAAATATACATGGTAAAATTAGATTTTATGCATGAATTTTGATTTTATGATTATGATAGGAGTCCATAGAATTATTTAAAATTTTTATAATAATAATAATAATAATAATAATATATTAAATAAATAAATAAAAAGAGATTGCGTTCACAGTGTTGATGAAGCACTGTGCGCAATTATTTAGTTTTAAATTATTTATATATTTAATATTTAAATATATAAATTTAATTTTAAATTATTTATATATTTAATATTTAAATATATAAATTTAAAATAAAATTTGAGTGGGGCCCACGCAGCAAATGCTCAGTGTTGCGAGCATTGTGCCATGCGTGGGCCGCCACACGTTTATTTCTTTTTATTTATTTATTATTTATATTATTGAATTATTATTATATTTGTTATTTTTATTATTTATTTTATTTTAAATAAATTTGGGTCCACACCAATATTATTTATGATTATTATTATTATTATTTTATTTTGATGTGTTGAATGGATGGATGGCATACGATCAAGAATTTTAGGGCTTTTTAAATTTATTTTATTTTACGTTCATGTGTTTGGGACATATTGTGTCCAATGTAATTTTCTTTAATCTTACAAAAATAGATTGTATCTAGGATACATATTTGTAATTTTAGAAAATATAATCAAGTGACACAAGAGTCCGAGAATACGTGGAGCAAAAAGCCCGGTGTGAAGTCTTTTTGTATGGAGCGAAAAGCGATGTAATAGATTAGGATTTTATTTTTAGATTAACCTATTAAATTAGGTTAATCTTAGATGTTCATGATCGTATGCATGTGATGGTTTGAATATGTATGTATGTCATATTTAATACATGTATGAGTGATGTAATGTGAGACCTAATTAATAACATAAATTCTCCCAAAAATAAAACACTAAGTTGAAGGGCACGGGATGTCCTGGCTCTCCACCAAGCTTTGGGTGATTAGAAATATGAGGGTGCATGATATCTTCCCTTAGTTCCCTGTATGAGGGGGTCATGTATTCGCTTATAATTTTAAGAACCTTTAGTGCATTGGATGCCGTCAGTCGAAACAAATTCCTCCCCAAATATACTGTATGGATTGAGGGGGTGGAATTCAATTGTTAGATTGACAGAAGTTGGTGGGCTTGACTTAGATAGTTTACGGGTCAATTAAACTGTATGGGTTGAGGCTTGGTAAACTATGGGCCAAAATTAATTGGACTACCTATGGAATAGGTTGGCATGGGACGCCACTTTATTAACTCTAGTGGTGCAATTATACTGTATGAGTTGAGCTCCATTGGATTTAATAGAGAACACAATCACTCACTACGAAATCCTAACAACGAGGATTTCCGATTTCTACAGTGGGAGTGTAGGTTTGCGAAAAATGTAGTCGGAGCCAAGTTTTATTTAAAGACCTAAATATAACTTGAGTATAATATAAATAGACTAATAATCTGGTATTTATTTTCTTGCAGTTTATTTCTCAATATAACTCATAACCCACTTAATATTTTGCTTGAGAAAAATGTCCTTACCGGGCCCAATTATGTAGATTGGCTCAGAAATTTGAGGATAATCCTCAATTTAGAGTGAATTGGGTACATTCTTGAGGCCGATATTCCTACCGAACCTCCACCCGAGGCAAGTAAGGAAGAACAAGACATTTGTCTAAAATGGCTTGAGGACGACTTGCGAGTGAGGAGCTATATGTTAGCCTCCATGAACAATGATCTGTAAAGCTCTCATGAGAAGATAAGTGATGCATTATCGGTACTGTTACACTTGCAGGAGCTCTATGGAGAGCATAGTCGGACTGCTCGATATGAAATATCGAGGGAGCTTTTTAGGGCAAAGATGAATGAGGTGGTGAAGTTGGAGAGCATGTCCTCAAGATGATCTCTATGATTGAGAGGTTGGAAGCTCTTGACTTTTCCATGGACTACAACCTTCAGGTTGATCTCATCTTGTAGTCTCTTCCTGATTCCTTCTCTCAGTTTATTGTTAATTTTAACATGAATGATATTGAGTGCACACTGGCCGGTCTTCTTAACAAGCTAGTGAGTACTCAATCTCAAATGAAAACTAAAGGGAAGGATGCTGTTGCTTTGACTATCTCAACTTCTAGGCCCTCAAAGCCCAAGAAAAAAAAAGATGTCCAAGAAGAAGAATGCTTTGGCTCCCAAAGCTATGGGAGTTGGTAAGAAGAAAGGAATGACTCATGAGGGTGATAGATCCAACCAAGGGGGCAAGTGTTTCCATTGTGGCGAGGCTAGTCATTGGAAGTGGGATTGCCCACAGCTTAGAGCAGATGGCGCTACAGGTATGGAACGATTTTCTTTCAAAACAAATTGTTCAATTTCTGTATTTTCTACTTCTTGGATTCTTGATTCAGGAGCTAGTGCTCATGTTTGTATTATGAATCAGGATCTGGAAAGAAGGAGGAAGCTAGGTGAATGAGAGGTTATGATCAACGTGGGAAGCGGACAGAGTGTCGCAGCAACTCACATAGGATCTACTTTTATTTATTTATATTCTGAACATGTCTTAGTTTTAGAGGATTGTTTAGTATTGCCAAATGGGTTAAATAATATTGTTTCTTTTCAGTTTTAGTCAGAAAAGGATGTCTCTTTAAATTTGGTAAAACTAATTGTGATATTTATTTTGAAAACAAATTAGTTGGCAATGCCTCTTTACTAAATAGATTATATTATCTAAATGTTCAGAATATATGTGTTGTGAATATTATAAGTAAAAGACATGGTAGGCATGAGATAAATCAAAACTTGTATGGCATTAGGTCATGCTGGAGAACGAAGGATTCATAAGTTGGACAAGGATGACCTCATAGGTCCATTGGGATTGGATCCATATCCAACATGTGAGTCTTTTCTCTTTGGCAAGATGACCAAATCCCCTTTCATTGGATAACCTAAGAGGGTAGCACAAATTTTAGATTTAGTGCACACCGATGTTTTTGGGCTAGTCAATGATATGGCTCACACAGATTTATCCTATTTCATAACTTTTACAGACGTTCATCATAGGTGTGGTTATGTGTACATAATGAAGAACAAGTCAAATACTTTTGACAAGTTCAGAGAGTATAAGGATTTAGTGGAAAATCAAATTAGTCATTATATAAAGATACTACGATGGGATTGTGGTGGCGTGTATATGAATTTTGAGTTTCACTTAAGAACATGGGATAGTTTCACAACTAACACCACCAGCGACTCCTCAAATTGAATGGGGCAGTTGAGCATAGGAATCGAACCTTGTTAGACATGATTCGTTCTATGCATAGATTTGCCTATTTGTTTGTGGGGCCATGTGTTTCTTAGGGAAGGAGTTTTGGATAGCTATGAAGTGTATGCTGAAGTATTTAAGGACTAAAGATACGCTTCTGATAAGTGCTTGTGTTATAGTACCGCGAAGCGTTATTATCTTACATTGAGCATATCTTTTATCAGTTTTTATCACTAAATGGCGTGCATTTGTGTATTCTTGTGCATTGAAGGTTTGTGGAGCTAAATTGGAGAAGAAGAACGAAATTAGGTCGTGTTCACCGATGTTGGGAAGTTTTCGGACCAAGCACGGAACAAGGCACGAGCTTGGACTTGTGAGTGTGTGCCAACCTCCTTTGGAGGGGCACAAAGGCAGTCACATTCACAACAAGTCTAACTCGTGTGGCTTAGGAGAACTTCACCAAGAAGGAGACTTGAAGCAATCGGCACGATCTACCATTGATTGTGTGCCCAATTCAATGGCCTCGATGAAGAACGACGGATTCGGGAGCGTTTCGGGCGAGTATTGTAGCAGCAATGTAGCTTTGTTACTGTAGCAAAACACTGTAGCAAGTTAATGTTCACTTTCGGCCGAAATTCAGAATTCCAGAGAATTCACACGGGCGTGTGGAATTAACTCACGGCCATGTGAATTAATTTTTCAGCAAACAGAAACTTCACACGCCCGTGTGTTAATTCCACACGGCCGTGTGAAGCCCCCGATAAGTCAAATTTTAAAACCGCGATTCAACATTATAAAAGGTGATTTTGGAGACCTTTTGGGATATCTTTTGACCTATCTTTCTCTTCAACTTGGGGAGTGCGGCTAGGGTTTCGGAGAGGATTTCCTGGAGGTTTAGAGCGCGTCATCGGCATCGTCACCGACTTTCGACGGCCGCACAAGACCACGGCCACACCATACGCAAGGGGGTTTTCATTGATGTCCTTATTTTGTGCTTTCTATCATACATTGATGAATATGTATAGCTCCATGAGGAGCTAAACCCCTTAAGGGTATTCGGACTTGTAAACTCTAGGGCTCTTATGTTTCTTTGACATTGTTATTATGCTTTTCCATTATTGATGAATAAAATTGAGTTTCAATCTTAATTTCATCTTGTTAATGTTTTCTCTTAGATGTGACACTAGGATTGAGAACAATTTTGGTTGCCTTTTGGAGGTGTGACAACTCCTTAGGGTTAGACTACTTAAGATTGAAGAGGGTTGAGAGGGAGAGTTGTGAGGTAGCGATGTACCCCTTTCCCCTCCGACATGGTTTCTCCCTACCTCCGTTTCCTTGATTTCATAGCGGTCGGAATAGAGTGAAGTACTAGGCAGATAAACTCCCCTGGAGCTTAGTTACGCAAGTAACAGAGTGAAGGGTTGAAGTGAATCATATGCATTGGGGCTTAATCTAGACTAGGGTTCTTCCACCTGGACGAAAGGGTTAGAACTACACATAGGAACAGGTTTTACCATTAGGAATCCCTAGAGCTTAAAGCAATCCCACGTAGTGTGAGGTTTAGGTAGATATACTCCCCTAGGGCTTAGTCGTGCGAGCGATAAAGTGAAGGGTGACTTGAATCCTAATACCGGGGCATAGTGTTGGGGTTAGTTACGGTTGTCCTTAGGTTTGGGACCGTGACTCTTAGGATATCCTCGACTTGATTAAACATCAATAGAAAAGTATAATAGCATAGTCCTGCACTAGAAGCATAGACCCTAGAGGTAGCTTGTCCGGATGCCCTATTTCATTCATTACTAGTCCTCTCTATTCTCTTTTACTTGCACTCTCTCATCTTCCGTCTTTCTATTTAATTTCTCGTCTTCTAGTATAATTGTTTCCATAATTCACTCATCGAATCAATTAATCACTTTTCCGTACTTCGCATAGTTTTAATAGTGAAATCTTGTATTCTAAGTCCCTATTCCCTGTGGATTCGACTACCCTCTCACCGGGGTAACTTTTATTACTTCGACAAACCGGTGCACTTGCGGGATACACGCAAGGGGTCGTGTCAGCTTCTAATCTATAGCAATGAAGAGTTAAGTGTGGATGGTTACACAGATTTGGACTTTCAGTCTGATATTGATAACTAGAAATCCACTTAAGGGTTTAGTTATTATATTCATTCTTAATGGTGAAGCAGTGAGATGAAATAGTTGTAATGTACTACTGTAAGTTCCACCATTGAGACTGAATATGTGGTTGCATCGAAGGTTGTTTGGATTAAGAAGTTCTTGATAGAACATCTGGTGGTTCCAAATATGAAGTTCTTGTTATCACTTTATTGTGACAGCAATAAGAGCTATAGCGCAGGCGAAGGAACCAAGGTCTCACAGTAAATCCAAACATATTGAGTAGCGGTACGACAACATTCGAGAGATCGTTGGAAGAGGCGACATAGCCATTTAGAAAATAGCCTCAGCGTATATATAACTTAGCTGACCCACTCACCAAGCCACTATCACAAGCCGTGTTTGATCAACATCTTGAGAAGATGGGTGTAGATACCATAGTGGTGGGCATTGAGTGCAAGTGGGAGATTGTTGGGATTATGCCCTCGAATGCCAACGAGGATACTTGTATTAGGGCATTTCATTTATATTATACATTCTTATTATTATAGGCATTTATTTTGATATTCATATAAATCTTGTGATGGCATTATTATTAGTTTTGAATTTCACAGTCCATGTGTATTAAGTTAAACCTTCTACTTTTTGTGGGATAAAGAGGAGAGCACTAAAAGGGTTTGGTTCTAATACACTTAAATAGTTCGCAAATCAGAGAACCTTTAATTGGGCGTTAATGGTTCGTAAGAATTTGTATGACATGTACTTTGACAAAGAGTGCTAGTTGAACACTATGAAATAGTGGGAGCATATGTCATAAATGCATCACTGGGATTGATGCATTCGAACATGACTCACAACAAACCAATCACATGGGTTTTACTCTTTGACAGTCAATGATTGGGATTGTTGGTTATGATCATATGAGTGGACCTTAGACCTGAGGTATCATGATCACAATGTATCTGTGACGTCTAGTCTGTTACTAGAGTCGTTAGGCTCAGTTTACCTTTTGGTAGGGCCAACCTCGAAGTGTGACTATGTCGGGCAAGTAGTAGTTGTGAGTAATCACCAAGAAGGAATTCGTTCTCTCGGAAGTAAACGAGTTAGTATCCTATGCGATTATAAGTATGTGAGATTAGAAGACCTTGGCCAAAGCAGTCAAACTAATCGTGTGGGACACGAAGGGTAGTTTGGTAATCTCACCTTACTATAGCTATTTGCATATGATCGAGTTTAGAGAGTTTGAAAATTACCATGGCTCTCACTCGGTTGGGATACAAGAATGAAAGGTTTATACACATATGGTAATCATAATCGGAAATGTTTGTAATGATCTACTCATTCGTGTTCGGTTGAGTTACGACGTGGGGCCACGGGGCTGGCTAGGTGTCACCCACGTTCTTTGGTATCCTCCCATTGCCAATCGGAACGAACCTAGGGAGTCACGCTTAAAGGGATAAAGAATCAATCTTGTTTTGAGTGCAGGGATAAAATTGTCAATTTATAATTTTACTTCATGGGATAAGTTAAATTGTAAATTGGTTTAGGATTTTTATCTTGAGTTTAAATTTTGATTTAAATTCGATGGATTCGAATAGATAATCAAAATTATAAGGACTAAAAGACAAAAGTGGTTTTAGTTAGATTAGGACTCATATTTCTAATAGAACTTCTATGATGATGTTTATCATATTATGAAGGTTCATATTTTGAATAGGACTCATAATTGAATAATGTTTATCATGTTTTATGAAGTCTCTATAAATATAACTCCTCTCTAACCCTAGAAAAAAATTAATTCTCTAGTGTGAGAATCCCCAAGCTCTTTCTTCCTCTCTAACTCTAGCCGCATTTTGGAGAAGAAGAAGAAGATAGTTTCCTAATCCCGGTGTGTAATCTAGAGGCGTGGGACCTTCGTTCGACGCTAGAAAGATCTACGGCAGCCCAAGAAACAAATTCAACACATCAAAGAAGGGCTTTCAAACATTACGAGGTAATATTCTAGGCCTTTTTAATTAATTAATTAAATTATGGTGTTCATTAAACCAATTAGACTATATCGCAAGTTTATTATTGCTTCCGCATGTTTTTGATGATATCTTTGATTTTTGCGATATAATCCAACACATTGAACATATCATCTTCTTTTTGCGCACCTACTTCACCACTAACCTTGGGACTTACATGACCACCGCCATTACCTATCCGACGTCTCACTCCTGTGGGGATAGCATCCTGATGAGAACGGGGTCTTTGTTTTAACTGCAATGAGAAATTCACCAAGGGACACCAATGCAAACTCCCTTAATTCCTCTATCTATTGATCAAATATGAGGACGAGCTCCTTGTTAAGGAAATCATCTTAGCAAGCTGGGTTCTGAGGCCAGAGATTACTCCTCCACCGGCTACTTCTTCTCTCGAGGATACACCTTGTATCTCCTATCACGCCTGATGGATATCGTACCTTCCATCTTAAAGCTCGATGGTTGTCGTGAGGTTGTTGCGATGATCGATAGTTGTCGTGATGATCGACGGATATCGTACCTTGTATCTCCTTGTTAAGCATTCATGGCCATAAGGTTGTCGTGATGACCGATGGTGGATCGATGAATAATTTTATTCAATCCAAATTAGTCACCCATCTTGGATAAACAGTGAAACCCTCACCGTAGTTGGACGTCACTGTCACCAACGGTGAAGGCCTTACTTGCATCTGCGCGTGTTCAACTATACCCCTGCATCTTGGCCAAGCCTCCTTCTTAGTGGACCTTCTTTTATTACCAATTTATGGTGTGGACCTAGTTTTGGAGGTCCAGTGGCTTGCCAGCTTGGGGCCAATATTATTTGACTACAGACAACTCTGGATGGAGATGCATCTTAATGGTGGAAAAACATGATTACATTGTCTGGCCAGTCCCAGTCTCAGTGTTATTTCCTACTTAGTACTGTGCAAACATATGTGATCAAGTAAAGTTGCTTAATACCTTCATTTATTTATGGAACCACTTCACCACAATTTGACCTCAATACTTGGGCCCAATCTTCCACCCACTTTCCCGTCCACAATCTAGTAACTTCTACACCAATTCCATGAGGTCTTTTCCCTACCGACTAGACTTCCCCCTCGCGCACTCATGATCATCAGACTACACTCTTTCCCAACACCACTCCCATTAGTGTTCCCTCTTATCGTTACCCCCATTTTCAGAAGGCCGAAATTGAGTGTCCCATCAGTGAGATGTTAGAGGATAGTATAATTCGCTTGAGCTCCAGTCCCTTTTCCTCACTGATACTCCTTGTCAAGAAAAAGGATGGTAGTTGGCATTTTTATGTTGATTATAGAGCTCTGAATGCAGTTGCCATCAAGGATCGTTTCCTCATTCCAACGGTCGATGAACTCCTTGACGAACTCACCGACGCTCGTAACTTCTCCAAGCTCGATCTCCGCGCTAGATAGCATCAGCTGAGGATCCATACGACGGATATTGAGAAGACTGCCTTCCGAATGTACGATGGCCACTTCAAATTTCTCATAATGCCATTTGGGCTTGCCAATGCCCTATCAACATTTTAGTTCTTAATGAACTCCATATTCAAGCAAGTGCTTCGTAAATATGTTCTCATAGTTTTTGATGATATACTAATATACAACCCAACATGGGATTCCTATATCGAGCACCTGTGTTCGATCTTCTCTTTCCTGTGATCTCATCAGTTGGTTGCCAAAGTAGCAAAGTGTGATTTTAAGAGCAGTAATATTGGGTATCTTGGCCACCGAATTTCAAGAGATGGAGTTTTAGTTGACCCAGAAATGGTGTCAACAATTGTTGATTGGCCACTCCAGGAGTCAATTCGTACCTTGTGAGGCTTCTTGGGAATTGTTGGCTACTATCGGCAATTTGTTCCCAGGTTTGCATCATTACCAGCACCGTTGATTGATTTGTTGCGCAAAGATGCCTTTATTTGGACTACAGTTGTGACCATAGACTTCAACCAATTGAAGGATGCTTTCACTCGCACACGTGTCCTCCAGTTGCCCAATTTCAACTTGTCATTTGAACTCCAGATAGATGCATTAGGTACGGGCATCAGCGCCATACTGACACAGAGTGGTCATCCTCTGGCATACTTCAATAAACTACTGACGCCATGGCTACAATTGGTGTCCACTTACGCACGGGTAATGTATGCCATCACTGAAGTGGTCTTCAAATGGCGTCACTATTTGCTCGGTCGGCAGTTCACTGTCCGTACTAATCACCAGAGCCTTCGTGCCTTGCTTCATAAAGCCATTTAAACACCCGAGAAGCAATGATGGCTCTCTAAAACTAATCGGGTATAATTTCGATATCGTCTACAAACCTGGTGTGCAAAATCGACCTATTGTTGCACTCTCACGTTTGCCGAGAATCTCATTTCAAACACTTCGTGCACAATCTTAGCAAATTGTGGTCATTTGGGATGCCCTTCGGAGAGAATAGAACTCTCACCCCATAACAGCTCAACTAATTCTAGGAGTCACAGCGAATCTTGCCTACCATTAGGGTCATTCCATCGGTAATGGGATTTTGTTTTACCAAGACCTTGCTTGGGTTCTATATAGCTCTATTTTACAACCGATGATCTTGGCGAAGTATTATAATTCTCAGTAGCAGGTCATGCAGGCACTACCCACACACTTGCTCGGATCAGAAGCCTATTTTTCTTGCCAAATCTCGGGAACTCCGTTCGCTATTTTGTTCGATAGTGCTTCGTGTTCCAAGCAATCAAATCCTTTAACCGGGTACCACAAGGGCTGTCGCATTCTCTACGTATCCCTAACAAAATTTGGCACCCCGTGGCCATGGACTTTATCACCCACTGACCACCTTCTTCCGGAAAAACTACAATTATGGTTGTCATTGGTAGACTGACAAAGCAGGCACACTTCTCCACATTAGGACCCCTATTTCATAGCCACCCAGGTTGCTGAAATCTTCATCCGAGATGTTGTCAAGATTCATGGCATTCTGGTGAGCATCATTTTTTTATCATGATCCTGTTTTTACTAGTACATTTTGGCAAGAATTATTCTGGCTTCATGGCACCACTTTAGCTATAAGTAGTGCATATCATCCCAAAATGGATGGATAGTTTGAAGCACTCAACAGATACTTGGAGGATTACCTCTGTTGCTTCACCGCCGATCATCCACGATAGTGGATGCACTACTTTCCTTCGATTGAGTGGCACTACAACACAACCTGGCATTTAGCGACCAAGATGAGGCCATTCGAAGCCGTATTTGGCTGCTCACCACCTTCCTTGGTGGACTACCTCACCGGAACTCCATCTGTCCAGTCTGTGGACACCTTCTTAGCCACATGATCACCTGTTCTTACTGCCCTCAAGGAGTATTTGCTTAGGACACAAATGTGGATGCACACCCAAACCAATTCAAGGCGTACTAATGCTGTCTTCTCTATGGGTAATTGGGTTTTTATTAAGCTGCTGCTGTACCGGCAGTCATCAGTGGCTAGCCAGCCTTTTCTCAAACTTGCGCATCGGCTCTTCAGCCCATATCAAATTCTGGAAAGGATAGGGCCCATGGCGTATCGACTTGCCCTCACAGCCTCAGCAAAAATTCACAATGTGTTCCATGTTTCAAAATTCAAGAAATGTTAGGGTGATTAGCTGTACCAATGCGCACCATTTCCATCACAATTTGAAGACCAACATCTTGTTCTACATACAAGTCAATTTTTGGGAATTCGCTCCATTTTGGTCCGTGGTCAACAAGTTAAACAAGTATTGGTCCACTGGGAAACACAAGACCTTGAAGATGCAATGTCGGAGGACCACGGAGACATCCAAATGGCATTTCCTCCACTTCATCTTGAGGATAAGGCAACTTTGAAAGAAGGAGGTATTGTTATGGGCACTAGTACAGACTCAGGAAATGCACAGCCAAAATGGAGCAATCGCACTGTCAAAGGAACCTGGGATCCAAATGTTTTGAAAATTTTATTATGGGTTAATGATACTAATGGATAATGGATTATGTTAGTTAAATAGAATCATTAGCAATGAATGTTTTGTAATTAGGATCCTTTGTCTGTTAGCAATCATAGACTATAGTGGAGAATGACTTGGCATATCAGCTGTTTGTTAGATTGCCTCAGAGAGGTATATTTTGTATTCAGAGATATCTAGGGAATGTCTCTATATGTATGATGACAATGGAATGAAAACAAGAAGGAAAAATATTCTCTTCTCTATCTCTATTTCTCTTCATCTTCTCCTTCCTTCTCTCTTCCTCTTCCCTTCAAACTCTTTGAACTCACCTCCATATTTCAAAATCGTCACGCATGACTTCTTATTTATTAGTTTTGATGGCGAGGAAAAACTTGCCAATCATATACATAAGGTTTTTCCTACTTTAACGATGGTTTTATGTAAAAACAACTATAAACTCTTTTAATTGAAAAAATTTATAATTTATTTATTAAATCAATTATATATTTAATATTTAATTGTATGCATTGCAAGAAAAGATTTTGCATAAAACATAGAGGTAAAAAGTTATTTTAACCCAAAATTGTAAATTTTTTCCATACAAGTAAAATTAAATTGTACAAACATTGACAAATAATACTTAAAAACAAAGAGGTGATAAGTAACTTCACTATTTTAATGGGGTGGTAAGAAAATATCTCTTTAAATAATGTAAGTTTGTCATGACTTCTTAGGTTCAAAATTAGTATTTGGTGAGGAAAAATTTGTGAATTATACTAAAGATCTCTCTAACTTGGATTTTATTTGAGCATGCTTAGTTAAGATAAGGTTTGGATGGTTGAAATTGTTTTGGAAGAAATTTTTTTAATTAGAGTTAATTATATTTCCCATTAATTGTATTAATTAATGGGAAACAAATTAAACAATACACAAAATCAGTTAATGATTGAAGAGAAACACATATTAACAAACTCTACCACTACATTCTATGCAGGAACCAACCTAAAATATACAAAACCCTATACTGAAGGAAATGCATAGATCCTTAGAAACGAAGACGAAAGCACAAAAAAGTAAACAAAACAGAACTATTGAAATGCTAATTTTGTTCTGTGATCTCCCTCAGTGCCTTCCTACTTAAAAGTTGCCACTTTTGTGTGTGAAAATCATTATGACATGTTCATTTTGAAATCCACAAGACAGTATAGCTCCAGACAACCGAGAACTCCGATGAGGAAAAGAAGGATGCGGGAAAATATCTCAACCAATGTTTGATGAGAATATGAAGAAGGCGAAGAGGAGCGGTGAAGATGAAGGAGGGAGGGAACACGGTGCCCAATGCAACATCTCGGGGTTCCAACCATCTCACATGTCACTTCACAAGGGGCACGGGTTGTGGGGCATTCTTATCTTTTCACTAAGATAGAGCACTCACAAAACCGATTTGGTTAGGGTGTCTTCTGGTCTTTTCACCGCTTGAGAGAATATTTATTCAAACAGGGGCATTTTTGTCATTTCATTGCCACCTTAATCTCATTACAACAACTGTGATGGGAATTAGGACTGATAAGTAAATGGAATGAAAATGAGGGACTTATTATGAATACCAAAATTTGGAGGGAGCATGTGTGGATAACAAAGTTATGGAGGGACGGTTTGTTACTTCCTCGTATTTTAATTAATATTAATTATTTATTACTATTAATATTATTAGTTAATTGTTAACTATATTTATTAAAATAATTGAATATTGTAAACAAGATTAGAGGCGTAGCCAAACAAAGTTAGCCAATGCAAGTAAGATCATGTATATCACCAACTTGAATCTAATGTCTGACTCCAGTTAGTTTGAATCTTACTAAATGTTTTTGAAGTTTAATGTTAAAATTAAAATTAAAACTGAAGGATATGCTCTAGGTTAAAAGGCCTCCTATGGCAATAAAATTTATTTAATTTACAAATATTAATTTTATCACACTACACTAAAAAAGAGGTATAGAGGCGGTTTTTAACACCTATAGAGGCGGTTATAACCGCCTCTATAGCTTTAGCGGTGAATTTTTCACCCACCTCTAAACCGGCTTGTATCAAGCCGGCTCTAGAGTTTAGAGCCGGTTTGATACAATCGTTGGGGTAAAATAATAGCTAAGGAAGCGGTTTTTAGAGGCGGTTATAACCGCCTCTACAATTAAAATTTTAAAACCCTAGTCATTGTTTTAGAGGCGGTTATAACCGCCTCTAAAATTAAAATTTTAAAACTCTAGTTATAGTTGTAGAGGCGGTTATAACCACCTCTACAATTAAAACCGCCTCTACAATTAAAATTTTGAACTCCCTAGTTATAGTTTTAGAGGTGTTTATAACCGCCTCTACAATTAAAATTTTCAAACTCCCTAGTTATAGTTTTAGAGATGTTTAGAACCGCCTCTACAATTAAAATTTTGAAAGTCTCTTGTTATAGTTTTAAAGGCGGTGATAACCGCCTCTACAATTAAAATTTTAACATAGTTTTAGAGGCGATTATAAACACCTCTATAGCTAATTATTTCAATCCTCAATAGTTTTAGAGGCGGTTATAACCGCCTCTATAGATAATAATTTTTTTAAATGATATACTTCTAGAGGCGGTTATAACCACCTGTAAATTTGTTCATTGAATTAAATTAAATATTGATTTATTTTCCTACTAATAATAAATAAATTCGTTTAACCTGTAAATCAAAAGCATTAATCTTTCAATACATTAAAAAAATGCTAAAATCAATGTCATTGACTTTGATTGACAAGTTAAGAACTAAATTGCAATGTATTTTGATTAATAACAAAATTTTCAAACCAAGCAATAGTATGCAAGGAGGATTCCCATATTTGAGAAGAATTATACACAAGAGTTGTCTCTAATGGTAATATTTGAGAAATTTTGTTAACAAAAAAATTCTCCTTTTGGCTTTGTAACTCCCTCTCATGTTCAAGAAGACTGGCTCTGCAATAAAAATAACGAACAAATATTAGATACTGAACAAAAGCCTACAAATCATAGTTCAAAGAACACAAAACAAAATGGTACAAACAAGACCTTGCCCACATAAAAGAAAGCCGAAATAAATTTCGTGAGCCCCATGAAAATGAAAAACATAAAACTACTTGTTCTACAAGCCAAGCTCGGTTCTTATCCACTGTCAGAGAATAAACACTTTTCCTAAACTATATTCTATATATATACATGTAGTCCAAAATAAATAAATGATACTCATATTGATTTTGAATTAAAAAGCAAAAAAATATAAAATGACTAATAAGGTAATATCAAACACAAATTAACTAATGCTATACCAAAAACAGAAATTCTCAATACAGTGTTTTTGAATTAACTAAGCAAAAAAGTCAAGGACAAGTTGTTAGAAATAGATCACATTAAGCTAGAAAAAAAAAATCCAAAATTTCATGTAGAGACTTGTACTTCTAGGAATGGGAACTTGGAGCTTTGGCATAAATCTTAATGATCTTGTCTCATCTGTTATTTTACTGCACACACATGCACATCAAAACTATTTTATGTCTACACTAACGTACAATTGGTTCTTAATGCCAATGAGTTCAAAAGAAAGCATCAGGAAGATTACAAACTGATCTTATTAGCCCTTCAAAGTGGCCCTTTTTTCTTGAAATGTAACATAGATAAATTATTCATAAAATGCCAGTAATTAAAAATAAAAGCAAGGCATGTTAATTAGTTATGGCTGAGCATCACAAAGAAATGGCTATCAAAGTAGTCAAGAAGAGCCTTTGCAAAAACTTACTCAAGCATGGCAATCCTCTCAAGCTTCTCAACAAAAATCAGTTTATTTGTTAAATGTATTTCTCATGGAAACTATTATGTGCCAACCTCAAATCATTTAATTCTTGTGGTAACTTTCCTGGATTGACAAACATTATATTACCACTAAAACAAAAAAGTCCCGACACTGGTATACCTTAATGGCACAAGAAATTGCCAAATAATTGATCGCTTGAGAAAATTTTCAATGCAATAATGATATATGGGATTATTGCATATCAAAATCATATAGGCATTTAAATTAAAAAAATAGAAACTCATAGGTTCTTAGAACTCCAGAGTCGGAGTCAAAAAAACTGTAGAGCAGTCTGAGGATAGTTGACTTACCTGTAGATGAAATTTAAGATATTGTCATACCACAATGACCAATGGCAATAACGAAAAAGGAAACATAATGGTAGTTACAGAAAGCCTAAGCAGTATACAACTAAATTCTGAAGTATTATTATGAATTGATGACTAACACTGTATTAATTCTGATAGATGCTCATACAATAGGAAAATTTTTTTGAGTTCAATTGAAGATTTCAGTCAATATTGTGAGGATTTACTAATGCTATACCAAAAACACAAATTTAGACTATGCACATTTGGTGGAGTTTATAAGGTAATATCAAACACAAATTAATTCTGATAGATGCTCATACAATAGGAAAAACCAAGTGCTTCCCAAAACTTGCAGAACATTATTAGGAGAACAATTGGAAGCTAGTATTAAAAGTAATCAAGTTGGTTAGACAAGAAATGGAGCTAATATATATATATATAATGATTGATAGTCTAGATTAGAAATTCCTAATAAGATTTAAATAGACATCTGCACCATGTGATTAATAGTGAGTAGAATCATATTGCTCATATGGAAAGTCCTTGTTTATCCTTTTGAGCTTGTACAACTTGAAAGAGCGAGACATCTACACACAACGCATGCATGCATGCTTTCAACTTGTAATTAAACAATAAAAAAAAAAAAAGAAAAGAAGAAGAAGAGAAGAAAATGAGGAAGATGATGAGCTCTTGATCAAAGTAGTATAGATAGCTTCAAATAGTTAGCCATTGTTTTTATTTTAATTACTGATATTGCCATTTATTTATTTTTTATTTATTTTGTTTTTTATCTTAAGATCCGTAAAGTATTCTGCTTCCGTGGTTAACCCGCACAAGAAACAACGTAAATCACCCACTAAAATTCAGACACTTAAAATTAATTATAAAGGAATCTATACAATTTGATGAACAATAAGTTCCAATTAAACTATCATTGAGTATAATTAAAACTTTAACTTCCGATTAAACTATCATTGAGTATAATAATCCATCAAATCATACATAGAATGGATGAACTTAATTATTAATCAGAGTTTATTATAATATATATATATAGAAAACTAATAAAATAATAAAAAAAAGTTATTATTTTGTGAAGCCAGCTCATTGCTCTTTGAAACTGTGCTTCTTTTTTCTCCCACAATCGTGCAAGCCTGCTGTCTGGACTCTCGCTCGTTATCTACCTCAAATTTCGTGCTCTTTTTTTTTCTTATTATAAAAATTAAAATAAAATTTAAAAAAGAAATTCAAAAGAATCTCACTCACACTTCCTACTTTTAATTGGTTTTATTGATCTTCTATACTTTAGAATTTAGATATACTTGTTTAACTTTTTTATTTTTACTTTTAATTCATAATAAAATTTAATAAATTTATATTTGGAATGAATTTGGATTCATAATCTAAATTAAAAGTTGTGATATAATTTGTAGCATGCTTGGCAGTTAATTTTTTTATTATTAATTTTTATCAAATATCAAAACTAGATACTTCAATGTTTGAATTGATGAACTCTATTTTTTTCTTTCTAAAATTTAAAAATTTAGTAATTTAAATTGTTTAACTTAATGTCAATATCATTTAACTTATTGTTCATCAAATTATTTAGATAAGTATCATGTTATAGTGTCAGAAAACTCTCGACACTTAATGTCAATATCATGTTTATCACAACTAGCAAATCCACAGGCAAGCAAGACATAGCCAACAAACACTTGCAACATCAAAACTATTACTTTCTATGGTATAAAAATTTAATACTAATAGCAAATCCCATCACCAATGTATCACAACTCAATGAATGCTCATTTAACATAAAAACATAACAATTGAATAACATAGCATGAACACTAACTAATGTTATAAATGCAGATGCATTTGTTGTCCTGCTGCTCTGCATGCATACTAACTAATGGTGCTTGAGTTTCTTATTCTTTCCATAGTCTTGATCTCATTTTGTTCTAAGTCAATGCCACTTATGTGTACCAAGATGAGTAAACATGAAACACTCTTATGTTGAAATGACGAAAAGTTCCTAGTTTATGATATCAATCAGTCAAGCTTTTGCACTCACATTAATTTAGATGAGCTTATGCTTGCATTGAGGATAAATGTGGAGAGGTGATATATCAATAATGTTCATATAAATTTTGTGTTTTCGGTTATTATTATTTTCTTTTTAGCTTGGTGAAATATCATTCATACCCTTAGATCCTTAGAGTTCTTTCTCAGAGCTTCTGTGTAATGTTCCACTGTCTCTAGGTATTTTTGCTGCTTAGCAAACTCATTGCCTGCAACAATATGAGTTGAACTGGTTAGAGTAAGAAGACAATTATCTGTGTTGCCCTATCAGATAAAAGCATGCATACAAACTCCTTTCCGAACCAGGAATCTAAACAGAGCTAAAATGTATGTTTAGATTCCTGGTTCTTTTGAAATGATGTCCATATCTGATTGTATTCTGTGCAAACTATAGTTCATGTTTTTTGATGGCTGATCATGACATGATTTCTGAATTTCATATGTTTCTGTATAAGTTTTACCTTTTAATGATTGCCTGGCTAGTTCCTTTTTCCCTTGTATGTCTACCAAATCCCCATGTGCATTTGACTATGTTGGGAAGCAACTAGGTAGGCAATTGTAGTAAATGGAGACCATGCACCTGAAAGTACTCCAAAAGCTTGGATTTAAGACACAAACTGATTTGGTTTATGTGCAAACCAAATAAAGTTGATAAATATAAAATATGAGGTCCTTGGTTTGATTTGTTAAAAAATACAGTCAAGAAACTAAAAAGTATGGCTCATGAATAGTGACAAGGTTGCCACTAAAAAAGGCAATGAAAACAATAATGCCATTGGTTGATTTATTCGATGCAGTGCTTTTAATGGTAGATCAAATGTTTACAAGCCCTGAACTAAATCAAATTTATCAATCAGCTAAGCAAGGAAAACCAAAAAACAAAATGATTATTTGACACAAGACTTGCTTGCAGGTCCAATTAGAGCCAAAACAAATTGAAATTGCTCCCGACTGCATATCATATTTTAAGCTTGTAGAGGCTACAATAATAAGGTCTTCTCATTCGGAAAAAATAAGGTCTTCTCTCTTCTTTACTTCATAATTCAGCTAATATTTGTTGAATACCATGTAGATGAATAATTATTAGCACAATCCAAATCCAAGTTCATCAAGAAAAAGTTGATTATTCAGCAACTAAATAAACTACCATTCAACTTGAAAACAACATGAAATAAATACCTAACATGGACAAATGGTAAAATTTAGATTGAAAGAACTTGCTAAAAAATATATACTTGGGGTAGACTAAAGGCTGTACTATTTTCACCCATAATCGCCAAGGATTGGCGGATTTGGTTCACCTGTTGTAAAATAAACAAATATAGCCAAACATCTGAAAAGTAAAAGACAACTAAAAATTTTGTTGTATACAAATACCTGCTCAATATTTTTATCTCCCGTGATAACATAGAAGGATAATAACCAAAAAAAAATAAAATAAAATAAAAAAATTAATTAATACAATTTCCAAAAAAAATGAATTTGATCCATTTTTATGTTAAAAGAATGAACCTCCATGATTAGGGACCTGCTGGAGAGCTTCATCCACCATTTCTTGAACAAATTTTCCTTCTGTTAAGAACATCATAATTTAAATCACCAAGAAATGCATAACTAAATAAGCAAAATAGGATGCACCAAAGGATGCACCATGAACTTGCATCTCAGTAGCTGGAAGGAAACTGGAAGCTAACCAAGTATTAGAAAAGGAAGAAGTTGATTATCCTCAGTCATATCCAATAACACAAGGAATGTCGTTACCATGCAAATAAGCATCAAGATTATTTTAAATACACCCATTCTGAGGAAAATTGTATGTGAATGACAATAGCTGAAAGATGAATTCTAATCCCAGCATTGACATTTCTCATGGCAGAGTTATTTTACATAGGAAAAAAGTCTGATACGTGTATGTCCAGTGATATCAAGTGAATTTAAAGAAATTCACTTATTATAACATGGAAAAGTGGTCATAGATATAAAGAAGAAACAATAAGCATCCTTTCCACTATAATAATAATGATTATCAAAGTATTCACAGAGCAACTACACCTAATAATCTTTATTTAAACATGCAAAATACTTTTTTTCAACAAATTCACAGCCTCAAATAAATTAACCAACACCATAATAACCACTGCTTGCCCAAAAAATTAGAAATGGCTATATTTTAATTATAGTAAGATAGGTTAACTCAAAAGGGAATCAATGTCAAAGGAACAGACCATTATTTTGATGAAACAAATCAATGATGCAATATTATGACAATTGTGCAGGCTAAGATATCACAATACTTTTCGTTAGAAAAAGCATGCATGATTTGAAATACTTTTGTGCAATATTGTAAACTTCTCCAGGACAAATCCACTTAGACATTAAGCAATTTATCAGCATGCATCAAGCAGTATCAATGCCTTTAACATTAGCATGGGAAAATTAAACACAGCTGATTTTTGTCTTGAGATCTCTACATCAAGATCAATGGTGTCAATTTCTAGTTTATGATGCCCATCAAATGCTTTTCAATGTTGCAACACTCCTGACCACTAGATTCCAATTCGCTACTGATAGTTCAATAACCATCGAAATGATTGGCATGGACCATAAGTTGAGAAATTCTTTGTGGGTTCTGAGAATCTGAATCGAAGAAATCTACAAGTTGATGTTCAACTAAAACATTTAAAAGGGGAACCACAAAACAAGGTGTAGGTTCAACTAAAAATTTTCACGTTATTAGATATTTCACTAAGATCATCACTATAGATTTTTACAGTAGGTTGTCTAGCAATTACCTTTAATGGCATAGCCTTAAAGTCATTCACCTTGATTTAACTTTTCATGTTATTAGATATTTCACTACATCATCACAACAGATTTTTACAGTAGGTTGTCTAGCAATTACCTTTGATGGCATAGGCTTAAAGGTCATTCACCTTTTGATTATTTTGGATACAATTACAGGATGACAAACTTGTGAACCCAATTATGAACCCTGAAGTCCAAAATTCCTGTGGGCACTACAAGCTAAAACACCATTGAATCTTGATCTAAAATTTTGAAATGTAAACACATCTACAATATAGGGTCCATCTCAGGTTCTGATGGCCAGCAAGTCACAGCATGCATGCACAATTACTAAATGATTTTATACCATCAAATATCTGGCAAGAGAATGACAGTATATTCAAATCCTGACCACTACTCTTGTGATGCAAGTTCTAAACTGAGATAAATATCTTCCTTTATCAATCATAAAAAGTTACAGAATGTAGTAGCTAGGATGCTTCCATCAGAGATTCTTTAACACTATACCTCTTTACCTCCCTTTCATTCTAAACTTAAAAGTTTATACAGACAGCATTAACCAAGGCATTCTATATAAGATACGATCAATCCTTGGTCACTTGTGATCTCAAAGAAATCTCTATTATAAACCCTAAAGAGCACTGAGCAAAACAAAAACCAATTTCCCCAGAAATATTATCATAAAATGGTGTGGTAAACCATGAAACATTTCACTACCTTCTTATAGGTATAAGCACCCAAGTTTAATCATCAAGCTTCCATCATGTCCAAATATTATGGAAAATTAACAAACCAAGTATAGGATCACAAATAAAGTCAGTCACTATATAAACCAGAAATTTGAAAGAAAAACAAAAGCAGAGGAGGTGAAGAGTGAGGATGATGGTGATGGATGAATCTGGATTTCAGCTAGTAGCTGTGGCAGTGGACAAGGATAAAAGCAGTTAGAATGCACTCAAATGGGCTGTGGAAAACATTGTTCAGAGAGGCCAAACCATTGCCCTTATCCAGAAAACCTGCTCAACGGGAGGGGAGAAGCCGATCCAGAAAAAACAAGGGAGCGAAAACCTGCATCAAAGGATAACCCAAGACAATCAATGGATGGTGAATTGAGAGAAGAGTAAGAAGAAGGGGGAGGAGAAGAGAGATGAGACCTTCTCTGCGGAGCAACGAGTGGAGAAGTGGGTGATGGCTGCGGAGCCGCACTTGGATCGCTCTCTTGAGAGAGACTGCGTTTGGGGTTTGTCGAGAGTTAGCGGCACGGTGGCATAAAGAGTGAGGTTTGTCGGGAGTTAGGGCGAGAGAGAAACCCGGGCATTGTCGGGAGTTGGGGAATTAGGGCACACGAGAGAGAGAGAGAGAGAGAGAGAGAGAGAGAGAGAGAGAGAGAGAGAGGGGTTTTATTAATTATTGTTTAAAACAAAATTAATATAGAGGGGTTTAATTAAATCCGCTCTAAAAACTTGAAAAAAAAATATACTATTTCATTATATAGGTGGTTTTTTAAAACCCCTCTATTTAATTGCCTCTAAACCCTAAAAATGGTGTAGTGTCAGCAAGAGGCTTCTAAAATGACACAAATTTATCATCAATGATTTTTATATAGAATATAATATAATAATGATGGTGATAACACTAACAACAATAACAACAACAATAATGATACATCATTCAAATTGGAGTTAGATTTTTGTGACTAATTATGTGAAATAATGAAAAAACTGATAAAAAAATAACTATCACTATATTCATGCCGCAGTCAAAGCTCATTGAAATCTTCACCTGTTGATATGGAACTCCTAATTTCATGTGATTTGATGCCACATCTTTAATTGTCCTAGATGATCTTCCTTTGTCCTAGATGGTGTTCCTTTCTGCAACAACAATTTGAGAACCATGTTTCATTATTGTTGTGTAAAATATGCCTTGAATTATACACATGTTATTGACAAAATTCCATATTTAAATCCTTGGTTAGCCCTTCATTTTTGACAAGCATGTTTAAATCTTTTTTTCTTTTTTTTTTTTTTGCAAAAGAGAGCCAAAGCTAAAAGAATAGAAAGAAAACAAGAATTAAAAGATAAGCTTCAAATGCAAGCACAAGTCGTCCATCCAATGAGGGCGATCATGGCCTTGGGAAAAGAGGGAAAGCTTAGTGTTTAAGGAGCTAGAGTATCAACAAGAGTGTTTGAATCTCAATCAGTATTTTCCATAGTGATGTTGAGGAAGTAATTTAGGAGTTGCATCTACTTGAAGTTGGAGTTGAAATGCCAAGCTATAGTATTAAGAAATTGTTCATCATCTGCGTGACTCCAAGACAATCACAATAAAGTTTGGATGGATTCCGTCTATTCTCGATGCAGAAGTTTAGAGTTTGAATTATAGTTCAATTATGGCCTTGATTGGATAGTCAACTTTGAATCCACTAGATCCTGCAAGTAAGATTTTGTTAAAGTTAGAAATGATAACAAAGCCTAATCCACAATCCTAATTTTTCAAGTTCCATGAAGCATTAGTGTGAACAGTGATGATAGTATGAGAGTTTCTAAGTTTAGTGTACTTCCTTGATTTGCTCCTAGTGGTATGGTCAAATCTGAATAGTATGACAAACTTTGTCCACAATGGTGTTAAAATGTAAGGGGTCATTTCTTGAAAATGAGGTTACATCTCTCTTTCCAAATCAGCCAAGTAGTGGTGGCTATGAGGGCTTTAGCAAATTGACTTTTGTGAGGATGATTGAGGAAGCTAGATAACCAAATACCAGAACTGAGAAATGTTTGATTTAAATGAGATAAGCCCAAAAAATCCAGAACATTGGACCAACGAAGATTGATTTTGGAGCAATTCCAAATGGCATCGTTTACAGTTTCAGACTCCAACTCACAAAATTTATAGAGAGTATAAGGGCCAATGTTTAGATTCCAAATGAGGGCTTTAGCAAATTGACTTTTGTGAGGATGATTGAGTAAGCTAGATAACCAAAGACCAGAACTGAGAAATGTTTGATTTAAGTGAGATAAGCCCAAAAAATCCAGAACATTGGAGCAACATAGATTGAATTTGGAGCAATTCCATATGGCATGGTTTACAGTTTTAGACTCCAACTCACAAAATTTATAGAGAGTATAAGGGCCAATGTTCAGATTCCAAATGGGAACTTTTATGAGAGGAATGACCCATAATCTCCACAAATGATGCCACCCATCCTAAAGCTCAATAGGACTTGAATTGAGGTGATCATAGATTACTGAGGCAAGAGTGGTTTTGATAGTATTAGGACCCTAAATCCAAAAATTTTGAGGAACATTAAGATTAATGTTGTTAATCTAATTCCAGTCAAGATTTGGGCTGGATATATTAACTAGCATATCAAAGTCCAGGGAATCATGATGAAGAAGATCAACAAGAAATAGATTCTCCTGATAGAAGTTCATGTTGAGGAAGGTTGGCTTCAAATTGATGCATAAATCAATGATACAAGGATCATTCCACTAATCAAGAGAAAGAGGATTGCAAGCATAGATTTTGAGATTAGCTTTGATGAGCTTAGCAGTTTACAAATAGATTTGAAGAAACAAGGAGTGCGGTTTGAGCAATTCAAGTTCTAGACATTCCAATGGCCATATTTAGTATAAAAGATATCCACTCAAATTTTATTTTCAAAATTTAAAATTGCAAAGATGTTTTTGGCCATTAAAGAATGCTTAACATGGTTTAGGTTGCGAATGCCTAAGCCCCCTTCAGTTTTGCTAAGTGTAATAACTGTCAAACTAATTGAATGGAAGCCGTTTTGATTGCAAGTCCGACCCCAAAGAAAGTTTCTAGCCATTTCTGAAATATCCTGAATAATAATATCAGGAAGATGCATAACAGAGAGATAAAAATTTGGAATAAGGAGAATGTTACTGTTGATGAGAACAACACTACCAGCAATAGAGATAGAAGAGTGATTCCAGTAGTGAATAGTATTTTTTAACTCTATCATGGAGGAAATTAAAATGGTTAACAAGGAGATGCTTGGGAGAAATAGTTATAGCAAGGTAGTTAAATGGATAATTACCAAACTTGATGCCAAGGATTCTTGCAATCGAAAGAGAAAGCTATTTGTTGCACCAAGAAGGGAAATAAATTTCAGATTTGTGAAGATTTTTTTTTTTTTGGCCAGTAAGGTTTTGATAAATATTTAAGCAAAAAATAATGTTTCTGGTTGATTCTCCAGAGGCTTTGGAGATAATAATAAGGTCGCCAACAAACATTAGGTGATTAAAGTTTCGGTTCAGATTGGCATCGAAACTAGGAACAAAGTTAATAGATAAGGCTTTGTTGAGGATGAAAGAGAGGGTTTGAGTAACAAGGAGGAAGATAAGAAAGGAGATGGGATCCCTATAGCTCATCCCTCTGCTAGTGGAGAGCCAAGAGAAGGGGTTTCTGATGGATGGTTATGTGATGTGTAATTTATGCAAATATATAAACGTGCAAGTGTGCAATTAATACAGCAAGTGGTTGGGTCGTCAAGTAATACCTCGTGGGAAAACATGAGGATCGTATTTCCTCATAAACGGTGAGAGGCTCCTACTACTTCCTCTTCACTTAATCAATAACATAATCATTTATGCTCTTTCTTTAGTTTACTTATACAACACAATTAAAAAATACACTGGGAGATGTCATTAAGCACACCAAGAAGGAGTTGGAAGTATGTACTATAGTTATTTTAATTATTAATTATGATAGATGTTAAGTGTCAATTGTGTTCTAGGATCGAACTGGGGGAATTCAAATGCCTACTAGTCCCAATAAAACATGGCGATTAGGTCTAAATCATCAGGAACTTAAGATGAAATCTTTTCCGCACCAACCTCCTATATTTGCCTTAAGTGTGAGAATCCCATGAGAAAAGACTGATCAAACCCTAAGCCTAATGGGCAATCAATCCCTAATCTGGAAACCTAGCTATGCCTAATGATAAATACCTAAATATATGTATTTTATATGTATTTGTGTGTATGAGTCACATATTTTGGTGATGAATTAATGTGCTTTTTCAGTCTAAATTGGTTTCTTTCGTGTTACAGGTATAAAAAAAGCTTGGGTGAGCTTGACAACATGATTCAAGAAGAAATCGACACCAAAAACACTGTTTTAGAAGCCAGAGTAGCAATTCACTGTAGCAACTTACACAAATTTTGGCATTTTACTGGAATCTTCACAGCCCGTATGCTAAACGCATGCCAGGCCCTATGGCATCCTGAGATGGGGTTTTAAAAGGATTCTTGTGCATCTTTTGAAGGAGTCTTTGGCCACCATCATCTTCTAGGGGTTCAAGGGGCTAGAGAAGGCATATTTGAGGAGCAAATCGAAGGGAAAAGAAGATCAAACTCAAGGGAGAGCATCTAGGAATTCGTCGGCGCCAATCCGCGGATTCCCATCACCATCTTCTAGTCAACACATCTAATGGAGTTTGTTTATGACGTTTTTGATGATTTACTTGTATTCAATTCTTTCTCTCTTTGTTATGTTGAACTAAGCTCCCAAGGTCACATGGCATCCGGTGAACCTTGGGATGAACTTGCTTGTATAGATGTTGTGATTTACATTTATGGTATCTGGTTTGATTTGTGGTTTAAGCTTGCTTCACATTGATGTATTGGTATGCATGAGAACTTTGTGTATTACTTTCTAGGTTATACTACGTTGCGTGACCATCACCCTAGTATTAGACACACCAAGCTTGGAAGGGATACATGTACAAATATGTTGTGACCATCAGGTATTTTGTACTTCTCCCATATTATGGTTGTGCCTAGTTTGTATTTCAACCCTAATTTGAGAATCCCATACTTTTAATACAATCGTAGGAGGATTTGGTTTGAAAGAATTCTGTATCAATACTCATACCGGATTAGGGGTCAATTGTCGTGACCATCGAGTTGGCCTATCTTAGGATTCTCTCTGTCCAAACCACCATTGCTTCTGTAATTATAGCATCCTTCCAGTTTAGTATTCCCGAGGAGATCCTCGCCCGGGGGCCTAGTTCTTTCATTGTTAATTGTTTCCTTAATGTGTTCACATGGTGTGGCTTAGTCCACTTGTTTATGTCTTTCTCTTTTTTTAGTTCTCTTATTTTTCTTTAAACCTATATTTGGTAGATTAGACAATGTCGTCTAGGGGGAAGTAATAGTAACTATTGGGACCCATGGGAATATGACTCTCTCGTGCTTGCGCGAGGAGTATTACTTCATGACCTGTGCACTTGAGGGATTCCTACAACCTAACCTCTTAGAACATGCATGGATCTATCATGGCATGGCGTCATCAACATGCACTGTAGCATTCTAGTGTTTTAGCGGCATTTTGTTGGCGGCGTTTTTTATAAACGCCGGCATAAATACGGCGTTTTCATTGTAAAATGCCACGAAAGTTCTATCTGATGAAAGAATTGAATCTTAGCGGCGTTCTATGTAAGAAACGCCGGTGTGGTTTATCCATTGGCGGCGTTTACGTCATAAACGCCGGTAATGTGCACTCGCGCACTGGTGGAAAAATATGGCGCGAAGAATTTGACAACATCAACGGGGTTTTTTGTAAAACGCCAGGACAATTGCCGAGAAAGCTTTCGTTTTAGCGGCGTTTGACGTTAGAAACGCCGGGAATATTTTGGCTTTTGCGGGGCTTGTTGAAAACACCGGGAAAATTCGATTTTAATAATTTTAATTTTAAACAAATCCCTTGATATGGCGGCGTTTGTTTGGATAAAACGCCGGGGAGGTTTTTATTTTTCTCGCTCCTTGCCCTAGCTAGCTGGTTGTCTTCAAGCTCCATTGGCCTTGGTTAAGTTCTCGATCTCCATCGTCGTCCTCCTCCAAATCGCCATCCTCCGCATCCAAATCCCCATCCTCCGCATCTAAATCTCCTCTTCTGCGCACTTCCTCTTGTTAGTTCGCCGGCCCTTGCTGCTCAATCCAAATTAAAGGTATCAATCTTGTTTTCCTTGTATTAATGTTTTTGCCTGTGGATCCGAGTTTTTTAGGAATTTCTGTGTGATCGATCTTGATTTCATTGCTGAAACGCTCGATCGGATTGCTCTTAGATTGCAGGTGTTCAGCCCTTCAAGTACTAATTTTCTTATATTTTTCTTGGATTGTTTATCTTGTTGGATGTTTTTTTTAAATTTTTTTTTATTTTCGGATTGCTGCTCAATCCGAGTTTTTTTTATCTTGTTGGATGAATTAAAATGAGTAATAGGAGTGGAGAATTCCTCAAATCCCTATTTGTTAGGTTTTTTAGGTTTATTTATGGATGTATGGAATGCACAAATAGTGGATGCTTAAGGCTGTCTCTATTCATCAAGTTATTCTGATGCTCTTGAATGTGTATAGGATATAATGAAGCCTCTTATTTCTTAGTTTTTATTTGGTTTTTGTCTTATTATTATGAAATGCATGAGTAATTGGTTTTTGTGGTTTTATTAAAAAAAAATGGTTTTTGTGGCTTTTTCCCCTGTTCATGAGCTTCATGTGCTGCTTTATAATGTTTATAAGATTTGTTGAAGCTTGACATTCATCAGAAGCTGAGTTCTGCTATGGTTTGTGCTCTGGATATTGGCTCTATTTCCTGGTGTTGAAATTCTGGAGTCCTGGCAATGAAATGAATTAGTTTATGACTTTATTGGTTAATGGTTGGAGCCTTTGAGGCAATATTGGTGCATTATGGTCTTTCGAGTAATCAATAAATTATCTTTGTTTTTATCATAAGTCTGTTTTTTTTTTTTCTGATCAGATGTTGGCAGTAACAATAGTTTAACCATTCTGTGATATTTTATTAACATCCCATTTCATATTGGAGCATTTTTCAAACTACAAGTTGCATTACCGTTGATTAATTTAAGAGCATTAGGTAGCTGTTTGTGTGTTTCTCGTGAAGCTTCCGAATTAGACCTAATCAATTACCCATTCTGAGAAGCAGATAGGATTACTTATTTATCTTGGAGAATGATGTTTGAATCCATATCTAAATATAATGGTTGTATTTGAGGGTTGCGGTTGTCCTCCCATGCTCTTCTAGTTTGGGTTCCTTCCTTTTGAAAATTTATTGTTCTGGTTCTTTGCTGCATTGCCCATCTTTTCTCTGAGACTCAAGTCTGAACACCACACCTTCCTTCCTGAATCTATAATTGCTGATCTTTTTTATCCCTTGGTACCACTGGGAGATTTTATATTTTTAAATCTTTCAAAACTTATGGAATTTCTTCGTGCCGTATTCATTCACCAAATGATCTTGGTGCCTTTGTTGCCCCTTGTTATTTTGTTCTGTTCTATGTTCACCATTGACTCCCAGTTTGCTGCTCCTGGTAATCTACATGATCAGGATGCGCTCCTCTCCTTCATGTCCTGGATCTCTAATGATCCATCTGGAGCATTGACCTCATGGAATGATTCTGTTGAATTCTGCCAATGGTATGGTGTGACATGTGGCCGCCGGCACATTGACAGAGTTACAGCCTTGAACCTGGACTCACTAAACTTAGTTGGAATCATCTCACCATTCTTAGGAAATCTCATATTCCTGAGGAGATTGAACCTCTCAAATAACAAACTTGAAGCCCAAATGCCATATGAGCTCGGCCGTCTATACAGGATACAACATTTTGACCTGAGCCTTAACTCTCTTGAAGGTAAGATTCCGTCAACTCTTTCTCATTGCTCCAAGCTCCAAACTTTAAACTTGAGAAACAACAAACTCGAAGGGGGAATTCCAGGAAATCTTAGTTCTTGTCCAGACCTTCAAGCAATCGAGTTACGGTCTAACATACTTGTAGGACATATCCCAAGTGAGCTTGGACTTCTTAGAAAGCTCAATATATTAAGTTTCACGCGCAACAATTTTACTAGAGGCATTCCATTTTCTCTGGGTAATCTTTCTTCCCTTACTTATCTTGCACTGTCATCTAACTTTCTATCCGGAGGTATACCGTCTTCACTAGGAGAACTCTCATCTCTTTCTACTTTTATCATATCCCACAATCAATTATCTGGAATGATTCCTTTCTCTATTTACAATCTCTCAGACATGTATTATTTTAGTACAGCAGATAATCAATTTGTCGGTACCCTGCCTCCTGATATGGGTGGTAAACTTCTTAAATTTCAATATCTTTACATGTATGGTAATCGGTTTGGTGGAACCATTCCTGCTTCATTGTCTAATGCTACTGAACTGAATACCGTTGATTTATTTGACAACAACCTCCATGGCCCTATTCATGAGAATCTTGGGATTTTACCCAGGCTAACTTGGTTTTCACTTGCTAGAAATCAGTTTGAAGCCAATGGGTGGTATTTTCTCACTGCATTGACCAATTGCAGCCGGTGAAGGGTGCTGGAATTGCATGACAATAAGCTTGGAGGCAGACTACCAAACACATTAGCCAATCTCTCAGCACACATGGAATGGTTGACATTGGCATGGAATGGTATTTCTGGAACTTTACCTGCAGAGATAGGGAACCTGGTGAATTTGACATCAATTTATATTAGTAATAACCTTCTTACTGGTGCCATTCCTAATTCTGTTGAGCAGAATTTACTGGTGCCATTTTCAGTAGAAATTCCATCATCCATTGGCAATCTCACTCAGTTGAGTAGAATTTATCTAGCAGGAACTGATTTGTCTGGAGACATACCCAGTAATTTGGGTAACTGTCGCAGTTTAGAACTGGTAGACATACCCAGTTATCTTTGTCAAATCTTTGTTCTGTTGGTGGTTTCTTTGGTATGGCACTTCAAGATCATGTTTGTTTTTTTTCCCCAATTTTTTTTATGTGAATATTTACTCTCTCGTGATGTGTTCTGATTGATTGAAAATGGATTTAGAGAAGAAGAAGAAAATTCAAAATTTACTCTCTCATAGACTTTCAATGTTTGGATTGTGCTTGTCCATGAGCATTTAAGAAGAAGTTTATTGTTTTTTTTTTTCTTTACTTGATTTTAGTTCTATGTTTTTGTTTCAGACCATATATGATATCTGATTGCTGAGCATTGATCCCCTCATATTTCACTCGCATATACTTCCTTGACCAAGGTAAATACTTTTACTTAAGTTTTGGTGCATTATATGAAAATATAGATAAGTGTAATTCCTGCCTCCAATTTTTTTCTAGTGTGTTTGTGAATGTGGCACCAATGTGATGAATCTAGAGATGATCGATCATTCCTGAAATCTTGTTTCATTTTCAATTGAAGTTCTTCATATAGTGGACATGAATGCTGCCGGATCGGATAAATAAGAATTTTTGTTCATAGATATCTTCCTTAACAACATCAACTTCTTGGACATTTTCAGAATATCATACTGTGCTTGGTTTATTGATTTTCAGCACTGCAGTATATGACTCTCAGATTATAGTAAAAGGAGACAAGGCATTGAAGATCACAAAGTCCAAGGGTGTGCATCTGCATTGGCACCTTAATTGGCTTTCAGACAGAGAGGATTAGTGCAAAGGAACTGGAACAGGGTCAGCAGACAGAGAGGATTGCAGGTGAGGTTTTTTTTTTTTTTTAGTGTTGTATTTCCTGATAAATTGTTTGTTTATGATTGCTTTTGGTTTGGATCCCAGTTTAAGTAAAGTTTTGTTCTTTAATTGGTGTTTGGCATTTGTTGTGCTGAATGTTTCTTATGTAAATAATGGGAATATGTAGTTTTCTTGAGGATTACTAAAGGAATCTTAAGTGGTGATTTGATGGCCAATTAGAAGGGGTAAGATATTTACAGTCAAAATTGATGCCCTGTGAGGCACCAAAGATGAGAAATGGTTGAGCAGAGTATTCTCCTTGCATGTAAAGAGACTACCTTATAGGGCTAAAAAGTTGGTGCTTATGATCAGTTATAGCTAATAACGTGTTCAAGTCTTGATTGTTCCCATTTGATAATTCAAACATTTTTTATTAGTTGCTTAGTTGTTGAATATAAAACGATGGGATACCATCATTAGTTAATTAGTTGAGTAAATGCTCTTGACCAATATATCTTGGTAGGAATTCCCAACCTTATATATATGAGCTAATACAAAAAAAATAATAATTTGCAGTTGCTGTACTTTCAAGGACTCAATCTAAGTGAAATGTGGTCCTAAGTACTAACAAGTAATGGATAGTATAGCAGTAAAAGTCTAAGATTAACCTTAATCAGTAAAAATTTAGATAGTGTTTGCAGATAGTGAACTACTACCAAACATGTGACTAGTTGGCTGCTAGTCTGGCCAATGTTTCAAGCAGACAATTGTGTTAATTTTTATGTATTCTGATTGATAATGAAGTATGAACAAATTCTATCTAATTCCAAACAGGATTTCTGCTTTTCTTCTACTTGTTTCTTAGCTACTCAGAACATACACATACACATATAGGTGCATAAAATATGATTTTATAATTGATGGAAATCTTGTCCCATTAAATACTTGTCTGTTTTTGTTGACTGAAAGATGATTTGATATTTCACCAATCCTTTCTTTATAATAATATATAATATCAGTAATACCAACATTCACAGTAGATAAAGTAAGAGCTTTGATTAAAATTGGATTAAAGTTTATAATGCATGTACCTTTTGATGTTCTCCATCAAACAGTCCATAATATTTTTTGAGTGATGTTCTGAAGATCCACAGAAACATTCTGTTTTTGCAGAAAAGATAAGAGAGATTGGTGTGAAAATTTTAAGGTTGTTTATGTAAGCTTTAAATTGTTAACAAAAGAACAGATAATTCTATTGCCAAAGATTACATGAAAGAAGGCATTTTGTAATTTGCTTTGTATTAGTGATTCAATCCCTTTTTTGGGAGACACTTAATCGTTATCAGTATCGCACTAAAATACAAATTTTATATGAACCATAATAATAATAATAATAATAATAATAATAATAATAATAATAATATTATTATTATTATTATTATTATTATTATTATTATTATTATTATTATTATTAATCTTTGTTTTTCCTCTTAAGATATATATATATATATATATATATATATATATATATATATATATATATATATATATATATTACGCATTGTATTAACTTTACTGATGGTAACACAGTGATGGATAAGAGTTGGATGCATAAATAAAGATTGTCTGACGAGTATGCAGAAGGAGTGGAGGCATTTCTTGAGTTTGCATTTGATAAGTCAAGTGAGGACAACATGATTGTTTGTCCTTGTGTAAAGTGTGCGAATGTTCATTGGCGCACGCGAGAAGTAGTGGAAGAACATTTACTGTGTGATGGAATTCTACGGGGTTACACTTGCTGGATCTTCCATGGGGAGCGTGCTCCTTCTTCAACATCAAATTTGGATGACACAATTACAGTGCCTCAGAGCTCCGCTTGTCCTACGTCAACCTTTCATAGTAGCCATGGTCCCATGGGAGAATTGTTATGTGATGCTTTCAACATTCATCATGATGTTGATGGGGTCATTGGACCTAATATTGAAAATGTTGAGAATGATGAAGATGAAGGGCAGGATGGGGCAGGCGAGGAAGAACCTTTTACAGAAGCGTCAAAGTTCTACAAGTTACTTGAAGATATGAATGAAAAACTTTATGATGGATCGAAGCATTCCAGGTTGTATTTTTGCATTCGCCTTTTCCACCTAAAATGCATGTGTGGGATTATTGGGAAAGCACTCGATTGCCTAATTGAGTTTTTGAAAGAATTTTTTCCGGCCGTTGCCATTCCTACAAATAGTCGTGAATCTAAGAAGGTCATCAAAGACTTAGGACTTGGTTATGAAAAAATTCATGCGTGCCCTAATGATTGTATGCTCTACTAGGAGGATAAAGAAAATCACCAAGCTTGTGTTGTTTGCGGCACTTCTCGTTGGTTGTCCACTGAATCTAACCACTCTTCTAATAATGATGATGAAATGGTTCACAAAAGACCAGCGAAGGTTTTGCATTATTTTCCTGTCATCCCAAGATTACAGAGAATATTCATGTCCTCAAGGACTTCTGGAGATATGACTTGGCATACTGATGGTCGTACAGAAGATGGGTGTCTGAGGCATCCTGCTGACGCTGAATCATGGAAAATGTTTGACAAGAGATATCCAGACTTTGCTTCTAATCCTCGAAATATTAGGCTAGCACTTTCTTCTGATGGTTTTAACCCATTCAAGTTACTAAGTACTTCTTACAGTACTTGGCCGGTGGTGTTGATCCCTTACAATTTGCCATCGTGGAAAGGGATGAAGCAATCTTCTTTCCTCTTATCCATGATTATCCCTAGAGTTAATGATCCAGGAAACGACATTGACATCTACTTGCAACCTCTAATCAAGGAGTTGAAGCAACTATGGGTTGGTGTTCAGACATATGATGCATCAAAGAAACAGAATTTCAATTTGCAAGCTGCTCTAATGTGGACAATAAATGATTTCCCTGCTTATGCAATTTTGTCTGGTTGAAGCACGAAGGGGAAGTATGCTTACCCTTGTTGTGCTACAGAAACATCGTCAAGATGGTTATCCAACGGGCAAAAGTTTTGTTATATGGGACATCGGCGGTGGTTAGCAAAAGATCATCCATATAGGCTTCAAAAACATGTATTTGATGGTACCTTCGAGGCACGTGAGGCTCCTATATCTACAAGTGGGTCAGAAATCTTGTTGATGTTAAATGATGTGCAATATAGTTATGGGAAACGAATGAAAGAGAGGCTAAGAAAATCAAAGACTTGTAGCAGCTCAAGGAAAAGACAGAGGCAAGAATCCAATTTTCAAGAAGATAGTGCAATGGATAAGGAAGAAGACGAATCACATGAAGCAGAGTTGTGGAAAAAGAGAAGTATTTTTTTTTATTTACCATATTGGGAGCATCTCCTTCTGCGGCATAATCTAGATGTGATGCACATCGAGAAGAATGTTTGTGAAAATATTATTGGAACCATTCTTAATGTTGATGGCAAATCAAAGGACAACTTGAAAGCCAGACTTGATTTGGTGGATATGGGAATTCGTCATGTTCTACATCCTGAATATCTTCCTAATGGAAGAACAAGGTTGTCTCTTGCTGTTTATTCAATGACAAAAGGGAAGAAGGATATCTTTTGTCAAGTTTTGAAGGACATTAAAGTTCCGGATGTGTATTCCTCAAATATATCAAGATGCGTCAACCAAAAAGAACGGAAGTTGCATTCTCTAAAATCACATGATCATCATATATTGCTTCATGATTTGCTTCCAATTGCTTTACGCTCATCATCATCAAAACAAGTGATGTGTTCCATTTCCGAGCTTTGCAATATATTCAAAATCCTTTGTGGTAAGGTTCTCAAGGTTGAAGATCTTGACAAACTTCAATATCGGGCAGTGATGGTTCCATGTCAATTAGAGAAGATTTTTCCACCATCTTTCTTCACTATAATGGTCCATTTGGTTATTCACCTTCCATTGCAAGCCAAACTTGGTGGACCTGTCCATTACCGATGGATGTATCCAATTGAACGGTAACATTTTTCCACTATAGTCGTAGTTTGAATTAGTACGAATTAAATTTATTTTTCCAATTGAACAGTAACATGTATCCAATTGAACGGTAACAATTTTAACTTGGTGGACCTGTCCATTACCGACTTACATGTTTTAGGTTCTTGTTGAAGTTAAAGAATTATGTGCACAACAAGAGATACCCTGAAGGTTCTATTGCCGAAGGTTATTTGGCAGAGGAATGTATGACTTTTTGTTCCCGATATCTGGAGGATGTTGGAACAATATTTGATAATCCCCCAAGGAATTTGGGTGAAGTTCATGATGACGTACTCGGGGGACCTTATTTATTTCATAGTCATGGACAACCAATTGGCAAATTTGAAGTAGCAGAATTAGATGCTAAATCATTAGCACAAGCACATCGATATGTCTTACTACACCATGACGTTACTCTCACACTGCAATCGTAAGTGAAGCATTTTCATGTCTTTTACTTTGAATGGCATAAGTTAAAAATTTGTATTCCAATTAATTGTAGTGAGTATAAGAATATCTTGAGACAGCAAATGCGTGGTCGTTTTGAGTATGCTTTAATTTGCTGTTAACATTGCTAATCTATATTTTCATCATTTAGGAGCTTAGAAGTGGAAAGAAAATAGGACGTTTTGAGTTTTTCAAAGCGACCCATACTAAAAAAGATGGATCATATTTGAATAAAGAGACAAAAGACATTATGGTATTAAGTCTTTGGGCATTTTCATTTCTTTTATTACTTTCTTCACAAATGACATTTGTTGAAAGACTTTTACATAAATGTAGGAAAAGGCAAATGTAAAACTAGCTGAATATGACTCAGTAGATGGGGATGAGGGAATGGTTGAAACAGAGATTTTGACTCAAGTGATTGGGAAAGAGCGACATGGCCGACTAAGAGGGCTTGGATTGGGTCCTACGCCCACACAGTATTATGGCCATTCAGGTAGTCGTCGTCCCGCAACATGTTGTGGTCATTCATCTGAGTGCATAGAACTTCGCCAACAGATGGATGAAAAGTTCCAAAAGATGGAAGATGAGCTTGGCCGAGAATGTGCTAATTACAATGCACTTTATACATTCTTGCAACAACAATTCCCAGGAGCCACTATCCCCCTGCCTACCATAGGTGGATCATCTTCCCAATCACAGGTATTTCAATCTTGAATTGCAATTTATAATGAAAAGTTCTATTTTTCTAGGTTTTTGATGAGATTTATTCTTATTTGATCTAATTTAGTATGTAGTTCTTGTTCATTGAATGGGAGTGTACATAATATTCTACCATGTAATTGTAATTATTGCAGAATCAATGCACTGGATCTCAGACCCCTAAGGCTAACACAGCAGGGTCTAGTGTGCATGTTCAGGTATTTGTACATTAAATATGTATATAATGTTGTGTTTATGAGTAGTATCTAATACTCTACATGTATTCTCGCAGAATCAGGCTTCTCCAAAACATTAATGCACTCTTAGGAGGTTTGATGATCAAGACAGATTAATGTTCAGGTATTTGTTCATCTTCTTATCTTACGCATTTTTTTTTCTTATCTTATGCATTGTTTATATTGTAAGTTATCATTGTTTGTAATTTGGACTTGGTCTTTGGCTTGTCTTGGATGCTTTCACTTTGAATATTATCTTTTTCATGTGCTTGTCTTTGATGCTTTGGATATTTAACTGAATTAGAACCATGCCACTTTTGTGTATTTATTTGAAACTTTATTAATATTAAAGTTAATGTTTTTGATGATTGATGTGGTGAAAATTATTTGATACTAAATTAAATTTTAAAAAAGTAAAACTAGAAGATGGAAATGAAAAAGTAGAATAAAGAGAATTTGGTACTCTTATTATATGTAATGTTTTTGCTCATTTAAATAAGATATATATATATATATATATATATATATATATATGTCATTTAAATTATTATAAGCCTTTAATCAAAATGGCAGCATATTTTCTTTTTCTTTTATAGGGATAGAAAAAGTGTGACCTTCAAATAAGGAAGGAATTTTCTTTTCATATATATAGTATGGTTAGAGTTCAACTATCACTAGGCTTAATGGGACCTTTTCTACTTAACATGAATACAGCCAAACATTAAGAAGATATTAAGGGCCTTAATTAATTCTTTGTATTAGGAGGTTTTATTTATTTTATATCACTTGCATTAGGCCTTCAAATTATTTATTTTTTATCATAACTTACACTTGTTGCTTTATTAATGAAGTCTAGAAGCTTGCTTTCATGGATTCCCCTCTCTAGTTCTTTGATATCAATCACTAAGGAAGTTAATTATCTCTTTTATGGTAAATCATATCTACCATAACATGTTGTTAATTCACTGTGCTTATTTAGTTTATTTTGTTTATTACAGGTGGGTGTGCATTTCAATCAAAGACTAAAGCATGCTGATTAGAAAGTGAATGAGAACCAAGTCGTAATTCAAGAAAATCTTGCATTTTCCAACAATGCAACTAGTTTTGATTTGTTTCTAAAAACTACTCATGTCTACTTAAATATATCTTTTTATATGTTTGCAAGCATCTTTTTGTCTGCTCTCTCTTTCTTTTTTTTTTGTGGTTCAAATTATGAAGCAATGTGAATATTCAATTATAGTAAAATGCTTGTTCTGGAGCTTTTTCGCATGGAAATTTTGTGTTTTTGTACGAATACAGGCTTTTGTAATATGATGGATGCTGAAATTCAAACTGTATAACATTATACAAAATAAGTTTGCCGGTGTTTATGACCAAAAACGCCGGAACCTTGGTGGCGTTTTATTTAGTAAAACACCGCCAATAAAACAGAAACTGAAGCTAATACAAAATAAGTTCGCCGGCGTTTATGACCAAAAACGCCGGAACCTTGGTGGCGTTTTCTTTGAAAAATGCCGCCAATAAAACAGAAACTGAAGCTTATACAAAATTAGTTTGCCGGCGTTTATGAACAAAAACGCCAGACTTGGTGGCGTTTTATTTATTGAAACACCGGTTATAAAAGAGAAACTGTATCTTACACAAAATTAGTTTTCCGGCGTTTATGACCAAGAACGGCAGAACGTTGGTAGAGTTTTATTTAATTAAATGCCGGCAATAAAACAGAACCTCTACCTTATACAAAATTATGTTTCCGGCGTTTAAATGTAAAAATGCCTGTAAAGCTGGGGATTAATCGGAGATGTGGTTACAACATTGACGGCGTTTATCTGGTGAAACGCCGCCAATGGGTGGCGTTTGATCCAAAAACGCCACTCCTTCAGCGACGTTAGAATGCCCGGCGTTTGGTCTGGCGTTTCCCTTAGTCGCCACTTAGTGATTTTGTGGCGTTTATAAACGCCGGTAAATGTCAGAAAAAACGCCGGGGAAGACCTTATATGCTGTAGTGATGGGGGCATAACCTCCTCATCCACATTAACAGTAATAATCAATTAAGAACATGTAATGATTATAAAAACTAGAACAACATATATTAATAAATCAAGATTCATAAATAATAACAAAGGGACTTCGATATACAATTCCCCTCAAATTAGGTTCTTATAGATCATGAAAAGCGAAGTATCAAAGCACCAAAGAACCACATGACCAAATGAAGAATAAATAAGCGTTCAATGTATTCCTAGACTAACTCCCTCCAATAATTCTTTGAAGGTTAGGGATTAGAGGATCCCAAAATTGTCTGGATGATGTGTATCACTCACGTCCCTCTAATGATGGTCTTTGAAGATACCTATCGGGCGCAATCTTCTTCGATAGTTCTCATTGATGTACTCTTGAGAAATGTGCCAGAATCTGTTAGAATATGGAAGAAACCCTGTCTACCGCACTCAGATCTTTAGTTTATTTGGCAAAAGAGTCTGCGTGAATTTAGAGAAAACTACAGTATTTATAGTGATCAGCTTCGCCATGGCCTCACCACGGGGGTTGTGATTCCCATGGTGAGTAAGTTATTGCTTGGGCTCCAAGTCATATCCTAGCATGGTCTTTCTGGATGGTATAACAAGGCATTGTAATCAGCACGACCATTGTGAGATGTCACCATGTCCGTTGTGAGCTTTTGAATCTTAAAATCTCTGGCACGAGATAGCAACGGGTGTAGTTTCATGCTAGTTATGCTAACAATGGCCTCACCATAGCTGTAGTGATACCCGTTATGAAGCCAATTGCTCTCTAGCACAATCAGAACTTATTGAAATTTACTACTACAGTAATTTGCTACAACATTTTGTTGCAGTAATATGCTACAGTAATCACTGCTATAGTATTTGGTGACTGAAATTTACCTTGATGTGTGTGAGATTAAACAAATCTTTTGAATATTGCCAAAATGGAGCTCACTCATACTATATGTGATTCTTCGCAATCTAGTGAGATTATGAAAAATTGTATTTTGGCCTGATTTACCTCAAATCACCTCAATATTTGTTTCTTTTTCCCTAAAATACAATTTTACCCCATTATGAACAAAATAATGAAATTACATACTAATTTGGTGCTAAGCATGTCGAATTCTATTCTAAATGCGGTGTGAATGATATAAAAAAAATATGATCTAATTAGCACTTATCACATATCCCCACAATTAAGCATTTGATTCACTCCCCGCAAGTGTACAAGTCGCAAGAAAGTAATAAAGTGGTACTCCTTAAGGAGTAGGGTTGTCGAACCATAGGGATCTGTACTTAAAGTACTCGATTATCTTTTGATGTCTAGTGAAACAAGTAGAAAAGAGATTTAATCATAAAAGCATAAACGAATGATAGAAGTGGTGGTAATGGAGGAAATTAGAACCAAGTATTCTGCAATACAAGAGTAATCCCTCAGGGTGCTCCCAATGACTTATGCACGCTATCTCACCCAAATTGATTACCAGGTACATTCCACAGATATAAGTGTGGGCTCAATAGCAATATTGCATCTATGTGTTCTCGGATACACTGAGTTTTACTAAGATAACTGCACGTTTCTCCGAACAAGCTACGCATAGAGTTTTACCCTAACGACTGTGCACTTGCAACACATCGAGTTATGAAATACAAGATTTAACATAAATATCAAAAGAACTCCGCAATCAATTAGAATAAGTGTATAAGCATTACAGTTTGACAAGAGTTCACAACCCTGGGCACTATGGCCAGTTAGCCCCTTGTGGGCAGGTACACAAGAAAAGGAGAAAGAAAGAACAGAAGAAAGAGGAAGAGACTCCTTTCTATACTCTAGATGACCTTTCTTGCAGTCTCCTTGTGCTAACCCCACCTCTTCTGATGCCTCTTACTTGTCCTTGATCTCCTTAGGTGAGTTGGTGAAGCTTGATCTTCGATCCCATTAGCGTCCTCCCAGTGGAGAGAAGAATCCCCGAACAAAGATGAAATAGAAACCCTAAGTTCTGGAGTTAAAAAGGCTGTTTTGGGGCCCGACACGGTCTGGACACGGTCGTGTTTAACCCGTGTACTTTCCTGGGCTACTCTGAACTCCAGGTTGGGATTTGCAGTAGGTTGGGCACAACCATGTCTTTCCCGTGTCAGTTAGTTTTGATCCCTTGGTCAATGCACACATAGGAAATGCACTCGGTTTCACTCCAAATTGACTCGAGCCCCAAAATTCTGCACATGGAACATAATACCCTGAATAGCACCAATTCTACTCAATAAGTATGCTAAAGGACAGCGAAAAGAATGGAATAGAGGACACGAAACATGATATAAAATGCACTCATCATTTTGTGTGTCATCTTCTTCTCCTACCTCCCACCATTCTTCTCCATCTCCAAATCTGGGATAAAGGAAGCTCAAGAAGACATCCTTAGGCATGGTACTCAAAGGAAGAGACAAGATTCAACAAGATCTCCCTTCGTCTCCCATTGTAGAAGCTTGTAGAAGGCAAGGAAGCCACCTTTTGTTGGCATCGTTGGAAGGTACCCTCGACTTGTCTCTCTACATTCAATACTTGAGGCAGTTTTATGTTGCTTTATTTAGTTGTTTTTGAGGATTTTATCATGTATTTTGTTAGTATGAACAACTAAACCCCAAGGTTAATGAATATTGGTAAACCTTGGGGTGAACATATGTAGTTTGATGCTTTGATCTATTCTATTGCATATGGTGTGTTTGTGATTCAAGTTTGGTATACTTTAATGTATTGATATGCATAAGAACTCTATATGTCAATTTCTAGGTTGTACTTGGTTGCGTGACCATCGCATTTGTACTAGACACAAGTAGCTTGGAAGGGATCTATGTACAAATATGCCATGACCAGCGGGTATTTTGTACCCCTCCAACATTAGGGTTAGACCTAGTTTGAGTATTGGCCCCTAATTAAAGAATTCGCTGCTTGTAATGCAATCGTAGGAGGATTTGGTCTAAAGAAATTCTGTATCAATACTCGTATTGGATTAGGGGTCAGTTATCTTGAAAATCGACTTGACCTATCTTAGGAATCTCTTAGTCCAAACCACTAATTTTATGGTAGTTCTAATATCCTTCTCACTTTAGTAGCCCTAGGGGAATCCACATTTGTGACCAGCTTTATCCCTTGATTTTTACCACATCTTTACCTCAACTGTAGACATCCATCTTAGAGTACTTTCTATTTCTTTGTAGCTTAGAACAATCACTAGAACTTGTAGGCTCAACAACAAGAGAAGAAAAAGTAAGGGTAGCTCCTCGGGCTCTGGGAATACGACCCTCTTGTGCTTGCATGAGAGGTATTACTTAATGGCACCGTGCACTTGCGGGTGTCACCCCAAGTAAGGTCAAGATTGAGAAGAGTGTAAGTAGGATAATATCTTCATGTATTCATGGGAGACTTGGAGTTTGACTTGTTTTGGGTTTCCTTTTATATATTGGAGAGTATTAATGAATTTTTTGAGAGGTGAAGTTGGAGTGATCCTAAGTGTATATTGTGCTTAAATGGGCCAAAAGCCAGGTTTGTTTAGATGATTTCATTACATTTTCAAATATATGTATAATGTAATCTAAAAGTATAGTCAATTATTTCTTTCATCACTATTGATATTTACTTCGGGAAATAGTGGGAAACCCTTCATTCATATAAGTATACTTTTGATATCTATGGATATGAAATTGGTTTTCCTTTCTAAGATGTATGTGTCTATCCTTAGTGTGGACATTGCAATATGTTTATCATAAGTGGCTTTGCCATATTAAACTGATGTTTTATTTGATTTAAAAAGCTTTCTATGACATTAATTTACATAAGAAATTTGTTTTACATTAATTTAAAAAGCTTTAGTTGCAAAGGTCAATGACTACACTTGTATTTTGAGATTGAAATGATTTATGAAATTGTGTGTTAATATTGATATGAGTTTGTCATCGACACTTGTGGAATCAGTTTTTAGTCTCGATATGTGGAAGGTGTCTTGCATCTAGACTTTATGGGTGCGATGCGTATATTGTATTATTGAGCTTGCACAAGTTTTAATGGTGACTGGGGAGAGCCCTTCCCAGCTGCAGTGGGCGGTCTTCACGGCCAAACTGTTAAGGTGTTGTGAAGACTTTGGATTCACTGTTGATGTTAACACCCGCAAGTGCACAGGATGGTCAAGTAATACCCTATGAGCGACACAGGAGTCATATTCCATGAGACCAAGGAGCTACCCTTATTTCCTCTTTACTTGTTGTTTAGCCTACAATTTAGAGTGCAAGTGTTCTAAACTAGCAAAAGGGAATAAAAACTACTAAAGGAAGATGCAAATATACCAGGATAAAAGAGTAGGAAATCTAGAGGAAAGGACGGTCACTAATGCGGATTCTCTCGGGGCTACTAATGCTCGAAGAATGCTAAGGTTAAAATCTAGTGGTGATTTTGGAACAAGAGATTCCTAAAAGAGGTAATCCCAAATTCCTCAGTGACTACCATTAATCCCGTACGAGTATTGGCCCGGAATTTCTTCTGACCAAATCCTCCTACGACTGTAATGTGGTCAGAGAATTCTTTAATTAGGGTCAAACATACATCTAGGTTCATCCCTAATGGCCGGAGGGGTACAAAATACCTGAATCCCTTGATGTATTTGTACATAGATCATTTTCAAGCTAAGTGAGTCTAGTACTAGGGTGCATCCCACGCATCCAAGTAGAACCAAGAAGTCGAACCATAGAGTTCTCATGCAATTCAACACATTAAAGAACACAAAGTTTAAATCATAAAATCAAACCATATGCATTCAAAGCAAACTAAGCATTCATACAAGTAAGTTTACCCCAAGGCTCACCGACATCCGGTGACCATGGGGTTTAGCTATCTATATAAGAAAATACAAAGTTCATCATGGTGAAAACAACTAAAACAATCATAAGAAAAATTCCCTCAAAGATTAGAAGCTGAACGATGCTTCAGATTGCATGAAAAGCTTCCACACTAGCCGTAATAGCGACTACTCCCTCGTCACGTCCAAGCTTCTATAAGTAGGATCAAGGGTGGATCTTGGCCGATTATGCTTCTCCAGTCGATTTCCTCTTCAAAAATTTCTTCAATCACCTTTTTTCACTTTGGGTCTGAATTATGGAGTTGATAGCTTCAAGGAGAGGTATAATGATTCCCTAAAAGCCCTAAAAACATCTTTTTAAATCACTCTAAAGTTAGCTTCATTGTTTGGTTCACAAGCATGAAGGAACCGGTAAGAGCCTCGGGATAACTGCTCATTCTTCAGTAAGTTGATAGGTGTCTTCACGGTGTTGAGGAATATGTTCTAGCCGATTTTGGGGCTAGTATTAATGTGATGAAATACACCATCTATATGAAACTTGGATTGGGAGAATTAAGACCGATAAGAATAACTTTGCAGTTGGCCGATAGATTAGTGAGAAGACCACGGGGAATTGTGGAAGATGTTCTGATAAGAGTGCAAAAGCTCATATTTCTTGCGGATTTCATGATCTTGGATATAGATGGGATGTAGAGACCCCGCATATTCTCGGAATATCCTTTCTGAACACATCTAGTGCTCTCATCAATTGGAGAGATGGAAAGATAACCCTGAATGTCGGAGAGGGAGAAGTGGTGTATAAACTCCCAAGCACCATGAAACATTCCATTGATCAAAATGATGAATGTTATCTTGCATATGAACCTAACTTGTCTATTTCTAATTTAGTGCATGATGAATTTGTGGTGAAACCTCTTCTAGAGTACTTCAAGGAAAAGCTTGTTGAAGAATCAACACAACCATCAAGTCCACCTCCTAAACAAGTCAACAAGAGGAGTAATTCGAGAACCACAGCAACTTGGAAGGTATGGAGAAAGGTAGAACCTAATGTTAAACATCCTATTGAGGTAAACAACTCCATTATTCCTAAGGTAGGTAATGATGAGGCATTATCTTTACTTACTCTAAGCAAGTTGAAGTCATCTTGAGGTAAGATCAGGTAAGTCAGGCTCGTGATTCAAAACAAATGCTTCTTGAGTGGCAACCCAAGTAGTTTCTATGGATTTTAGCTCTTTAGTTTTAGTTTTTTGGTAATTTTTTGTTTTATCTATGAGTAAATGATGGAGTTGACTTGTATTTATTGATTTGTATGCGTGGAATTTGTCAGTGGAGTCAATTTTCTTGATTAGGAATTTTTTTTCATGGTGTTTTATGTAGGAAGAATCCATACTTATTTACTATTACATCATAATAGGTGTTGCCCAACTGTGGTGCACCCATTGTGATGTTTAGGAAGAAAATTGTAATTTTTTGAGTAATCTAAGTAAATCTATTATGGGCTCACCACAACCGTAGCCATGGCCCTGCTGCCCTTTAACGACTGTTTTTTCAATACATTGTGATCCCCTATGGCTTTAAAGGGCTCGGGCACAGTCGTCACCATGCCGGTGGTGAGGCCGTTATTAGCACAACTAACCCTAGGACAACCATGGTCAACACTTAGAAAATTTTTTAGCCCTCACTGAGTTGACAACGACTTTATAACAGTCCCATAACAGGCATTATGCTCTAGGGAAATTAAACGATGAACAACAGTCGTTATACGCCAGTTGTGAAGGTAGTTACGGAAGGGTATAGGTTATCAACAGCTATCCTCTGGGCTTTCTTACTTAAAATTATCTTTTCTCTCTTCCACTTCACCAAAGATCATTTCAGTCATGTCATGCCAAGAAGAACACGCCCATGTAAACCATGTACACGCCTGTGTACATTTGAAGAAAAATAGGCATGTAACTGACTAATTGAAAAAGAAGAATTCCTAGGAGATACACGGTCAGAGGTAGAAGAACATGCCAGTGTATAGTGGCTCGTGTACATCAAGTTTCATGGTTTTTGGGATCTGTCCTGGGAGTTGCACAAGCATGGTACAGTGCTCTCCTCTTTATCCTACAAAAAGTAGAAGGTTTAACTTAATGGACGATGATATTCAAAACTACATAAGATTTATATGAACATCAAAATAAATGCCTATAATAAGAATGTATAATACAAATGAAATGCCCTGATACAAGCATCCTTGTTGGTATCTGAGGGCATAATTTTAACAATCTCCCACTTGCACTCATGCCAACCACTATGGTATCTTACACCCATCTTCTCAGGATGTTGATCTAGCATAGCTTCTGATATTGCTTGGTGAGTGGGTTAGCTAAGTTATACGCTGAGGCTATTTTCTAGATGGCTATGTCATCTCTTCCAATGATCTCTTGAAGGATGTGGTACCGCCATCAGATATTTTTGGATTTACTATGAGACCTTGCTTCCTTCGCCTGTGCTATAGCTCTATTATTGTCTCAATAAAGTGATAATGAGAACTCCACATTTGGATGTTGGAGCGTATTAAGAAACTTTAGAGTAATGATGAAGAGTTGGAGCAAGAAATGCAAAAGTTACAAGTAGGGGAGACTAGTGAGTTTAGGTTGAGAGAAGATGGAATCCTAGAGTTTCAAGGATGTGTTTGTGTTCCAGCAGATTCAGAGCTCAGGAAAGCTATCTTGGAAAAAGATCATTCTTTAGCTTATGTAGTTCATCCTGGAAGTACCAAGATGTATAGAACAATCAAGGAGAATTATTGGTGGTCAGGGATGAAAAGAGAGATAGCAGAGTTTGTTGCTAAGTGCTTAGTATGTCAACGGGTCAAGGCAGAGCACTAGAGATCTTCAAGACAATTGTAACCTTTTCCAATCCCAAAATGGAAGTGGGACCATGCAATAATGGATTTTATGATGGGTTTACCCTGAATAACTCGAGGTTTTGATGTAGTGTGGGTGATAATAGACAGACTAACAAAGTTAGTACATTTCTTAGCAGTGCGTACTAAGTACTCTTTGGAGAAATTGGAAAAGTTGGGCATTGATGAAGTAGTGAAGTGGCATGGAGTGCTAACCTCTATAGTTTCAAATCGAGGCCCCAGATTCACTTCCTATTTTTGGCTAAGATTTCAGGAGGCTCTAGGTACAACTTTGAAGTTTACCACTGCTTACCAACCTCAGACGGATTGTCAGTCCGAAAGACCAATTCAAACCCTTGAGGACATGTTGAGAGCTTGTGTTATAGATTTCCAAGAGAGTTGGGATCAACACCTAGCATTGGTGGAGTTCACCTACAACAATAGCTTTCAAGCAAGCATTGGTATGACTCCATATGAAGCTTCATATGGAAGGTAGTGTAGAACTCTTCTTTGTTGGGATAAAGTGGGAGAAAGGAAGCTTCAAAGTATGGAATTGATTAATTGAACTATTGAGAAAGTGAAAATGATTAAATATAGATTAAAAGTAGCTTAAGACCGCCAAAAGAGATATGATGATAACCGTAGAAGATTCTTGGAGTTTGAGTTTGGGGACAAAGTATTATTGAAAATCTCTCCATGGAAAGGGGTAATTTGGTTTCGAGGCAGGGGAAAGTTAAACCCCGGGTATATAGGCCAATTTTTGATACTAGAGAGGATTGGGCCACTAGAATATTATTTAGAAGATCCATAATGTCTTTCATGTGTCCATGTTGAAGAAGTATGTCCCCGATCCTTCTCATTATCTTGAGCCACCACTGGTGAACTTAAGAGGAAATGTGAAGTTTGATCTGCAACAAATGATGATTCTTGATCGCTAAGTGAAAACTCTTCGACGAAAGGTCACTGCTATGGTAAAAGTGGTTTGGAGGAATGATGTTGATTAAGAGGTTACTTGGGAGCCAGAAGGGGTGTTGAATAGAAGATATCCTCTTTTGTTTGAGGAGAGAGGTATGTGAAATTTCGAGGTTGAAATTTCTGTAAGGGGGTTAGAGTGTGGTACTTCAGTCTTCTTTTTGTATTTGTTATTGTTATCCTAGTTGTTTTAGTTGTTTTCCCATTGTCTTTGGTTTGGGGTTTCTTGCCAAGCATTTGGGAACATTTTGAGAGTAGTCTGTAGTGTGTGGGTTGTGCATAGACTACACAAAGCTTGTGCGAGCTGTGCACAGGCCGCACAACCCCTCCTGGAAGCTGTGCGGCCGTACAATGGGCTGCGCACCAATGGTCACACTCTGTAGTGTGTTGGTTATGCACAGACAGCACAAAGCTTGTGCGAGCTATGCACAGGCCGCACAACCCCTCCTGGAAGCTGTGTGGCCGTACAATGAGCTGCGCACCAATGGTCACACCCTTCTGCCTAGAGTGTGTGGGCACTGTCCAGGTCGCACATGAACCAGGACAAGCACAATTTTAGTATTTTTATACCGGTTTGAGTTCATTTTGCTCACCTTTCTTCCCCCAAAACCCTCCCATCCTCTCCTCCTCTCTTCTTCTAATATTCTTTGAAGTTTAAGGGCTGATTTTGGAGGGATTCTTGGGCTTGTTCTTGGATCATAGAGTTTGATCATCTCTTGACTCAAGGTAAGCTTCCTTCCTTACTTGTTTTTTACTTTGTTCTTTGGATGAGTATAGCTTGGGTTTGGTTGTGGACTCAAGCGGGAGCTTGATTCTTGTTCCTTTTCTTCTTCTTTCATGGTAAAGCTTGGGAGGAGTGTTTGTGTTGATTTTTATAACTTTGATATAGAGAAATCCTTGAACCCTCTTCTCTTTTGATTTCGGATTTATTGTAGCACCAAATCAACTTAGGTTTTCCTTTCTTTACTTGGTTGTTTTAAGGATTGTGAGAGATCTATTCTTGCTAGATCTTCTAGTTAGAGAGTTTAGAAAACCCTAGAAGAAATCATTTTCCCATTTTGAGCATTGCCTTTCCTTTCAATTGATCATGTTGTTGATGATGTTTGGTTATTTTTTTGGTTTGTTTAATTGCTTCTAGGAGGTGAAACTTCAAGCAAGGGGAAAGAGACGGTAAAAAAGTAACACCAGAGGTTTCTAGCTCGCCAAGTTTGTGAGTGGGATTTACTAAATTATGGACTATGAATCATGCATGTTTTTATTTATTTTTATTTTTTTATATTTAAGTTGCTTGCTTTTGAATGATAAACTCCTTATTACTAAATCTCTTCAAAAGTTTTACATGGAGTTTAAAAATCATGATGATTTATAATTTGGCTCATTTCATGATATTTATAAAGTATATATATTGTTTATGGTTCGGGAATCCTATGTTTTGAAATATATGTTTCAAATTGTGCATTTTTAGGAGATTTGATGTTCTTGTTATGATGACCAAAAAGGCATGTGTAAACCAAGCTGAATTTCATTGTGATGGTGCCATATTTGAAGTATATTTTCAAAGGATACTCTTGTATGATATTCTTGATGAAAATGGATTAAGTGAAAATGTTATAATCAAGTTATTCACTCTTGGAGTGAGAATTGCAATTGTGAACACTTGAGATATCTCAATGAGAATTATGCTATCATGTAGATGTATATATTGAGGCTCCGAGTTGGATTATTATTTAAATACTTTGATGGTGACATGAGAGCCGAGCTCCAGTACTTACTGCAGTAACAAGTGGACAGTTTCCAAGGGGTGACCTAGTTGAGGTGGCATGGAAAACTGTCAAACTGGGTATGCTATTTTAGGTGGGAGCTTAGAGCCCTGACTTGGATATAGTTGGGTTGTTTGGTGGCTCCAGAACTAACCAAGGCAATGGTTGGCAATGGAGTGTTTTTTTTTTGGCCATTTTGGATACTATTAATTATGGTGATTTGTTGATTTATTTGTTTATCAGCATTTTGGCATATGAAGCTATCGAAAAGAATGTGTGAATATTGGATTCCAGAATTTTTTGGATTTCTTGATGATTTCAAAGGAATTTAATTTGCATTTATTAAGAAAGCTTATATTCTTATGTTATATTTGTTATTTAAAGTACTTTTATCGTTATTAAGAGTTGAAACATTTTTATGGTATCTTACTTTCATTTGATCTTGCTTGAGTTATAGTCCCATGTTTAGCCCTCACTGAGTAACCTAGTTACTCACCCCGTCTTTCTTTCTCCCAGATAATAGCACAGCATAAGGGTGAAGGCGTGAAGTACTTGGCAAGAGTTGTGTTTGTATTCATATTTTGAGTTGTGTTTGTTGCTTTATTTCCTTGGCATATATCATCGGGGATCTACTATGTGTTGTAGAACCCTATTATGTCTTTCCTTATTGGAATACCTTTGTATGTTAGTCTGATCTATGTTATGTATGAGAGGTATACTATGTGTTTTTGGGCTTGTTGTTGTTGTTGTTGTTGTTGTTGTTGTTGTTGGTGGTGGTGGTGGTGGTGGTGGTGGTGGTGTTATCATTATCATAAGGTGGGTACTTATGTTCCTTACCTCAGTGTCAATTTAATGAACATGGGTAGGATGATTGATGTATGCATTTATTATTGAGTTATTCCTTATGATTATAGATGTATTGTACAGGGAACGGGTTAGCCTCATGACGATCTAGGGTTGAGGTAGTGTTGGGCCTTCCCTAGGTTGTCGTGGCGGTATGTCACATGTGGGACCCGCGGGATGGGGCATGTCCCATTAGGCTTCATAACAACATTCCTAAGAACTTGATCATCATGTGCTGAACCCTCACATCCAAATAAGAAGTACATAAGTTGCATGTCTTGACTGCAAATGCCGAGTACATTGGCAGTGCTTTCAAATTTTCTTGTTCAATATCTTGGTCGATCAACTTTAGGAACATCTAGTAGGACATGTGTTCAGTTTAGTGCTCAAAGACAATTTTACATGAGGGAAAAAAACATGTTATTACTTGCAACTCATCCACTGAAGTATGAAAAATAAAAAAAATAAAAACCTACAGACTTGAGCAATTACCTTATATTTCTCAGGACTAATTTAGGCTTCTTTAGAAGGGCACCATGGTAATGAATAATTGATTTAAAAAATGTATAGAAATTCCAACTAACTATTCCAATAGATTGAACAAAATCAAATTTGATTATACTATTTTTAACATTGTGTGCTTCAATATTCAAAAACATCATAACTATCTCCTCAACCAAGGTATTTCACGTTCCTCATACCTCACAAATAGTTGTTAGCAATTGACATAAACTATGAAAAGAACATTAATCCATGAGTATTTTTACCAATGCACTTAATATAGCTTTCATAAACCATACAATTTAAGTATTCATACTATCTATTGTGCCTTACAAACAATAACTTAATCTCATATTTAGCTATTCTATTTCTATCTTTTAGTTGCCTTTTTTTTTTTGGCACATGCAATTATTATCATGTTTAGGATATAGAAATAAAATCATAAATTATGTCATATAGTCGAATGACAGGGGCCCGAAAGTGCACGGGTTGTCGAAGTAATAAAATACCCCGGTGAGTGGGTAGTGGAATCCACAGGGAATAAGTACTTAAGATACAAGATTTCACTATTTAGCTATCGCGTTGTGTGGAAAGAAATCGGTGAGTGAGTGCGAAAACAATTGGTAAAATCAATAATTAAAAGAGAAGTGTGGAAGATGAGAGAGTGCCAGTAAGAGTAAAAGAGTAGGACTAGCTATGGGAAAAGATGGGTATCCGGACAAGCTACCCCTAGGACTTATGCTTCTAGTGCAAGACCTTCCTATTGATGTTAATTGAGTTGAGGAAATCCTTAAATACACGGTCCCAAACCTAAGGTCAACCGTGACTAATCCCAACACTATGTTTCGGTCATTAGGTTTCACTACGACCCTTGACTCTCGTTGACCTGTCAACTAAGCCCTAGGGGAGTCTATCTACCTAAGCCTCACACTATGTGGAATTGCCTTAAGTTCTAGGGACTCCTAGTGATTAACCCTGTTCCTATGTATAGTTCTAACCCTTTGGTCCAGGTGAGAGAACCCTAGCCTAAATGAAGTCCCGGTGCTAAGATTCACTTCAACCCTATACTTTGGTATTTGTGCAATAAAGTCCTAGAGGAGTTTATCGCCTAGCACCTAACTCTATCTCGACCGCGAATAAATCATGGAACATGGAGGTAGGGAGAATCACGTCGGAGGGGAAAGGGGACGTTCCGCTACCTCACGACTCACCCTCTCAACCCTCTTCAACCCTAAGCAGTCTAATCCTATAGGAGTTGTCACATCTCCAAAGGATAACCTAGATTGTTCTCAACCCTAATGTCACGGCTAAGGGAAAACAATAATAAAAAAAAAGAATTAAAGATTGAAACTCAACTTTATTCATCAATTATGGAAAAGCATAATAGCAATATCAAAGAAACATAATAATTCTAGGGTTTACAAGTCCGAATACCCACAAAGGGTGTAGCTCCTCATGGAGCTACACAAATCCATACAAATAATAATAAGAACACAATTTGAATGCATAGATGAAACCCCTTGTGTGCGATGTGGCCGTGGTCTTGTGCCACTGTCGGACGTTGATGTCGACGCCGATGATGCGCTTCAAGCCTTCACGAAGTCCTCTCCAAACCCTAGCCGCGTCTCTCCAGAAGTTATGGCAAATAAGAACCAAAAAGACCCCAAAACAGTCTCCAAAATGGGCTTTTATAATGTTGAGTCGCGGCTTTAAAATTGAACTTATCGGGATTTCACACGGCCGTGTGGAATTTCCACATAGCCATGTGAACTCTCTGGTTTTCTGAATTTCCGCCGAAAATGAACAGTAGCTTGCGACAGTGTTTTGCTACAGTAACTCACCGAAAATGCTCCCGAATTCGTCGTTCTTCATCGAGGTCGTTGAATTGGGCACACAATCAACGGTAGATCGTGCCAATTGCTTCAGATCTCCTAATTGGTGAAGTTCTCCTTGTTAGCACGAGCTAGATTTATTGTGAATGTGACTGCCTTTGTGGCCCTCCAAAGGAGGTTGGCACACACTCACAAGTCTATGCCCATGCCTTGCTCCTTGCTTAGTGCGAGAATCTCCCCAACAACGGCAAACACGATCTAACTTTGTTCCTTTTCTCCAACTTATCTTCACAACCCTACAATGCACAAAAGTAAACAAATGCACACTTTTTAGTGAAAAAATCTGATTAAATCAATGCTCACTGCAAGATAATAACACTGCGCATTACTATAACACGAGCACTTATCATGGAAGCTGTTCAATCTTGTCCATCTTATTCGTTGATATACAATATCTTGAAATAATAGGAAGAAAAGAGTTTAGGGTAAAAGAGCAAATTAATTTTTTTTTTTATCTTATCCTACCTATTTCTATCTCAACCCTCTCCATAAGATTAATTATCAAGTTATGAGTAAGCTAAAGTAGGTCAATAATATGAAGCTAACCTAGTGATTAACCAAACAAATGATAAAGAGTATGATATGATACTTTCTTACGTCCACCAAACCTACCCATAATGTTACTAAAGAAATGAACCCCATGTGGTTGTGCAACCACAACCTTTAAAAATGGTGCCTAGAGTATTCTCTAGGAATAAGAAACAGATAGCAATCTTAAAATCCATTATGACAGAGTAGTTAAAAATCCTAAGAACTGGTCAATGGTTTTGCTTTATTAAGGACATACAACCATATTCAGATAAGTATTGGAAGAAAACACAATTTAAATTTCCTAGACTAACCATCCAAGGCTGAAACAAAAGCTTAATATGTATATTGTGTTGACACGACCCCTTGCGTGTATCCCGCAAGTGCACAGGCTTGTCGAAGTAATAAATTTCTCCTGGTGAGTGGGTAGTCGAATCCATTGGGAATAGGGACTTAAGACACGAGGCTTCACTAATTAGCTAAGTAATGTACGGTGGGTGTGAAGAGAATTAATGAGTGAATATGAAAGTAGTATAAAGTAGTAAGATGGAAGGTAAAAAAGTGCAAGAACGAGTAAATAGAGAAGGACTAGCAATGAATGAAATAGGGTACCCAAACAAACTACCCCTAGGACTTATGCTTCTAGTGCAAGACTATGCTATTATACTTTCCTATTAATGTTAATTGAGTTGAGGATATCATTAAACACATGTTTCCAAACCTAAGGTCAACCGTGACTAACCCCAACACTATGCAACGGCATTAGGTTTTCACTATGACTCTTGACTCTCGTTGACCTGTCAACTAAGGTCTAGAGGAGTACGTCTTCCTAAGCCTCACACTACATGGGATTGCTTTAAGTTCTAGGGAATCCTAGTGATAAAACCAGTTCCTATGTATAGTTCTAACCCTTTGGTCCAGGTGGAAGAACCATAGTCTAAATTAAGCCCCAGCACTAGGATTCACTTCAACCCCTTCACTCTGTTGCTTGCGCAAGTAAGTCCCAAGAGAGTTCCTGTCGTAGCACTTCACTCTATCTCAACCGCTAAGAAATCATGGAATATGAATTTAGGAAGAATCAAACTGAAGGGGAAAGGGGACGTTCCGCTACCTCACGACTCACTCTCTCAACCCTCTCCAATCTTAAGTAGTCTAACCCTATAGGAGTTGTCACACCTCCAAAGGATAACCTAGATTTTCTCAACCCTAGTGTCACGGCTAAGGGAAAACAATTGCAAGAGATAATTAAAATTGAAACTCGAATTTATTCATCAATAATGGAAAAACATAATATCAATGTCATAGAAACATAATAATCCGAGGGTTTACAAGTCCGAATACCAACGAGGGGTTTAGCTCCTCATGGAGCTATAAAAGTTCATCAAAGAATGAAAGAAAGCACAAATTAAAGGCATTGATGAAAACCCCCTTTCGTATGGTGTGGCCGTTGTCTTGGGCGGTCGCCTGACGTCGATGATGATGCCGATGACGCGCTCCGAACCTCCACAAAGTCCTCTCCGAAACCCTAGCCACCCTCTCCATAAGTTGAGGAGAAAGATAGGTCAAAAGATGTGTGAAAAGTCTCCAAATCGGGCTTTTATAATGTTGAGTCACGGCTTTAAAATCGGACTTATCGGGATTTCACACGGCCATGTGAACTCTCTGGTTTTCTGAAGTTTGGCTGAAAGTGAACAGTAGCTTGCTACAATGTTTTCCTATTGTAACTTGCTACATTACTGCTACAGTACTCGCCGAAACGCTCCCGAATTCGTTGTTCTTCATCGAGGCCATTGAATTGGGCACACAATTAATGGTAGATCGTGCCAATTGCTTCAAATCTCCTTCTTGGTGAAGTTCTCCTAAGCTACACGAGTTAGACTTATTGTGAATGTGACTGCCTTTGTGCTCCTCCATAGGAGGTTGGCACACACTCACAAGTCTAGGCTCGTGCCTTGTTCCTTGATTAGTCCGAAAACTCCCCAACAACGGCGAACACGATCTAACTTCATTCCTTTTCTCCAAATTAGCTCCACAAACCTACAATGCACAAAAGCACATAAATGCACACAATTTAGTGATAAAATCTGATAAAAGATATGCTCATTGTAAGATAATAGCGCTTTGCGGTACTATAACACAAGCACTTATCATGTGTACAAATTTTGAGAACAATAACAAGGCTGAAGAACACAATATTATGCAATAGGTGGGAATTTTGTTTGACTGCACATGGTGCAAAGGTTGAGAACTTGATATGTTAGTTGTCTCTTTTACCTCTTGTTTCTTATTTCACTTCATTACCAATTATTTATAATCATTTTCTTTCTTTATTTTCAAAATTCTGTGTACATGAATTACATGGGCATGGTGAATGAGTAACCATTGGTCTAGGGAGTGTTCCTAACACAAAGCAAATTAAGAATTTATAAAGAACATATGGTTGTAATTCTTGCACTACAAGAAAATTAGTCTTTAGAAACAACATTTTTCGTTGGTATTCCGTTGCTAATTCAGTTTAGCAACAGATTAGAAATGGAATTTATCTTTTTCGAAACCCCTTGTTTCTAATTTAAATAGAAACGAAAAATGTTCCAAAAAAAATTCATGATACACTTAATATTAATTTAGGGAGAGTTTGGTCCCCAGTAACTTTTGAATAACCATTCTATTATCTAATGGAAATAAATTGCAGGCTCGCCATGGCTACTTAATATAAAATCAGGGTGATAAAAAATGGTTCCTGCTCAAAATTTGATTTTAAACCTTTGGATCAAAACTAAGTATTAATACAGGTATAGTTCAAGCACCAAAAGTGCACTTACACAACCTAAGTATTAATCAAGCTAGACCAGATCATAACAAAATTGGGATAAAGCATTTCACTTAAAAAATCAAATTGGAATTCCAAAATCTTATTCCAAACATCATCAAACACATCTTTAATGACAAAATGAGATTTTCAAAACAAATGGCACATTACTGATGAAGCATTGTAGAGGTAGGTTTCAACTTTATTCATATATTTCTTGTATTTGTTAAACCTTCTAATAAATATGCAAGATGAAACTTTAAAATATATATAAAGAAAAATAAAATAAAAAATTGTAGATAAAAATATTAAAATATATTTATTTATAAAAGCAACCGCTAACGATTCAGTCAAAAGTATTATTTAAAAGTACACGCCACAACAAAGACAAACATTAAATTAAAACATTGGATACTAATCCTCGATGTATAAATAAAAGCTTCTCGAAAGTGACTAAAATTATTGTTCATTAGGTGACATACTTCCATTATTATTTGTAGTTAATGAAAACAAAAACTATATCTTCACATAAAACAAAATTCAAAAGCATGTTCTGATTAAGAAATGCATTATTGGTTGTATGATGCACATAAATTATAAGACTAAGACTACTTGAACAAAGTTTCATTAAAGTTCATTAAAAGATAATGAAAAGATTGACAATGAAAAGAATGGAGAGAGAATTAATCGTTATAAACTTCAACATTAATTAATGAAAAACCACACGGATTTAATGTTTCAAACTGCAAAATGATCACCAAATTTTAAGCTTCTGAAAGGAATCATCAATCATAGAATTCGATATAATGTAGCACAATGTAGTCATTAACTCGTAAATAAGTTGAATTGAAGCATAGAAATCATTTGAATGAAATATTTTAAAGAATTAACATGAATCCAATGCAGCAAAATGCATGTGTTAACTCAAAACTAGACTGAATTAAAAATAACCCTAATCTTATTCTTTTGGAAAAAAATTCTTGATTGTAACCTGCTTGACAACAAATTGATAATTAAAATTAAGTTTATGTAAGCAATTGTTCATCATACACATCAGAAAACAACAGTCCAACACAAAAAATATTCAATCAAAAGTAACAAAGTACATTCAATAACTCAAGAACAAATTCTTGCAAAGAATATTGCAAAGTAAGTAAAGCATTTAACATTAGGTTGGAACTTCAAAATCCAACAAAGAGGAATATTGTTCCACATTGCAAAACTTAAAACCAATCTCACTACCAATGCTAACCTCTTTGCTGCCAATTGTTACAGATAACTCTAGTAAAGGTGTGGTTGTCAAACCAATGCTAGTGGTGATGACTGCATGGCATCAAACCTTCTATTATATAAAAAATAGTAAGATATACAACAAAGAACAAATGCAATTAACTAGAGATTATTAAAAAAAAACCATAATTCACACCAAAAAAATTACACCGCCCAAAAAACAACTTGACAGCTCAAGAATTTGATGATTGACAAACTAAAACACAACATTTACAATCTAGAGACACCAACTCCATTCACTTGCATATACATAAGGTAGCATCATGACAAACTCACACTCACAACAAACACTACTAAAGTCTTAAGACACACACACACAACCAAGGACAAACCCATATATCAAAGGAAAACCTAACGCTAACATGAAACCCTAAAAAAAGAAGAAGAAAACCCGAAAACCTAACACTAATCCAAACCCCTAACAAAGGAAAAGGAAACAAGAAGGTAAGAATGAAAAGACCACAGCAAGACAAGACGAAGAAGAACCACAGATCATAGAAATTAGAATAGAAGCAAAACCTTGAGGGTAGAGGAACAGATGGTGGGGGAGAAGCGAAGGCGACGGAGGTGATCCAAAGCAGAGAAATGCCGGAACTTCTCACGACCACCCGACCTAATCGAGCACCAGCCCAGCGAGAAAGAAGAAAGGGCCAAAATGGGTGAGAGAAGAGGGAGCGAGAGAGAAGAAAAGGGTCAAAAATGAAGGAGAGAGAGAGAGAGAGAGAGAGAGAGAGAGGTTATATATATATATATATATATATAAGTTTAATTGCAATGGTTATTTAATTGGTTTTTTCCATATAACCCCTCAAAGGTTAATTTTAATAATTTTTTTTTATAAACATATATTTATAAATACAAATTTATTAAAAAAAGTATATAAAATCTTAAATATATATTATTAATAACGTATAATATTTAATAATATTTAAATAAAATATTAATTTTTAATCCGTTTCAAAACAGATTGGAAACGGAAATTTTCTAATATTTAACAATGTTTAAATAAAATATTAATTTTCAAATCCGTTTCTAGTCCCTTTCTATTATAAACGGATTAGGAACGGATATTTTTTAAAATTTAATAATGTTTAAATAAAATATTTATTTTTAAATCCGATTCCAATCCTTTCTATTAGAAAGGATTGGAAACGGATTTAAAAATTAATATTTTATTTAAATATTAGAAAGGATTAGAAACGGATATTTTCTGATATTTAATAATGTTTAAATAAAATATTAATTTTCAAATCCGTTTCTAGTCCCTTTCTATTAAAAGCGGATTAGGAATGGATATTTATTAATATTTAATAATGTTTAAATCAATTTCTTGCCCCTTTACTTTAGAAACGGATTAAAAATGTATATTTTCTAATATTTAATAATATTTAAATAAAATATTAATTTTTAAATCCGTTTAATAATCTTTAAATAAAATATTAATTTTGAAATCTTTTTCTAGTCCCTTTATTATTTTTAAAATTTAATAATGTTTAAAAAAAATATTTATTTTGAAATCTATTTCTAGTCTCTTTCTATTAGAAAGGAATTAGAAACGAATATTTTCTAATATTTAATAATTTTTAAATAAAATTTTAATTTTCAAATCCGTTTCTAGTCCCTTTCTATTATAAACGAATTAGGAACGGATATTTTTTAAAATTTAATAATGTTTAAATAAAATATTTATTTTTAAATCTATTTCAATTTAAAAATAAATATTTTATTTAAACATTACAAAGGATTAGAAATGGATATTTTCTGATATTTAACAATGTTTAAATAAAATATTAATTTTCAAATCCGTTTGTAGTCCCTTTCTATTAAAAGATGATTAGGAATGGATATTTATTAACATTTAATAATGTTTAAATCCATTTCTAGTCCCTTGGAAACGTATTAGAAATGGATATTTTGTAATATTTAATAATATTAAAATAAAATATTAATTTTTAAATCCGTTTAATAACGTTTAAATAAAATATTAATTTTGAAATCCGTTTCTAGTCCCTTTCTACTAGAAAGTGATTAGGAACGGATATTTTTTAAAATTTAATAATGTTTAAACAAAATATTTATTTTGAAATCCGTTTCTAGTATCATTTTATTAGAAAGAATTAGAAACGGATATTTTCTAATATTTAATAATGTTTAAATAAAATTTTAATTTTCAAGCCTTTTCTAGTCCCTTTCTATTATAAACGGATTAGGAACTAATATTTTTAAAAATTTAATAATGTTTAAATAAAATATTTATTTTTGAATCAGTTTCTAGTCCCTATACTTTAGAAACTGATTAGAAACAGATATTTTCTAATATTTAATAATATTTAAATAAAATATTAATTTTTAAATCCGTTTCTATTCACTTTCTATTAGAAAGGATTAGAAACGGATATTTTTTAAAATTTAATAATATTTAAATAAAATATTTTTTTAAATCCATTTCTAGTACCTTTCTATTAGAAAAGGATTAGAAACGGATACTTTCTAATATTTAATAATATTTAATAAAATATTAATTTTTAAATCCGTTTCTAATTCTTTTACATTAGAAACGGATTATGAATGGATATTTTTTAAAATTTAATAATGTTTAAATAAAATATTTAGTTTTAAATCCGTTTCTAGTCTCTTGCTATTAAAAATGGATTAAAAATGGATATTTTCTAATATTTAACTATGTTTAAATAAAATATTATTTTTTAAATCTGTTTCTAGTCCTTTTCTATTAGAAACGTATTAGGAATGAATATTTTTAAAATTTAATAATGCTTAAATAAAATATTTATTTTTAAATACTTTTTTTAGAAAGTGATTAAAAACGGAGATTTTCTAATATTTAATAATATTTAAATAAAATATTAATTTTTAAATCCATTTCCAGTTCGTTTCTAATAGAAAGGGATTAGGAATCTAGTCAAAAATGGATTAGGAATGGATAGTTTTTAAAATTTTGATAAATCATATTTTTAAATGCTTGTTTAGAAGTCATTGTTATTAAAATTATATTTAAAACGATTGTTATTCTTTGCTAAACTGTTGCAATTATAAACAGAATAAAATCTGTTTCTAATATTTTGTTTTTAAATAGTAACTTTCTTGTAGTGTTGGGACCTATACTAAGGGGGCTCAGATTAAAGAGGGAAAAAAAATTAAATAGAAAGAATATTTGCCAGTTCATTGGCATCAAAATTTGAATTGCCTTGATATTGTTTCTAGATAGAATAAAAAGATTCTGAAAGTAGCATACTACATAAGATTAATGAATAATTATGTCCAATTCCCATATCACTGATCTGAGACATTATTGAAGCAAGTTAACTAGATTGCTCAAAATAGGCAATGCGCGCATAGTATTTCCAATAACCAATGTACTTACTATCATTCCAAATAGCCAATGTGCTTAGAGTCACCAACGAACTTGAGATAAGAATAGCAAGGGTAAGTTTTCCTATATAATCCCTATATGTTTAATGGTATATTTCCAAATTGTGATGCTGTCATGCACCTATATTTATGCACAATTCATCACCCATAAGCATATGGCCCTTAGGCGTTCTAGTCCACCATTTTTAAAAAACCGTTGTATAATTCATTCAATCCCAAACTTAACTAACAGATTACAGCCTGAAATTGATTTGAACACAACCTAAAACTCGATACACAATTTGATTTTGAAGAAAAAAAACTCCAAACAGGCAAAAAACATCAGAATATTCAACAACTTTCATAAATTTTAGTTGCCATTATAGGATAAACATCAGAGTTCCATGTTAACAAAATGTATTGTCAAAAATAACAAGGTTATATCTTGCAGACTTTAAAATGGTGATGCATGAGAATATGAGTAGAGATGGGTCTTTATATCATTCCAATGCAGTTCCAATACAGTCATACAATAGACAACTGTAAAGATCATATATTGACCCACATCACAAATCTCTGAAATTATAACTTATATGTTTCTGCAGAACTAAAAATCCATACTTCAAAGTTTATTTTCCTCATTAAACTATATATTCCCCATAAAATAATAAAAACTTGAAACTTTAGGCTATTGTTTAGAGCCATTGTCTACCTCAAAGAACAAGATAAAGAAAACAATCTTTGGAAGTTTTGATCTGTTCTGATGGTGAGAGGCCTCAATCACGATCACCCAACAAAACAATCTCTATTTTTTTAATAAGAATAAACTCATTAAATCCCAACCATCTACTTTAAAAATAAGCACAAAAAAGTGAAGAAAAATATAAACTAGTCTAGTTCTTTTTGGATTGAGAGGCTTCAATCACCCAAGCCAAGTTCACTCATAATTCCTTTTTTTTGGATGAATGATATGGATTCCTCTTTTGGATGAGCAAGAGATATAAATCTGTTTGTGATTTCACCTTTGGATGGGTGAGGGAAGGATTCCATCACATGAGAGTATTTATTAGGGTGAGAGGCGAGAGACAATTCTATCCTAGATTTCATTGGAGGAAGGAGATAGGATATGATATAAACAAAGGGTAAATATGTAAATTCCGGGGTGGGGGAATGATCATTGCCCCTTGGGGAATCATTACCGCTAATGGATATCCATCTGTAGTGATTCTCCCAAGGGGGAATAATAATTGGAATCCAAATGTGCCCTTATAGTAAAATGATAATCCTATATCCAAAGAATCATAGGAATCAACATCAACATCACAATAATCCAAACTAATATCACATTGTTTTGCCTTGCTGCCCTATTTTGTAGGTAGAGTTTTGCTTACACAATTTAAAAACAGAGACACACTAACGTGGTTTCGCATGAAAATCAATTTTCTTATGCTCAATATACATCTTAACTGTCTTCCCATAGGTAGTCAAGGCCAACATATCAAACATGCTTTTATCATCAAACAAAAATACCTTCAACTCAGCAGACTTATAACATATGGCGCAGAATGGCGGCCATCACAATTAACAGTTTTGTACCATCATGGTCACCTACATACATAAAGCTAACATTGCAAACAAATAAATACAAAGGCGTTTTAAATGGCGGTGATAATACTGAATAACTGCGAAAAGTATACAAATACAGGGACAATAAAAGAATAAGCAGCACTAATGGAAGTTGGTCAATTACTACATAGCAATGGAAAATGAGACAAATCCTCAAAAATAAAATAAAATGTCAATCCACCTATCATAAAGAAAAGAAGAATCATCAAGTGAGGTAAACAACCAATGGATCCACAATCATTCAGCATTTGATAAATCATATCCAGAGGTGATGACAGTGGAACATCAGTCACACATGAGCAAGTTCAAGCAAACAGTGTAGGATTATGGGTCATCAGTTCTTGAAAAACTAACCAGCCTTTGTTGTGAAATTAGAAGTAGATGGCCCTCTTTTTTTCTTCTTTCATTTTGGAGATTATGCACAGTTTGCATTTGTCTAACTCTAGAGAGAAAATAGGCAGAGAAAACTAAAGTAAAGTGCTCTAGACAACTTATAGGTAAGTAAAATTATGTCAGTCTATATTCTTCAGTGCCCTGAAATCATTTGCCAGTGATGAGACCTATGGATGTAAGATGAATTTAAAATGAAAAGAATAATAAAGAAAAAAGAAATTTGTATGATTGCATAGGAAAATTAAAACTGAATCATTGACATACTATATTTGGTAAAATATGCCAGAAAATTGAAACTAAAATCAAAGACTTATCCCATCGAAGATAAAATTGTTGACTCTTTTAAAGCTTTGTTCTTTTCCTTGTCTAGTTGTTTGGATTTGTCACTTGTGGACAGTGAAAAAGGATTTAGTCAAAAATACCGTGTGCATATGTACAATTAGCTTTTTAATCTGTCAAAAATAATTATAACCATTTTCCTTGAATTTTTCGCTCAAATTACAAACAGGAGCATCTTCCCACCAGGCTGGGGTGATGTTCCATTTAAAAGTTAAAAGACAAAATACCTTTCGGTTAAATTGCATTCTTTCTATTTCTGACTTTAGTTGTGTACTCGCAATTACTAGTTGGAAGAAATCCATCTCATTCTCGTTCAAACTTCCCATTTCTTTTTTTAAACAATTTGTTAGAATATTGAACAGCCAAAGTAATAGAGTGCTCCTAAAGTTGAAATAAAATTTATTTCTCTTCATTAAGAAAGGTTCAATAAATATCACAATGCCCTCATATCTGAAAGGTTCAATAAATATCACAATGCCCCTCATATCTATAATTTACCCTAAGACATATCAAAAGCTCCTCACCCTTTACAGGTTTTACTTTCAGCAAGATATTCAATAAGTAATTCTTGGTTTATGAATCCTAAAACAGATACGATAAGTGTGAGCCCCACCCCTTATTTTAATCATAGCCATTGATTTTTTTTTTAATCCTATCCTTTGATATTTATTAATCCTAGCCATTGATTTTCTTTTCAGTTTCAAAACCCTCACAATCTCTTCACCTCCTTCAGATTTAGATCGCCATTAGAAAAAGAGAAAACCTTAGTCTCATCTCTTTCTCTCCATGTTTGCGTGTGGTGTCTGCGGTGAGGACGGGAAAAGGGTCTCGTCACCAGCGTTTCGTTTCATTATTATTTTGAGGTAAGGTTTTGATTGATGCTCTTTCTTATGATTGTTGTGACATGATACTAGTTAGGGTTAGAGTTTGGTGAGGATGTTGATTTGATATAATTTGAGGAAAAGATTTAGAAATTTCTGCTAGCATAGCAAAACCCCTGTTCGATTTTAGAGGTCTTAGAGGTCAAATTTGGAGAAGAGTAGAATAAGAAACTTGTTGAATTCAACCTTGGCTAAGTTCCTACAAAATTTTAGAAGTTTTACATAAGTATCCTGTAAATTATAAGTTTTAGACGGAGGTGATGCGGACAGAATTTCTGTGCAGCCCTTGAACAGTTTTTGATTAATTTCATGATTATATGTTTGGATGTAGATTTAGATTTATATAATAAAGTTATGGATTAATTTTTCAGGAAGTCACCAAACTTTGACATATTATCACTTCGGTCATCCAACTTCAAAATATATCAAAGTGATCACTCAAATTCTAATTCATATCACCAGGTAGTCACCCGTGGCTTTACAACGCAAATTAGTTTATGTGGCCGTCAGAAAAACTGAGATGGCTTTTTTAATCCACATCATCACGCTTACGTGGCAGCTAAAGATGGGATTAAGACACGTGGAATGGGATTAAGACACATGGCGAGAACATCAACACCTTTCCCCTTTGTTCTTCTTTTTCTTTCTTCTTCTTCACATTGTTCTTATTCTTCTTCCCACCATTATTCGCTTTCTTCTGCTTGCCGCGCATTTTCTGAAGAGGTTTAGCGTGGAGTGGACTGTCTTTAACGGTGATCGGAAGGAAGCAAAGAAAGGGTTTAGTCACACACTATGTCATCAACTGGGAGATTCGACAAGCCGGGGGAGCCGGCGGAGTATTGTAAGGAAACCCAAGCTTTACTTATGGTTTCTTCCACCTTTTTGGTTTTGTATCATTGCATTCCTTTATAGATTATCAATTAGGGTTTGAAAACTTTTAGGGTTTTTACTTTTAGTGTGGATCTTGTACTAAATGTTGGTTTTTATTGTTTGTTTCGTGTTGTCCAAGTGTTAAATTAGAAATTGTTGTTGAAGGGGACACTAAGCAAACATAATATGCACAATATTCTCATAGTGTCTCCTTCTTGTGGTCCCAAGTAGCCTATAACTTGAAAAAAGTCACCCAAAAGTTATAAATGTCATTCCACTTGGTAGTTTTTTATGCTCAATCTCCATGTGACACCAACTGCTTTTATACATTCAACAGTGATTTTTTTTTTTATGATTAATCTTGTTCTAATGCAAATGAATTTCAGATTGTGTTATCTATATCATTCTTACATGTTGTTGTTTGTATTATAGTGGAATAAATAAATGCAATATTATTGAAAACATGCTTGTATTACATTTGATTATATAACTTCAGTGGTAATTTTGCTTAGGTTCTTTTGTGTTTTTTATTTTGATGAGTTCACCTACAATGTCAGAACTTTAAGAGGAATGGGGGTTAGTTTTAGGTGTTTGTGCTCCTAATTCTTATTATTGCTCTTACAGTTAGGTCATGACAGTTAAATATAAAACTTGTGTGCTTTATTTCAGTACCAATAGGAGAGCTTTTCACCATTAAGATGCATTACATAATGGGTGGTGATAAACGCCTAATTGTACATATTATTTACATATGTTTGGCTATAAATCGAGTATTTTTATATGTGTGGATGCCCGTTTTCGGTCTGAATTGGTTTATTTCATGTTACAGGTACAAAAGATACCGTGGGGAGCTCGACAACGAGATTTTAGAAGAAATCGGTAGGAAAAAGACCATTTTTGAGCCTGGTACTGTAGCAGCACTGTAGCACGAAAACTTGGAGAAACGGTCAAGTCTAGAATTCTATGTGGGCACTCATACGGGCGCATAAATGGCCGCATAGAATCTAGTAGCATTTTACTGTAGCAGAGTTATTGTAGCACTCCACTGCAGCAACTTACACAAAATTCGGTGAGCTACAATGCCCGTATGCTGACCACATGCCAGGCCGCATGGCATCCCGAGGATAGCGTTTGAAGGGTTTTGTTCTTATTTTTCTTAAGAGAGAAGCCCTAGTCGTGAGCCTAATTGCCACCATCTTCAAATCGGAGCTAGGAGCAGCCGTTGGAGGCCATTTCCGGGGAGAGAACGACGAGGAGAGCAACATAGGACGAGATCCACCTTCTTGATCCACACTTCAGAGGAAGATTGACAAGGGAAGCCACTCTTTGGGTGGCGTCTTTGGAAGCATCATTCGGCCTCTATCTTTTGAGGGAGTGTTCTCTTTGTATTATTTGGTTGTTTCCATGTATTTTCTTGAGTATTTTGTATCCATGAGCAACTAAAACCCCAAGGTCACCGAATGTAGGTGAACCTTGGGGGTGTACTTGTGTAGAATGCTTGCTTAACTTGTTTTATGCATTTGGGACATGTTTGTTAACCTTGTTTGGTGTATTTGATTGCTTGGTATACATGAGAACTCGGTATATCAATTTCTAGACAATGCTAGGAAGCATGACCATTGCCTTAGTATTAGGCTCACCAAGCTTAGTAGGGATACATGTATGAATACGCCGTGACCATCGGGTATTTGTACCCCTCCAATTGTTAGGGTTGACCTTGATTGTGTCTTGGCCTTAGCTTGAGAAACCTATCACTCTCATTGCGATCGTGCGAGGATTCGAGCGGGAGGAATTCCGTACTCGATACTTGTATCGGATTAGGGACCAATTTCCGTAACCATCGGGTTAGTCTAATTTAGGGTACCTCGGTCCAAACTGCCCATTTGCATGCTAGTTAGGATAACCTTCACTTTAGTAGCCCCCTTGGGAATCCTCATCCGTAACCCTTTCCTTGTACTGTTTTACCCTCCGATTATTGCCTCCGCCTTAGAGCATTTCATTAGCATTTTGATTGTGTTTTTATTTTCCTTTTCACAACACTTGAATTGATCGGCCAAACAATCATACAAAGAGGAAGTAAGGGTAGATTCTCGGGCCCTTGGGAATACGACCCCCTCGTGCTTCTCGAAGGGTATTACTTGGTGACCCCGTTCACTTGGGGGACACGCATCAAGTTTTTGGCCCCGTTGCCGGGGAACCACGAGAAATATCGGGAAACTTAGAGTTGGTTGTTTTGGCCACTGTTTTGTTTCGTGTTTTTCATCCTTGTATATATTTCACCATTATCTCATTTGCATTTTTATTTTCTTGTTTTTCCTCAATTTCTATGTCTTGACTCTTGTTGTATATTTTTTATCATTTTCGTAATTGCATAACCTTTTCCTTTTCTCTGTGGATTATGGCTTGGACTGACACTTGGACTGGTAATTGCTACTCGCAGGATCAATATTTTGTCCCTTTAGATGCGCCACTCGGGTTAGGTGAGTTATGTTTCAACGATGATCGTTGGGTGAAACAGTACGTTGGTGACGTGGCCAATGCAACTTTTGATAATCTAGGGTCTCGAGTATTTTTTAGGCTGTATCTGGAATCTAGTGGGGAGCATTCAGTGGTAGAAACTTGTACACTAAATCTTCAGCCTGGAATTCCGAGTAATGAGCCACGAAGAGATTGTGGCTTTCCTACGGAGTCATTAAAGCTAGCTGAGGTAGAGATAGATCACAATTGGGCCAATAGTTCAGAGGAGACAACTCATGTATCGGGGAATGATGCGATTTAGGATTGAAAACGAGGTTTAGTGCGCGGAAGATGTTTCGAACGGTAATAGCTCGTCAGAAGGGGAATATAGTGACACTGAACAGGCTGATATTATGGGAGGCAAAAGTCATCGATCGAGGACCCCTCAGAATTGGATTTAAAACCTCTCCCTCAACATCTGGAGTATGCTTTCTTGGACGAAGGATCCAAACTTCCGGTAATTGTTGCTGCAGACCTAACAGCTTAGCAGAAAGAGAGGCTATTAAGTGTACTGAAGAAACACAAAAGGGCTATTGCTTTGAAAATTTCTGATATTAGAGGAATTAGCCCGTCTTTCTGCACACATAAGATTCTCATGGAAGATAATCACCAACCCAAGGCGATCCCCCAGTGAAGGCTTAATCCCAACATGAAAGAAGTAGTGAAGAATGAGGTTATTAAGTTACTTGATGCAGGCATCATCTATCCCATCTCTGACAGTACATGGGTAAGCCCAGTGCAGGTTGTTCCCAAGAAGGGAGGTATGATAGTTATCACCAATGAGAAGAATGAGCTTGTACCTACTAGAATAGTCACAGGTTGGAGGGTTTTCATAGATTACAGAAAACTCAACGATGCCACCATGAAAGATCATTTCCCCTTACCCTTCATTGATCAGATGCTTGAGAGGCTTGTAGGGCACTCTTATTACTATTTTCTGGATGGTCTCTCTAGGTACTTTCAAATTCCCATCGCCCCGGAAAATTAGGAGAAAACCACCTTCACTTGCCCCTACGGTACATTAGCCTATCGACGGATGCCTTTTGGACACTGTAATGCACCGGCCACTTTTTAGAGATGTATGATTGCTATTTTTGATGATATGGTGGAGGATATTATGGAGGTGTTCATGGATGACTTTTCAGTTTTTGGTGATTCATTTGAGTTATGCCTCGGAAATCTCGAGCGTGCCCTTTGTAGGTGTGAGGAAACCAATTTGGTGCTCAGCTGGGAAAAGTGCCACTTCATGGTTAGGGAATGCATAGTGCTTGGATATAAAATTTCACAGAAGGGAATCGAAGTGGACAAAGCGAAAGTTGCTACCATCTAGAAACTTCCCCCTCCTACATCAGTGAAAGCAATCAGAAGCTTCTTGGGACATGCCGGATTTTATAGGAGGTTTGTGACAGACTTTTCTACAATTGCCCGACCATTAACTAAGTTACTCTAGAAGGATGCCCCTTTTGAGTTCAATATTGATTGCGTGAATGCCTTCATTACCCTAAAGAAGAAGCTTGTGGAAGCGCTAATTGTGGTTTCTCCAAACTGGAATTTGCCATTTTAGTTAATGTCTGACACGAGCAACTTTGGAGTAGGAGCTGTGCTTGGGCAGCGACGAGATAATCACTTCCATCCGATCTACTATACAAGCAAAACCCTGAACGATGCTTAAGAGGACTACACTACTACAGAGAAGGAGATGCTCACTGTTGTCTTTGTATTTGATAAGTTCCGGTCGTATTGGTGCTATCGAAGGTAATCGTGTACACGGACCATTCAGCACTGAAGTACTTGTTGAGCAAGTTGGATGATAAGCCTCGACTGATCTGTTGGGTTTTACTGCTACAGGAGTTTGATCTTGAGATAAGGGATAAAAAGGGGCCAGAAAACCTAGCGGCGGATCACCTTTCACGCTTTGAGGGCCCTGATGGAGATGCTTTGAACAATGATGAGATACATGACATGTTCCCTAGGGAACAATTGTGTGGTATCCAGGTAGTTAAGGAAGATGACACCTCGTGGTTTGCCGATTTTGTGTACTATTTGGCGGCAAAAGCATTCCCGAATTGGCTCACCTATCAACAAAGAAAGAAATTCTTCGCCGACCTGAAACACTACATATAGGAAGACCCATACCTTTTCAGGTTGGGCTCTGATCAAGTCGTTAGAAGATGTGTCTCAACGGATGAGGGGCATGACATTTTAACGCATTGTCTTTCGGGACCAACAAGGGGCCACTACAGTCGAAACAGGACAGCGAAGAAGGCTCTCGATGCAGGATTCTAATGGCCGACCATATTCCAAGATGCACAAACTCTTGTTCGGTATTGTGATAGTTGCCAAAATGCAGGTAATATTTCAAAAAGAGATGAAATGTGACACACCCCTTGCGTGTGTGTACCGAAAGTGCACGGGTTGTCGAAGTAATAATTACCCTGGTCAGTGGGTAGTCGAATCCACATGGAACGAAAGTACTAGTAATGACTAATTCTTAGTTATCTAGTCGAATCGATAATATGAAGCAATGGATGTAATGTGTAAAATTAGAAAATCACAAGCAAGCAAGTAAAAGAAAAAGGTAAAGGAGATCTCTATCAATGAAGATGAGATACCCGGGCAATGCTCCCCTAGGCTCTATCATGAAATGCAAGACTAACTAAATGCTTGTAAACTGAGTTCTATGAGTCGAGGCAATACAAGAATAATTGATCCCTGCCTCCAGGCCACCGATACTAGTCCCCTACAAGGTCCCGGCGGAGAAATCGCTCAATCTGAACACCTCACACCCCATATGACCGCAATGAACTTTAGGGATACCTAACAGTGAAACCGATTCCTAAAATTAGATCTAACCCTACTTATAGGTGAAAGATTCCTAACCCCTTACAAGTTCCCAGCAGAGAAATCTAACAATCTCACGCCTCACACCCCATATGGTTGCACAAAACTTAGGGAAAACGGAGATAGGAATCACTCAATCAGAAGGGAAAGGGGACACTCCTCTATCTCAAGACTCACCCTCTCAACCCTCTTTAATCTTGTATGTTCTAATCCTCAATGGAGACCTCTCTCTCATTAAGGTAACTACTTAAGCATAAACAATCAATCACAATGATGAACATGTCAAGCAAGTAATGATTAAACAAGGTTAAAACTCAAATTAACTCGGAATTAAAAGAAAGCATCTTGGAGCGCCTTGGAGGTTCGTAGAAATGGTCTCCCCAAAATTAATGGAACCTCTACATTTTCATCCACATCGAGTACCACGAAATCTGCAGGAAAAATATATTTGTCAACCTTTACCAAAACATCTTAAATTATACCTCTAGGATGACGAACTGAATGATCGGCTAATTGTAGAGTCATGCAGGTTGGCCTTGGCTCTCCCAATCCCAATTTCTGAAACAAAGTGTACGGCATGACGTTAATACTAGCCCCCGAATCCGCCAATGTTTTTTCTTCCCCCAAACCTCCGATCACACATAGTATGATGAAACTTCCAGGATCTTTCATCTTGTTCGACAAATTCTTTTGAAGCAATGCAGAGCAATTTCCTTCTAAGACAGCAGCAACACTCTCTTCCATTTTCCTCTTGTTGGTTAAGAGGTCCTTCAAGAATTTTGCATACCTAGGCATTTGCAACAACGCCTCAACAAATAGTATATTGATGTGTAGTTGCTTAAATAGATCCAGAAATTTTCTGTTTTGCTCATCAGTTTGATCTTTCTTCAAACGCGCCGGATAAGGAATTTTGGGAGTAAATGACGGGAATGGTATAGCTGCCCCCTTCTCTTTGTCGTGCACCTTACTCAGCGGCTTCTCTTGAGGATTTTAAGCAGTCTTCCCAGTGGGGGGTAACTCGTAAGGAATTTCAGAATTCTTTTCAGTAGTGAGCTTTTCTTGGAGCTCCCGACCACTCCTCAAACTGATCGCCTTTACAAGCTCTATTGGATTTCTCTCGGTGTTACTTGGTAAGCTTCCTTGAGGTCTCTCCTCTAATGACTTCGCTATTTGTCCTACTTGATTCTCTAAATTATTTAACGAAGCGTTGTGATTTCTGAGTGTTGCCTCAATATTCTGAAATCTTGTGTCAGTTGATTGAATGAATTTTGACAAAACCTTTTCTAATTCTGAAACTCTCTCCGGAATCGGAGGTGGTTGCTGAAATCCTGGTGGGGCAGCAGGCCTTTGCTACCCTTGATTACTCCATGAGAGGTTGGGGTGGTTTCTCCACCCTTGGTTGTAAGTGTTGCTAAAAGGATTACCTTGTCCTCTACCCGAATTCCCCACAAAATAAACTTGTTCAATTGGGGCTAAAGTAGTAATCGAGATAGGACAATCAATTGGCATATGTGAACCCTCACAACCATCGCAACTAGTGACTCTGGCAACTCTAGAAGAAGTTAAAGTATCTAATTTCTTACTCATTGCCTCAACTTGGGCTGCTGACACACCCCTTGCGTGTGTACCCCGCAAGTGCACGGGTTGTCGAAGTAATAAAAATACCCTGGTGAGTAGGTAGTCGTATCCACAGGGAATAGTGTTCAGAAACAAGTGTTATCGCTATTTAGCTATGAAAGAAGTCGATGATGAAAGAAGTATATATATATATATATATATAAATGTAAAAGAAAATAAAAGAGTGCAAGAAGAATAATGAGGGTAGGAGAGGTAATCGATATAAAGATGGGGTACCCGGACAAAGCTCCCCTAAGACTAATGCTTCTAGTGCAAGACTAGTATTATACCCTCTAATTGATGTCTAATTAAGTCGAGGATATCCTTAAACACACGGTCCCAAACCTAAGGTCAACCGTGACTAACCCCAACACTATGCCTCGGCATTAGGATTCACTACGACTCTTGACTCTCGTTGACCTGTCAACTAAGCCCTAGAGGAGTATATCTACCTAAGCCTCACACTACGTAGGATTGCATTAAGTTCTAGGGACTCCTAGTGGTAAAACCTGTTCCTATGTGTAGTTCTAACCCTTTGGTCCAGGTGGAAGAACCCTAGTCTAGATTAAGCCCCGGTGCGTAGGATTCACTTCAACCCTTCACTCTGTTACTCGCGTAACTAAGCCCCAGGGGAGTTTATCTACCTAGCACTTCACTTTATCTCGACAGCTAATGAATCAAGGAAACGGAGGTAGGGAGAAACCACACCGGAGGGGAAAGGGGTACATCGCTACCTCACAACTATCCCTCTCAACCCTCTCCAACCTTGTGTAGTCTAATCCTATAGAGGTTGTCACACCCTCAAAGGATAACCTAATAGATTCTCAACCCTAGTGTCACGGCTAAGGGAAAATCTCATACAATCGGCATGCAAGATTGGAACTCAATAATAGAACATTAAATTAAGAAAGCATAATAAAAGTCATAGAAACAATATCATCCTAGGGTTTACAAGTCCGAATACCCACTAGGGTTTAGCTCTCCATGGAGCAATACAAAATCAATAAATAGTTTAAGAACATATGCATGAAAACCATAAAGAAAACCCCCTTGTAGATCGTATCGATGGTCTTGTGTAGTCGCGTGTCTTCTCCAACGAATCCCTTGTCAAGCCTAAGGCGCACCTCGACAAATCAATGCCGATGAGAGCTTCCCCAATAGCTTTCTTCCAAAGGATGTCGATGTCGATGCCGTTTAATCGCCTCCAAAGACCTCCAAGAACCTCTCCAAACCCTAGCCGAAAGCCCCCCAAAAGATATCCAAGTGATAGAAGGGGAGGGTCCTAGAATAGATCTGAAAACGGGCTATTTATAGGCTGAAATCGGGCTGAAATCGGAGTTCCACACGCCCCTGTGTTAATTCCACACGGCCCTGTGAAAAACCAGGAATTCCACACGCCCGTGTCTTAATTCCACACGGCCGTGTGGAAATTCTGAAATCGTGATTTTTCGGCACTGTGAACATTAACTTTGCTATAGTGCTTTTGCTACAGTACACGGCCGTGTGGAATTTCCACACGCCCGTGTGAACTCTCTGAAATCCTGATTTTCGGCAACAGTAAACAGTAGCTTACTACAGTACTTTTGCTACAGTATTTTGCTGCAGTACTTATCCGAAATGCTCCCGAATTCATCGTTCTTCATCGAGGCCATTGAATTGGGCACACAATCAATGGTAGATTACGTCGATTATTTCATTTATCTTCTTTGACGAAATTCTCCAATGCTACACGAGTTAGACTTTTGTGAATGTGACTGCCCTTGTGCCCCTCCAATGGAGGTTGGCACACACCCACAAGTCTAAACTCGTGCCTTGTTCCTTGCTTGGTCCAAGAACTCGTCAACAATGGCGAACATAACCTATTCTTGCTTCATTTTTCTCCAAATTGTCTCCACAACCCTACAATGCACAAAAGTAAACAAATGCACAATTTTTAGTGATAAAATCTGATTAAATTAATGCTCATTGCAAGATAATAACGCTTCGCATTACTATAACACGAGCACTTATCAGCTGCCAATGAACTAACAGCGTCGATTTCGTGAATCCCAACCATTTTCTTCTTCTCTCTTGCATTCCATTGATAGCTATTGAGTGCCATCTCTTCGATTAGTTGTCGGGCCTCTTCCGGAGTCTTATTTCCCAACGTTCCTCCTGCGGCGGCATCAAGTAACTGTTTGGTAACTGGGTTCAGCGCATTGTAGAATGTGTGAATAATCATCCATTCGGGGAACCCGTGTTGAGGACACTTCCGGAAGAGATCCTTAAATCGCTCTCATGTCTTAAACAATGATTCTAACTCAATCTGAACATATGAAGAGATCTCATTCCGAAGCTTTGCCGATTTCCCGGTGGAAAGTATCTTGGAAGGAAGGCTTCTACCATTTCATTCCATGTTGTGATGGAAGCTCTTGGTAAAGAATGGAGCCACTGTTTGGCTTTTCCTTTTAGCGAGAATGGAAAAGCTCTCAAGCGAATTGCATCATCCGAAACCCCATTAATTTTCAGCATGTCACACACTTCAAGGAAACTCTCGATATGACTATTTGGATCTTCATCTGCTAATCCATTGAACTGTACGTACTGTTGAAGGATTTGAATGAAGCCTGGCTTCAACTCAAAATTCTGGGTTCGACTGATGGCCTAACAATGCTCGATTGTGACCCACGAATCGTCGGACGAGCAAAATCTGAAAGTGTTCTCTGCTGCCCTGCTTGTTCTGCCATGTTTTCAGACTCCTCAACTTCTATTTTTGGAGGAAAATTATGTGCTACTGCAGATTCCTTGCCCTTTCTACGCAATCTGTGCTCAACTTCAGGATCTTCTTCAACGAATGTCGAAGGATTTCCTCGAGTCATAACCTGTAGAAAGAATCAAGAAAAGAAATAATGAGAATGGTGAAGGAAAGAAGTATGGAATAGAAAAGAAATAAAATGGTAAATGACTAAAGTAACCAAGTCCTAGCGTTCCTAATATCCCGTTCCCTAGCAACCGTTCCAAAAACTTGACACACCCCTTGCGTGTGTGTACCGAAAGTGCACGGGTTGTCGAAGTAATAATTACCCTGGTCAGTGGGTAGTCGAATCCACATGGAACAGAAGTACTAGTAATGACTAATTCTTAGTTATCTAGTCGAATCGATAATATGAAGTAATGGATGTAATGTGTAAAATTAGAAAATCACAAGCAAGCAAGTAAAAGAAAAAGGTAAAGGAGATCTCTATCAATGAAGATGAGATACCCGGGCAATGCTCCCCTAGGCTCTATCATGAAATGCAAGACTAACTAAATGCTTGTAAACTGAGTTCTATGAGTCGAGGCAATCCAAGAATAATTGATCCCTGCCTCCACCGATACTAGTCCCCTACAAGGTCCCGGCGGAGAAATCGCTCAATCTGAACACCTCACACCCCATATGACCGCAATGAACTTTAGGGATACCTAACAGTGAAACCGATTCCTAAAATTAGATCTAACCCTACTTCTAGGTGAAAGATTCCTAACTTCCTACAAGTTCCCGGCGGAGAAATCTAACAATCTCACGCCTCACACCCCATATGGTTGCACAAAACTTAGGGAAAAGGGAGATAGGAATCACTCAATCAGAAGGGAAAGGGACACTCCTCTATCTCAAGACTCACCCTCTCAACCCTCTTTAATCTTGTATGTTCTAATCCTCAATGGAGACCTCTCTCTCATTAAGGTAACTACTCAAGCATAAACAATCAATCACAATGATGAACATGTCAAGCAAGCAATGATTAAACAAGGTTAAAACTCAAATTAACTCGGAATTAAAAGAAAGCATAAAGAAAGTCAATACATGAATCGAAGCCTAGGGTTCACATGCCCAAGTATCTACTAGGGTTTAGCCCTCCATGGTTTTTATTACAAAGCAAAAGATAATGAAATAAATAGCAATGTAATACATGAATATAAACCCCCTCGAATTTGTGATGATGGCCTTGATGAATCGTTCAACGTCTCGAAGGAACCTTCTCTGAAGCTAGGTTGCCAATGGCTCCCCGATGCTATCTCGTTGAAGGATCTATCGATGTTGGTGAAGAACGATTCCCAATATCGCCAAAGACCTCGTCCTTGAAACCCTAGCCGCTCTTCCTTTAATCGTGCTCAAAAAGTCCCCGAAAAATCGGCAAAAAGGGGTATTTATAACTTTAAAATGCGCCAATCAGGTGCCTCGACGCGACCACGTGAGATCCCACGCGGTTGTGTGGGCTGTAGAATTCCCACGCGGTCATTTGAACAGTGATTCATGCTACAGTGCTACTACAGTAAAAAATGGTCAGTATTTTGCTACAGCACTCTTCATAAAACGCGATCCAAACTCTCTTATCTTGAGTCCACATGGTCGGGCACACGTCCATGTGGTGAGTTATAATACTTTTCCTCCATCGAACCATCATTTTGAAGCTTTAGCTATCTTCACACAAGTAAGGACATGAAAGTGTGACTGCTTTGTGCCCTTCGATCACACAAATCGGCTTGAATTCTTCTAGAATTTAGCACACACCCTCATGTGCATGATCCCCTCTTGTGCCTTGACACTTGTGTTGTACAAAAGCTCCCAACAATAGGTCTTTATAACCCATCTTTGCTTCCTTTTTCCTCCTTCAATACTTTCACAACCTAATTGCACAAAAGAACACCAAAATACACTTAATGAGACATAATCCATGGTAAAATGATGCCCAATGCATGTAAAACAAGTAGATAAAACATGTCTACTCAAGAATTTATCAAAATGCCACAAAATTGGAACCAGGCTTGTCGGATCGATTTCATGGGACCATTTCCCAGCTCCCAGGAAAACAAATTTATCCTAGCTGCGGTGGATTATGTCTCTAAGTGGGTGGAAGCACAAGCTTTTCCATCCCATGATGCAAGAGTGGTGGTCAAATTCTTGAAGAAATTGTTTTCTCGGTTTGGGACACCTAGGATGATCATAAGTGACCAGAGGTACTCATTTCTGCAACTCTCAGTTCGAGAAAGTACTTAAAAGGTACGAGGTATCTCACAGAGTATCAATAGCTTATCACCCTCAAACTAGTGGTCAAGTTGAGGTTTCGAATAGGGAATTGAAATGAATTTTGGAGAAAACAGTCAAGCATCACCGAAAAGATTGGGCAGATCAGCTTGATGACGTACTCTGAGCATACAGAACAGCTTACAAGACACCTATTGGAGCAACACCTTATAGAATGGTTTATGGGAAAGCATGTCATTTACCTATTGAATAGGAACATAAAGCTTATTGGGCTATAAAACAATTAAACTTCGATCCTTATATTTGTGGCCACAAGAGGAAGTTCCATTTAAATGAGTTAGACAAATGGCGAGCCGTGGCATATGAAAGTTCGGTGCATTATAAGCAGAGGATGAAAGAGTACCATGATAGACATATCAAGCAAGCTAAGTGCTTCCACGAGGGTGACCAAGAACTACTTTTTAACTTTAGGTTAAAGCTTTTTCCAGGGAAGTTGAAATCCAAATGGCATGGCCCATATACGGTTTCACAGGTTTACCCCCATGGGACCATTGAGATCACTCATCCAGAGAAAGGGACATTCAAGGTCAATGGGCACCGACTGAAACATTATTTTTTGGGTAACAACACTTCACAAAAGAATGGAGGTAATTCAACCCACTTTGATCCACCATGATGATGAGGTAAGACACGTCGAGCTAAAGACGTTAAACAAGCGCTCCTTGGGAGGCAACCCAAGCATTTAAATTCCTTGCAAGTGTGTTTTCGTATTTTTAGTTTGTGTGTTTGTGTGTTTTTTGTATTTTTGTAGTGCTTAGTGCTTGTTGTTCTTTAGATTGCAAGTGTATTGTTGTGGTTGTTTAGTCATTTTCCTTAATTTTTTTTATCATGATCTTTAATGGTTGTCGTGAGTTCTTTGGTTTATGATTCATCTTGATGCATCAAATTGCATGTTCTTAATGTTGATTAGTGTATTCGGCTTTGTTTTTCATGAGGTTTTCAAGTGTTTGGATGAGTATTTGTTGAAAAATCTGGAAATAGGCCGTTTCTTGACCGCATGAATGCCCGGGATATCATCCAGAAAGTCATGCGGCCGCATGCAGGGAAGAAAAACACGAATTAAGTGTTAAAATTGGTAAACCTAATCATCATCTATATATTTCTTTGACAATGATCACAATTTTCAACATCTGTTAGAAAGAAAAACATGCAAGAGCACAATTAATTAATTAGGAAATGAAAGACTAATGGAGAAAAATCCATTCTTGATGGAACAAGCATGCCAATAAGCAATCACATACAAAATGATAATATAAAAACCTGAAAAAGAAAAATAGCATAAACGTGAGAGAATTTTCATATATCATGCACTTGACTTAAAATCAAAAAAGAAGATAAAAGAGTACATGAATTGTTTATGAAGTTATTTATTTATTCAAAATAGATTAATCCTAATTATGCCAAAAATTTATTAGTTTTATCTTTTATACCCGCCAATATATATATATATATACAGATATTGCTAAACTTAACTTCACATTTATTTTTATTAATTGTTATATGGTTAAGAATGATTTTATCATATATAAGCTAAAAAGTTTAGTATTATTATGCTGAATGGACTACATATAATTGTTAATTTCTAATTCATGCCACTAAATTAGATGTTTCACAGTATATGCAAAATGTTTGTATAGGAAATTGCAATGTTCTTGATGGAATCTAATAAATGCTAGCAAACAATATAACTTAGGGAAACAAATGCCACATTTTAATTTTATCCAAAAAGAAGCTGAAAAAAATTTCAACCACAAAACACTTCCCCTCTTAGACCACTACCAAAGATTTTATTATTATTATTATTATTATTATTATTATTTCTTCAAGTATGATAATCTAGCAAAGCTTTATTAGCATCAAAACTTTTACCTATCTCCTTATGCCTAGCATGTGAAAGAGCTTCTAATTGCACTTCAAATAAATGGGACAAAGAAAACTTTCGAAGTGAAGGTAAACAGAATTCTTACAAAATCTTGAGTTAAGTCTCAAATTTTTAAAAGCAGTTACCACTTGTCAAACCATGCAACTAATGAATGACTCAAGCAGGTTAAGTTGATGCATCAACCTTCAAAAGCTTTACAAGACAAGGAATTATTGATTATTATCCAAAACTTCAGCAGCATATAATTATAAATAAAACTTTCACAAGGGTTGCTAGCAATCATATTCCATTCAAGTGGTTCATCTTTCAAAATCCACACATTAATGTGAACCAAAGTGTAAAAATAAGATATCAAATTGGTTTACAAACATGAGGATATCACTTTCTCAACCAACAATTTGTGAGATCACCTATAACTCACATCAATCTAGCTATAACTTGAGCTAAATTTGTAGTAACCACATAATAACACTAGTTGTTCATTGAAAATCAGCTTTGAATATATATGCAATTCTGTAATTATTTGAAGGCCAATTATATATACTAAGTAGTAAAAACTAAAAAAAAATCTGCAAATAATATTAAACAACAAGACACAAGGTCCTGATCAAGTCATTTGTCAACTTCTAAATATTAATCATGAGATAAGACAGTTTGATACTCAATCTAATTAATTAATTAAATTTGGAAAGTGTGTCTCATTCACCTTTCACTTCAATTTTCCTGTTTTAACATTAATTTGATGTAATTGTTGCACCAACCAAATAACACTATGAATCATCTATGAGTCATGATACCTCATAGGAGTAGAATAATAAATCAATGCTAATGTTCTTAATTTGTAATACTATGGATTAGTAAAGTGATAGATGCATCTCATCCACTTTGAGGTGTGATGAAGAAATGGTTTTATTTATAATTTATTTTTTACATAATTTTTAAAACATATCTTTTATGTTATATTTTTTGAAATCATGTTCCAACATATATGATTAATTTATGGTAATAAAAAAAACATGCTAAAAATAAAATATGTTTGTACACGAATGTCTCAAATCATGAAGGCATGATAATGACATAGAATCATCCCTCATGTGATGCATAACATGCATAATTTATTGAACACAAAATAGGTGATAGGTTCCCTTCCTTTGCTTTTTCTCTACTCTTCACATTTATTTTCTTTGACATATAATCTTTAAAAAGTAGACAAGAGAGAATTTTTTTAAAGAGTTCTTCCTTAGAAGTGGAGATTAACAAAACAAGATTTTACTTTAATCATATATATATAGAGTTAAATACCCAGGAGGTCACTTACCTTTGCTTTTGTTTCATTTCGGTTACCAATATTTAATTTGCATCAAAACAGTTACTCATCTTTGATTTTGTATAAACAGAGTCACCCGGTCTTATCATGTCCATGCACCATCCTTCCATGTTTACATGTTTTTGTCCATGGAAGGATGATGCATGGACATGATAAGACCACTTGTGATTTGAATCTGGTTACCCACGGGTGACTCCGTTGATACAAAATCAAAGATAAGTAACTGTTTTGATACAAATTAAAGATCGGTAACAGAAATGAAACAAAAGCAAAAGTAAGTGACCTCCTGGGCATTTAATATATATATATGTATATATTGCTCTTTCTATATTACGTAGGTATGAAGAAAGAAAAACAAATTGCCTTGAAATAAAGAAAATGAAACAAATTGTTTTAAAATTCATGATTTGAGAGTTTAGGTAAACCAATCGATAAGCTCAACTATTATTAGGTAGTTGAATTATTTGAAATGGTACCATTAAGAAGTGGCTTTGAAAATGTCTGTTCTTTTTTTAAGTTATAGATAATTAAGTTGTACTTGTTTCTTTATTTCAAGGCAATTGACACACCCCTTGCATGTGTACCCCGCATATATATATATATATATATATATAAGAAAAAGTAAAAGAGTCCAAGAAGAGTGATAAAGGTAGAAGAGGTAGTCGATATAAAGATGGGATATCCGGATAAAGCTCCCCCTAGGACTCATGCTTCTAGTGCAAAATTAGTATTATACCTTGTAATTGATGTTTTATGAGTCGTGGAAATCCTTAAGCACACGGTCCCAAACCTAAGGTTAACAGTTACTAGCTCCAACACTATGCCCCGGCATTAGGTTTCACTACAACCCTTCACTCTGTCGATCCCTCAACTAAGCACCAGGGGAGTCCATCATCCTAAGCCTCATACTACATGGAACTGCTTGACATTTTAGGGATTCCAAGTGATAGACCCTATCCCTAAGTATAGTTCTAACCATTTGGTCCAAGCGAAAGAACCCTAGTCTCAGTTAAGCCCCAGCACTAGGATTCACTACAACCCTTCAATCTGTTGCTCGCGCAACTAAGCCCCAGCGAAGTTCATCTCCTAGCACTTCGCTCTACTTTAACCACTAAGAACTTTTGGATCACGGAGGTAGGAAAAATCACGTCGAACGGGAAATGGGACGTTTCGCTACCTCTCAACTCACCCTCTCGACCCTCTCCAATCTCGGGTTGTCTAATCATATAGAAGTTGTCACACCTTCAAATGATAACCTAGATGATTCTCAACCCTAGTGTCATGGCTAAGGAAAAATCAATACAATTAACATGCAAGATTGGAACTCAATTAAAAGCATCAATTAAGAAAGCATAATAAAAATCATAGAAAGAATGTCATCCTACGGTTTACAAGTCTGAATACCCACTAAGGTTTAGCTCTCCATAGAGCAAAACAAAATCAATAAAGAGTTTGAGAACATATGCATAAAAACCATAAATAAAACCCCCTTGTAGTTCGTATCGATGGTCTTGTGGAGCTACCTCGTCTTTTCCACGAATCCTTTGTCAAGCCTAGGGCACACCTCACCGAATCGATGCCGACGAAAGCTCCCCCAATAGCTATCTTCTAAAGGATGTCGATACTGATACCGTAAAATTGCCTCCAAAGACGTCCAAGAACCTCTCCAAATCCTAGCCATGACCCCCTTAAAAGATAGGAAAAAGATAGTCCAAAGTGTCCCCGAAATAGATCTAAAAACGGGTTATTTATAGGCTAAAATTGGGCTGAAATCGGGGTTTCACATGCCCCTGTGGAATTTCCACACGGGCATGTGGATTCTCTGTTTTCCTTATTTTCGGCGCGCTGTAAACAGTAACTTACTACAGTTATTTGTTGCAGTAACTATTGTAATACGTGCAACAAAATGCTCTCAAATCCATTTCTTCATCGAGGCCGCCGAATTGGGCACACAATCGTGCGGTAGATTACGTCGCATCTTCAATCAAACCATACTGACGAAGCTCTTGATAATGTTGCACAATCGGGAACATGTGAGTGTGACTGCCTTTGTGCCCCTCAAATTCACATATTCCCTTGAACTCAATTGGAGGTTGGCACACACTCACATGTCTTTGACCACAACTTGTGCCTTGTTCCATGCCTGGTCCAAAAACTCCCTCAACAATCGCGTTCATGACCTATTCTTGTTTTTTTGCTCCTCAATTAATCTCCACAACCCTACATACATAAAAGAACACAAATGCACACATATAAGTGATAAAATCTGAATAAAGCGATACTCAATGTAAGAAAAGTATACTTCATATAGCTTATACACGAGCACTTATCAACAATTTGTTTTTCATTCTAGATAATTGCACAGTGTTTTGAATAATTTAGTGAATATATTGAATCCTTCAAACAAAGTTGGTTGAAGAAAGGCTAAATAATCACCTTAGAGTAAACAACAACAAATTAGCCTACACATACAGTCCTAATTACCATGTTACACTATTTATTTTCTCTTTGTTGCAAACTCACAATTTTGAGATTGTTTAACATGAACCAAGTGAAAATACCACCAGAAATAGGCTAATAAACTAGCAATATCAAATGTAACAAAAATAATAACAAAAATATAAGCAAAATATTATGAGAAAAGATACCTAATTGGGAGGATAACGATTAGATGGGCGCAAGAAGAATGTGGAACCGGAGCCGAGGAGAAGAGCAAAGATGATGAAATTAAAAGCAGTTTTAGGGAGATAACAATAGGTGAGAGTGTTAGAGAGGGAGCGGTGGAGGAAGATGCCAGTAGGTGCTAGGTGGAGACGCCGCAATAGATGAGAGAATCCTATTTAATTAATGTGGAGAGTTTGGAGCAAAGAACGGCTAGGGCTAGGAATGGGTTAATTTGTTTTTTTTTTTTTTTTTTTTTTTTTATATATGGGTTTAAGAGAGTCTTGGCAGGAGAGGGATAGGGGTTAGAAGAGGAATATGAGTTTAAGATTATTTTTGAAGAGAGATAGACGAAGATAATGTATTAATGATAATCACTATTAATAATATTAATACTGGATAAGCTAAGTCAATGTAACTCTCTAGATATGCTTTCTTTATTATAAAAATATTAATTTTTATATAATTTCTGAAAAAGATTATTTGGTGTAATTCAATTAAGATGAGGATAGGAGGAAAAGTGTAGGACAGACCATGCTGATTTATTAGTTGGGACTGTTCACCTGATGGAGATGTGGCTTATTTATTTATAAAATTAATTTTAACGTAGTTAATTGATTAATATATTCATTTATTTTTCTTGGTTGTTAAGAGTGGGAGTAGTGTGGTCACTGATCACGGAAGCATAGGGCTTGTTCCATTTTTATTTTTTAAATAAAATTATATAATATATAATATAGTATAACCTTTTTTTAGAAAAATTATGACTGAAATAATATTGCAAATATTTAATAATATTTTAATATTTAATTAGTTTTAGTTTTACACGGAAAGGTGCTTTTTTTTTATTATTTGTAAAATATAAATCACTGTCAATATTTTTATACTTTTGAAAATAATATAAATAGACCAATAATTAAATACAATTTTATTTGTTTATTAATAAAATGAGTTTAAGTTGGTTCAATTTAATTTTAAAAATATAATTATTGAAATAAAAAAATAAGATTAAAAAAATAAAAAACAAATAGTTTGGAAGCATAACTAATATTTTGTAATATTGACCAAGTTTAGTTCTGTAATTTAGAAAACTAAACTAGTAGTACGGAATTGAAGCCAAACAGGGGCCACATCTAGTGCTAATAACCAACAAGCATATTATTTTATTATGTATTAAATTGGTAATTGTTTGTGAGGAAAAGTTTCATGTAAGATAAATTTGTGGCAGTTTATTATTTAATTTTCATGGTGTGCTATTTTAAATTCCTCTCATTTGTACTTTTTGAGATCATGAGTAATTATTACTAAAGCGAAACAATAAACATAAATTAATTAGCAATTGCGTTTAACCGAAATTGGTTTGTGCCGCCTTTTACTAGCATGTCATTTGTGAAAAGAATAAGAAATCATGAAACATTTATAAATGTTTAGCTTGAGATTAGATAGAAAGAGAGAGAAAAAAAGGAAAGTTTTTCTCTTGTTCACATTTGAATCATCTAAAAAAATTTTAGAAGTATGGAGAATAGTACTATAATTAGGGTTATATAAGAATGTAGGAAGATTTGTAATTGTTCGAGATCAAACCTATTTTGTCCTTCGCATAAGAGAATATTATAAATTGTGTTTGTTTACATGATTGGATAAAAAGATAAGTTAGATGATTTTGAATAGTAGTGGTGTTACACCTTGAACCTAGCCGGACATGTGGCAATCACCACGATAACAAGAAGTAAATCCCATGACAGCCCCACCTTCAGGTTACCGTAAGGCTCCACACAAACATGCTAACACAATAAACTGAAGAATAAGACAATACCGATAATATAGTCAGTGATAGGGTTCTCTTACACGAGGGACCCTAAATCCAACAAGAACTTAACAACCACATAAACCAGGGTTGCAAATACAACAAGAAAATACAAATACCAGAACAAAATATAAAAGACCAAGTCTAGTGGATCCATAATGTTCAGATGCGCATTATGAACAAACCTAGACAAGGAGGACTGACAAGTCACTCTATAGCCTGTCCAGCACAATCAAGCCCAACGTCGCAATCTGAGAAAGGAGAAAAGAGAGTGGTGAGTAACAAGTGTTACCCAGTGAGTGGTGACAGCATAGATATAATAGAGTAATAAGGTATTTCAAATTTCCAAATTTATCACAATAGTAATAACATGTAAAAGTAGTTCCATGTACTCAAGTATTCAACATATTAACAATTAACATAATGATTGCTAAAAGAATAGTAAGTAACATTTTTCCAACACATAGAGCATGGTTTAAAAATACAGGCTGACCTCAAACAATTCCCAAGCTAATCGTGGCCGCCAGGGGCGGAACCAGGACATGATGGTAGGGAGGGCTGAAACCTAAAAGCAAAACAAAAAAATAAAAAAAAAATTATCCAACAAAATAATTATTTTAAATGAAGAATAATATGCTAATATAACACAAATTTGAATACATATATTAAATAAATATAGAGTATAATTTAAATTTTTATTATTACCCATATAAATATATGGATTTTCAATAATTCAACTAATAAAAATATATTTTAAGTTTGTATTTTTTTAAACTCTAGCATATATGGTACATTATAACACATGTGTATATATGTTATAATATATTTGTTAAGCCTTATGATCAATTTAAACTTTTTTTAAATTACTAAAATTTGTATATAAGATTTTTTTTATTAAATTTTTTGAAATCATAGTAATTTTTAAATTAAAAAATAAAATGGGGGGAAAAAATGCACCAAGAGGGATTTGAACTTTGGTGTGTCAAAAAGGCATACACTTTATGGGTAAACCCACTAACCACTCAAGCACACCTACATTCCACACTTATATTTGTTCAAATATTATATTTTACATTAATTTAAGTATAGGAAAACCGAAAATCATCAAATCTTATGCTTCTTTAAATGTATTCTCTCCGGAGCCGAGGGGGGGCTTCAGCCCCTACTAGCCCCCCCTTGGTTGTGCCCCTGGTGGCCGCGACTAGCTACGGGACCACCAAGGTGTTTTTAAAACACTTTTAAAACTGTAAAATGTTTCCTTCCTTGGTGTTGGCCACTGAGATTCCCCGTGTGGTGACCCCGGATTTCTAACATGAAAGAACACTTGTCAATGGCTCTACGTACCTCCTGAACAGGGTAAACTCAGGGTTAACCACGCCGCCTCCCATCAGGCCGGATCGTGGGACCCCCACTGCAGTGTCGGACTAAAGTCCGTAGTCACCATCAAAATCAAATGCAATATATAGAATTATTTCAAATTTCCGACTCAGGGATACCATCAAACAAAGTTTAAACACGGGAATATACATCAACCATCTTCCATTAGCGTATAAAAATACTTACACATGTAAACATGCTTCTTTCAAAATAAATACCATATTATCAAATTTATATTATAAAACACATAAAGAAATACTATAATACTCATATTAAATCTATGGAAGTATAAATTAAACCACTCACAGAACCAGTCGTCTCTTCTCGAGACGCGCTCACTGGTCGGCGACTTCCTTCCCCTTAGAGGATGCTTCGCCACCTAAATACAAGCAGGGAATCTAAGAACTAATGAACACATGAATGAGAGCTAAAATGCATGCGAATGCAATTATGCAAACTAGACATAAAACTTTAGAGTTTTAGGGCAAAACGAAGTCATTTTGGACCCAAACGACTTTAAACCGAAGTAAAACTAATTCCAATGGGTTCCAAGTAAGAAGGGCTTCGATATGGATCAAGAAAATAACAGAAAACATCAAAAGTTTCTGGTGCTACAGTAACTATGGATTTGCCACAGTAATCAAGAATGTGCTACAGTACCCCCAAACTTAATACAAGAGCTTTCTCTCATTTTACAGCCCCAAATCAAACAATTTCTTCTCTAGCATTCTCACACAAGACTAACAAATCATTGGCTCCAATTTGAGCGCAAAAATACTTAAATCCAAGTAGAAATCTAAGTTTTTTGACAAAAACTAAAAACAAGAAATACAATGAAAATACTGAATGAAATGTATGGATCAAAGCCTCACCGGACTTAGAAGTGAAGGAGGAAGGGAAATGTTGCTCGCTTCACCTGAAATTTCGTCGGAAAATATATTTTTTTTCAAAGGTGGGTGGTTGGCCGATAATGAAAAAAAATGAAGAAGAAGAAGAAAGAAAGGGAGAAGGAAAAGAAGGGCCAGGTCTTGGTCTCCCTCTTTTTCCTTTTTTTTTTTAAAAGCCAAAAGACTTAAATGCCCTCTATAGAAGAATTAAATCAAAAATGGGTACAAAAGACCGAATTGCCACTGATTTTCTGCTAGCTTCACACTATAGCTATTATGCAATTATGCAAGGATGCCATTAGTGCTAAATGACTATTTTACCCCTGATGCATGCACAAGAATCTAAATAGGCTTGAGGTCTAAAATCGGGACAGGGTACAACAAGTGGCAATTAGTGTAAACGTGTCTAATCTTGTCATCTCAAAATAGGAATATAACACCAAAATACTAAACACAAATACGACACAATTATTAATCTTATATGACTTCCTAACACATACATGACCCATATATGAAACATGTAACATTATACAACCCGTTTAACCTGATTAACCCACTTAATCTGTAATTGAGTCATGTAACATGACATGACCCACTTAACACTTTTATAATTAGGTTGTGTAAAACGACACAATCCATTTAACCCGCTTTTACACAAAATCCATAAATCAACAATGACAACAAATTTAAATTAAATCCAAAATATATTAGTTCAAAATCTAACAAGCATACATCAATACTTAGATAATTAAGTCCAACACACATATGCACTTAGATATCTAAAATCCAACACACACACACACACACACACACACACAGATATATATATATATATATATATACTTCTTTATATTCATGTTAATCGTGTATTATACGGGTTGACATGATTATGACATCAAACCATTTAATTTAAGCGTGTTTTAATCGTGTTGACCCATTTACAACATCAACCCATTTATATTAAACACATACACACTTTAAACCATGTCGTGTAATCATGTTAGTACTTATTTTGTCACCTCTAATTTTGAAGTTTTGTACGGTATAAAATATAAATTATTATTATAAAATGTTTTTAAATTGTTTTATGTTTCATAGAGTGAGGACACACATATAAGTAAAGATTAATAGTGCCATTAGTGGTTTAACCATACATTCTTATGTGGAATATTTATTGATAGAGTGTCTAAAGTAAAATTTTAAGTTGGGGTGTCATATATAAATATTTTTAAATCTTTGGGTTAAATCATAATTTCTTAATAGGCATTAATATGATTATTAAAATTAGTAACGACTAATTTACTAAAGATGTAGCGATTCAAAATCTACATGTTCAAAGCTTATCCCATTATTTTATATTTATCCCATTACCTGACATGAGATTAGGCTTTGGCAATATAATATTGATATTGCTTGAAGCAAAACAAGCCAATCACTTCTTTAAGTGAAAAGTTCAAGAAAAATAAGAGGGTATGTTAAAGAATTTTGTGCTTCTGAAATTTTTGTAAGGTAACCTTTATTTATCACACATATTTCTATTTATGTGATTAGTCTTTGATATTTAGCATGTTTTATTTTATCCTAAACAAAGTTTGGAGATTTCAACAAATATATTATGTGGCGTCCATAAATTGTTATTTAAATCTTAGTTGGTTAGAGAATTTTGAGGAGGGAGAAGTCATTAGTTTCGATCTCTTGCAAGTTGTTTTTTTTATATTTATATTATAATAGAATTTTGTATTTACCGACTTTTTCTAATTCTCTTATTTTGGATAAAAATCGCACAATTTAATCAAACAATGGAAAACATTTTAGACCTGGTCCTAAAATTGGTTTAATCTAATTAAAAGAATCTAAAATATAAGAAAACTTTTATAATTAATTACTAAAACATCAAGTTTTTAGAACTTGTTTTAAGAATAGTTTAATTTGTTATAAAAGGCCAAAACTATAAAATAAATACAAAATTACGGGTAATATTTTATACAAATTTTTGTTTTACTTTTTTAGTATATGATTTTTTTAAGTCACATTTAATTAAATTAAAAATTATTGTTTGAAGTTTAAGCCATATCCATTATAATGATTATTCATATATAACTGATCTCATTATCTTAGTTTAAAAAACAACCATGGCATCCCTTTTTAGCTTGTTCATGTATTGGATCACATTGGTATAGTTCCAAGATACATATTTAAAACTATTTTTTAAACATATATGCAAACTTCTTTGCGCACATGACATCAAACCACTTTATTGTTTGATTGAACACTATTAATTCATTTCTGCACTTAGTTGGCAATTCAAACTTCATCCGTGGCAATTCAAACTTCATTGAGATTGTTATCCTATATGGCATCCACTTCAAGTCATATGTTATCATTTGCTTAACTCGCCTACATTGTGATATATTTCTTTTTGGTTTTTTTAGCACTCTTAAAACTTGTTGCAGTTTATGATTAGTAATTCATTGTAATTAGTGGTGATTTTGACAATGCACAACTACTATGATCCTCTCCTTTATTTTGGCCCAATTTCATATATCCGATTTTTTACGCAAATACCTCATCTAAGGTTTTGTCATATATAGAGAGAGAGAGAAAGAGAGAGTCTATTAATTATTCTTTGGATCATGGTCTTCAAGTGAGCCACCCATCTTCATCAATATATTTATAACATGAGAAAGTGATCCATATTATAAATTAAGTTTGGTTATATAATTAAAAATATGATTAAATCAGACAAATATAAAAAAAAACACCTTGAAATATGTGCATTTTATTTTTGGTAACCATCGTGCATGTATTAGCATGTATCAGGATGAGCACTTTGTCATGTCCACCCTAAACCATTATAGGAGGAACAAATAATCTCCTACCAATGAAATTGATGTTTGTTGCCAGGTCATTCCTGACACTTCATATTTACAAACTCATAATTTCACATCAATGTTATTATTTACTTCTATTACTTAGTTTTTTTACCACAATAGTTATAAGTGTATACATTTATTTATTTATTTATTTTTCTATTCTTGAAGATGGCACCAGGAAGACGAGATAACAAAAAGAACTATAAATCAAGTGCCATTAGCTAATGCTCAAATCCAGTTAGCTAATATTCAATCGAATACTCAAGTCCAACAAGCTAATGCTCAAAACTTGTCAACTAATGTTCAAGCTAATAGTCAAAATCATACAACTTGTACTGAAGACCAATTGTCTAATACTCAATTTCATACAACTAATGCTCAAATTCAATATACTAATAGTCAAGTGGTGCAACCCTCAATTGTCTTACATCAAAATCATCAAATGGAATCATCACAAGAAACTAATCAAAATTCACTTGATCAAAATCTTTGTATGTAAATTAATTTAGTTAATTTGTACCATTGAATATTTAATTGATTTTTTTTTATGTAGCTTCGATCCCCCTTAAAAGGGTACTGGGGCCAACTAGGGGATTGGGACTTGAAAAACTCACTCGAGGGAAAAATAAGATGATAATAGATATTTTGACAAGTAAAGGTAGACCTATTTCTCAGATTTAATCAGCTAAGTTATCTTATGAACTTGGACTCATTTCTCGACAATTTATTCCGGTGCCAACAAAATGGAAAGCTTTGAAGGATAAAGACAAGTTTCATGTCTTAGAGAGACATAATGTCTTATGAACTTGGAGTCATTTCTCGACAATTTATCCCGGTGCCAACAAAATGGAAAGCTTTGAAGGATAAAGACAAGTTTCATGTCTTATGAACTTGGAGTCATTTCTCGACAATTTATCCCGGTGCCAACAAAATGGAAAGCTTTGAAGGATAAAGACAAGTTTCATGTCTTAGAGAGACATAATGTCTTATGAACTTGGAGTCATTTCTCGACAATTTATCCCGGTGCCAACAAAATGGAAAGCTTTGAAGGATAAAGACAAGTTTCATGTCTTAGAGAGACATAATGTAAGTGATAAGTATATATATATATATATATATATATATATATATATATATATATATATATATATATATATATATATAATATAGTTAGCTTACATTCAAATCTAATCATTATTTGATTTTTTAGACAAAGTTTCATATGGATTTGGATGATGATTATGTTAAGAAATATGTCATGTCCATTCTATCAAAGTCATCCAGAAACCAACGTTGTAGGTTGCATCAACACTATAAAAGTTTTCCGAATGATGAAGTAGCACGCCAAAATAATCCTCCTAAGTTCCATATGACTCAAGAAAATTGGGAAAGCCTCTGTGATTTATTCAACGATCCCAATTACAAGGTCTAATTTCTTATTCATTCTCTAATTAATTTTTTCATGTGATTTCTTTATAATTTTTTTACTCATAAAATTGCATATATTAGTATATTAATATGAAGTTAATAATTATGAATTTTAATTTTATCTTTTATAATTATTTATACTACTAGTGTCTTACTTTTTTCATTCACTTGACAATGAAGAGGAGGTGTGAAATCAACCAAAGATCTAGACAAGTGATGAGTGCATTTTATATCGTGTTTTCATGCCATTTATTTTATCCTTTCCGTTGTTCTTTGACATATTTGTTATGTAGATTCGGTGCTATTCATGGTATTACGATCATTTCGTATGATTCGTGGGACTGAGTCACTTTGGAGTGAGATTGAGTGCGTTTCCTGCATGTGCATCGACCGAGGGATTAGAACTAGCTGACACGGGCAGGACATGGTCGTGTCCGATCCACTAAAAATCCCAACCTGGAGAGCAAAATAGCAAAATCCTGACACGGGAGTGTCCCAGGCAGAATACGGTCACCACACGCCCGCGCCTGTGCTGCTGAAAATCTCAGGAAAACCCCTCTTTGGAGCGACACGGGTGAGCTGCTAGTTACACGGTCATATGCCAGTTGACACGGGGATCGCACGCCTATGTCTGAGTTGTTGAAAATCTCAGGAGTTTATCTCAGACATTCCCCAGAAAAGTACACAGTCTGGACACTAGACTGTCCATATCCAGACCGTTCAGGCCCTAAAATTGCCTTTTTAACTCCATAACTTAGGTTTTCTTTCTCATATTTGTTCAGGGATTCTGCTCTCCACTGGGAGGACATTGATGAGATCAAAGATCGAGCTTCACCATACCACTTAAGGAGACAAAGGACGAGTTGGAGGTACCACATGAGGTAGGGTTAGCGTAAGGTCTCGGCAAGGAAAGTCATTCAACGCGTAGAAGGGAGTCATTTCTTCCTCCTCTTGTTCTATCATTATTCTTTCCTTGTTATACCTACCCACGAGGGGCTAACTTGCTTTAGTGCCCAGGGTTGTAGACTTTAACAAATTGTAATGCTTATGCAATTGTTTATATTTGTTCTGTGGAGTTTTAATTGATTTTCGTGTTTAATCTTGTGTTGCATAACTTGTTGTGTTGGATGTATACAATTGTTAGGGTAAAACTCGGTGTATTAGAGAACCCACATATGCAACATTGCTTGTGAGGACACACCTATATTTTTGGAATGTACCTGGTAGACATTTAAGGCAAGATAGTGTGCACTAGTCATAGGGATCGCCTTAAGGGATTACTCTGGTATCGCCGAATACTCGATTCTAATCTCTTTCATTTCCACCCTTTCTATCTTTACTTTAGTGTTTCATCATTCAATCCCTTTTCAAGTTGTGTTCACCAGACATCAGACGATCAATCAGTACTTTGAGTACAGTTCCCTGTGGTTCAACAACCCTACCCCTTCCGGGGTACCATTATATTACTTGCATGAGACCCGTACACTTGCGGAGAACGCATCAAGTTTTTGGCGGCGTTGCCGGGGAGTTGGTCACTCTTAGGAACATTAGGACTTTGGTGATCTAGTTTTTGAATATTCTGTTTTCTTGTGAATATCTATTCCATTTAATTTCATTCATTTTTAACCTTGTCAAGATCATTTCAGGGAGCGACGAACTATTACCATGGAAGAATTATTGGTCACTCTGCATAGCTATTCACACATCCCTGGTCAGAGCGAGGAATATAATAAATCATGTGATGAGCACAAATTAGCTAGCTTGATCTCAAATTTTTGCAGTTAAAGTAATTGATAAGTGGTCGTGTTTAAGTAATACGAAGTGTTAGTTTCCTACATGAGTCATTACTTTTCTCAAATTTTATCATTGATTGGTGTGCATTTGTGTTCTTTTGTGCATGTAGGTTTATGGAGAAGATTTAAAGAAAAAAGGGCAAAATTAGGTCATGTTCGCCATTATTAAGGAGATCTTGGACCAAGCAAGGAACAAGGCAAATGTTCTAAACTTGTGAGTGTGTGCCAAGCTCCATTGGAGGGGCACAAAGGCAGTCACACTCATAAAAGTCTAGCCTGTATGGTATTGAAGAACTTTGTCAATGAGGAGAAAAGAAGCAATCGACATGATCTACCGTTGGTTGTGCTCAATGGCCTCGATGAAGAACATGAAATCGGGAACATTTTATGCACGAGCGCTGTAGAAATCATTGCAGCAATTTACTATAGCAGTTTACTGTTCACTACACGCCAAAAATTCAATTCCAAAGAATCCACATGGGCGTGTGGATGCCCGATTTCAGCCCTTAAATAGCTGCGAATCAGATTTCTTCGGGGATTTTTCGATCTATCTTTTCCCCAACTTCTTGAGGGTTCACTGCTAGGGTTTGGAGTGGATTTTGTGGAGGTTTGGAGCGAGTTTTCGGCATCGACATCAATGTCCGTTGGAAGATAACTATTGGGGGAGCTTTCTTCGGCATCAATCCAGCGAGGTATGCCCTAGGCTTGATAAGGGGCTTGGTGGAGAGGACGGAGCGGCCTCACAAGACCATCGCCACTCATCACAAGGGGGTTTCATCTATGTTTTTTATTCTTGTCGATTCATATACATTGATGACTTTGTATAGCTCTGATAAGTGCTTATGTTATAGTAACGCGAATCATTATTATCATACAATGAGCATCTCTTTTATCAGATTTTATCAGTAAATGGTGTGCATTTGTGTACTCTTATGTATTGTAGGTTTGTGGAGCTATTTTGAAGAAGAAGAACGAAGTTAGATCGTGTTTGCCATGGTTTGGGAGTTTTCAGACCAAGCAAGGAAAAATGGACGAGTTTAGACTTTTGAGTGTGTGCCAACCTCCTTTGGAGGGGCACAAAGGCAGTCACATTCACAACAAGTTTAACTTGTGTAGCTTAGGAGAACTTTACCAAGAAGGAGATTTGAAGCAATCGGCACGATCTACCATTGATTGTGTGCCCAATTCAATGGCCTCGATGAAGAACAACGAATTCGGAAGCATTTCGGCGAGTTATTGTAGTAGCACTGCAGTAACTTACTGTAGCAAGCTGCTGTTCACTTTCAGCCGAAATTCAGAAATCCAGAAAGTTCACACGGGCGTGTGAAAATTACACACGACCTTGTGAAATCCCGATAAGTTCAATTTTAAAGCCGCGACTCAACGTTATAAAAGCCCGATTTGGAGACTTTTTACACATCTCTTGACCTATCTTTCTCCTCAACTTCTGGAGAGCAAGTCTAGGGTTTCGAAGAGGACTTCATGGAGGTTTGGAGCACGTCATCTGCATCGTTACCGATGTCCGATGGCCGCACAAGACCACGGCCACATCATACACAAGGGGGTTTTCATCGATGCTTTCAATTTGTGCTTTCTTTTATATTTTGATGAATTTGTATAGCTCCATGAGGAGCTAAACCCCTCGTGGGTATTAGGACTTGTAAACCCTAGGATCATTATGTTTCTTTGACATTGTTATTATGTTTTTCCATTATTGATGAATAAATTCGAGTTTCAATCTTAATTATCTCTTGTAATTGTTTTCCCTTAGCAATGACACTACGGTTGAGAACAATCTAGGTTATCCTTTTGAGGTGTGACAACTCCTATAGGGTTAGACTACTTAAGATTGAAGAGGGTTGAGAGGGTGAGTCGTGAGGTAGCTGAACGTCCACTTTCCCCTCCGGTGTGATTCTTCCTACCTTCATGTTCCATGATTTCTTAGCGGTTGAGATATGGTGAAGTGCTAGGAGAGGAACTCCCTTGGGGCTTAGTTGCGCGAGCAACAGAGTGAAGGGTTGAAGTGAATCCTAGTGTTGGGGCTTAATTTAGACTAGGGTTCCTCCACTTGGACCAAAGTGTTAGAACTACACATAGGAACTGGTTTTATCACTAGGAATCCCTAGAACTTAAAGCAATCCCACGTAGTGTGAGGCTTAGGAAGACGTGACAAGCTAGGAATCCCTAGAACTTAAAGGAATCCCTAGGCTTAAAGCAATCCCTATTCCCTATGGATTCGACTACCCACTCACCGGGATAAATTTATTACTTCGACAAGCCCGTGCACTTGGGGGATACACGCAAGGGGTCGTGTCAAGCTGCATGGAGAGCTAAACCTCTTGTGGGTATTTGGACTTGTATACTCTGGGATGACATTGTTTCTATGATTTTATTATGCTTTCTTAATTGATGATTTTAATTGAGTTCCAATCTTGCATGTTAATTGTAATTGATTTCCCCTTAGCCGTGACACTAGGGTTGAGAATCATCTAGGTTATCCTTTGAAGGTGTGACAACTTCTATAGGATTAGACTACTCGAGATTGGAGAGGGTCGAGAGGGTGAGTCGTGAGGTAGCGAAACATCCCTTTTCCCCTTCGGTGTGATTTTTCCTACCTCCGTGTTCCAATATTTCTTTGCAATGGAAATAGAGTGAAGTGCTAGGAGATGAACTCCCCTAGGGCTTAGTTGCGCGAGCAACAGAGTGAAGGGTTGTAGTGAATTCTAGTGGTGGAGCTTAACATAGATTAGGGTTCTTTCACCTGGACAAAAGGGTTAGAACTATACTTAGGGACAAGGTCTATCACTTGGAATTCCTAGAACGTCAAGTAGTTCCACATAGTGTGAGGCTTAGGATGATGGACTCCCCTAGGGCTTAGTTGAGAGATCGATACAGTGAAGGGTTGTAGTGAAGCCTAATGCCAGGGCATAGTGTTGGAACTAATGACGGTTAGCCATAGGTTGGGACTGTGTGTGCTTAAGGATTGCCACAACTTATTAAACATCAATAAGGGAGTATGACAGGGGCCCGAAAGTGCATGGGTTGTCAAAATAATAAAATACCCTGGTGAGTGGGTATTCGTATCCACAGGGAATAGGGATTTGAGATATAAATATTCACTATTTAGCTAACACGATGTGTGAAAAGAAATCAGTGAGTGAGTGCGAGAATAATTAGTAAAAGAGAAGTGTGGAAGATGAGAGAGTGCAAGTAAGAGTAGAAGAGTAGCATAAGCAATGAGAGAAGATGGGTATCCAGACAAGCTACCCCTAGGACTTATGTTTCTAGTGCAAGATAATGCTATTATACCTTCCTATTGATGTTAATTGAGTCGAGGAGATCCTTAAACACACGGTCCCAAATCTAAGGTCAACTGTGACTAATCCCAACACTATACCCCGGCATTAGGTTTCACTACGACCCTTGACTCTCGTTGACCTGTCAACTAAGCCCTAGGGGAGTTCGTCTTCCTAAGCCTCACATTATGTGGAATTGCTTTAGGTTCTAGGGATTCCTAGTGATATTCGCGGTTCCTATATGTAGTTTAAACCTTTGGTCCAGGTGAGAGAACCCTAGTCTAGATTAAGCCCAATACTAAGATTCACTACAACCCTTCACTCTGTTGCTCGCGCAACTAAGCCCCAGGGGAGTTTATCGCCTAGCACTTCACTCTATCTTGACCGCTAATGAATCATGGAACACGAAGGTAGGGAAAATCACATCGGAGGGGAAAGGGGACGTTCCGCTACCTCACGACTCACTCTCTCAACCCTCTTCAATCCTAAGTAGTCTAACCCTATAGGAGTTGTCACACCTCCAAAGGATTACCTAAATTGTTCTCAACCCTAGTGTCATGGCTAAAGGAAAACAATAACAAAATAAATCAAGATTGAAACTCACTTTTATTCATCAATAATGGAAAAGCATAATAACAATGTCAAAGAAACATAATAGTCCTAGGGTTTACAAATCCGAATACCCACAAGGGGTTTAGCTCCTCATGGAGCTACACAAATCCATCAAAGTAATAATAAGAACACAAATTGAATGCATAGATGAAAACCCCCTTGTGTGTGATGTGGCCGTGGTCTTGTGCCGCCGTTGGACGTTGCTGTCGATGCCGATGACGAGCTTCAAACCTCCACTAAGTCCTCTCCAAACCCTCGCCGTTCCTCCCCAGAAGTTAAGGCAAAGAAGAGCCAAAATAATTCCGAAATAGTCTCTAAAACGGGCTTTTATAATGTTGAGTCGCACCTGAAATTTGAACTTATCGGGATTTCACACGGCCGTGTGGAATTTCCACACACCCGTGTGAACTTTTCTAGTTTTCTGAATTTCGGCCGAAAATGAACAATAGCTGATACAGTACTCTCCAAACGCTCCCAAATTCGTCTTTCTTCGTCGAGGTCGTTGAATTGGGCACACAATCAACGATAGATCGTGCCGATTGCTTCAAATCTCCTAATTTTGTGAAGTTCTCCTTGTTATCACGAGCTAGACTTATTGTGAATGCAACCTCCTTTGTGCCCCTCCAAACGAGGTTGGCACACACTCACAAGTCTATACTCATGCCGTGCTCCTTGCTTAGTCCGAGAATCTTCACAACAATGGCGACCATGATCTAACTTCGTTCCTTTCCTGCACTTTATCTTCATAACCCTACAATGCACAAAAGTAAATAAATGCACAATTTTTAGTGATAAAATCTGATTAAATTAATGCTCATTGCAAGATAATAACGCTTTGCATTACTATAACACGAGCACTTATCAGAGTATAATATTATTCTTGCACTAGAAACATTAGTCCTAGGGGGAGCTTGTCCGGTTACCCCATTTTACATTGAATGTTCCTTTCTTATTTCTTTGCTTGTACTCTCTTGCCTTTTATATTTCTCTTTCATTTTTCTTGCACACATATTGATTGTTGATAAGTGCTTGAGTAGACATGTTTTATCTACTTGTTTTACATGCATTGAGCATCATTTTACCGTGGATTATGTCTCATAAAATGTATTTTGGTGTTCCTTTGTGCAATTAGGTTGTGAAAGTATTGAAGGAGGAAAAAAGAAGTAAAGATGGGTTATAAAGACCTATTGTTGTGAGCTTTCGTACAACACAAGTGTCAAAGCACAAGAGGGGATCATGTACATGAGGGTGTGTGCTAACTTTCAGAAGAATTCAAGCCGATTTGTGTGATGGAAGGGCACAAAGATTACTGTAGCAAATACTGTTAACCTTTACTGTAGCAGTATTGTAGCAGAAATTACTGTCCCACGCCGTACGTGGTCGCGTGGAGGCACGTGACTGGCTTGATTCAGAATTATAAATAACCCTTTTTGTCGATTCTTTGGGGACTTTTTGTGCACAATTAAATGCCTAGGGTTTCAAGGACGAAGTCTTTGGAGATAATGGGGGGTCGTTCTTCACCAACTTTGATAGATCCTTCGACGAGATAGCATCGGGGAGCCATTGATGACCTAGCTTCATTATCTTTTGCTTTGTAATAAGCCCGATAGAGGGCTAAACCCTAGTAGATACTTGGGCATGTGAACCCTACGCTTCGATTCATGTATTGACTTTCTTTATGCTTTCTTTTAATCCCGAGTTAATTTGAGTTTTAACCTTGTTTAATCATTGCTTGCTTGACATGTTTATCATTGTGATTAATTGTTTATGCTTGAGTAGTTACCTTAATGAGAGAGAGGTCTCCATTGGGGATTAGAACATACAAGGTTAAAGAGGGTTGAGAGGGTGAGTCTTGAGATAGAGGAGTGTCCCCTTTCCCTTCCGATTGAGTGATTCCTATCTCCGTTTTTCCTAAGTTTTATGCAACTGTATGGGGGTGTGAGGAGTAAGATTGATAGATTTCTCTGCCAGGACCTTGTAAGGGTTAGGGATCTTTCACCTAGAAGTAGGGTTAGATCTAATTTTAGGAATCGGTTTTACTCTTAGGTATCCCTAAAGTTCATTGCGGTTATATGGGGTGTGAGGTGTTGAGATTGAGCGATTTCTCCGCCGGGATCTTGTAGGGGACTAGTATCGGTGGCCTAGAGGTAGGGACCGATTATTCTTGGATTGGCTCGACTCATAGAACTCAGTTTAGAAGCATTTAGTTAGTCTTGCACTTCATGATAGAGCCTAGGGGGAGCATTGCCCGGGTATCTCATCTTCATTGATAGAGATCTCCTTTATCTTTTTCCTTTACTTGCTTGCTTGTGATTTTCTTATTTTACATATTACATCCATTGCTTCATATTATCGATTCGACTAGATAACTGAAAATTAGTCATTACTAGTACTTCCGTTCCCTGTGGATTCGACTAGCCACTCATCAAGGTAATTATTACTTCGACAACCCGTGCACTTGCGGTACACACATGCAATGAGTGTGTCAATTGTTCTCATTACCATCATTTCGCATTAGCTAAGTAGAAATTCCTCTTGTCTCTAATCACTATTCCTTGTGGATTTGACTACCCTCTCACCAGGGTATTTTATTACTTCGACAACCCGTGCACTTTAGGGCCACTGTCAAAGTTTTTGCCATTGTTGCCAGGGAGTAGGAATATTTTAGACACTTACTTTTTGCAATTTTAGCTATTCACCACACATTCTATTTCAAACTTTCTTTTTCTTTCATCGTTCTTATTTGTTTTTTTTCTTTGGTTTCAGCTCTAAGTTATGACCCATGACAATCCTTCGATTCTAGTTGAAAGAGACCCAAACATTGGAAGGAGAACACATAGAAAGGGGAAAGAACCTGTACAAGAATAGTCTAATCAAGCTGAAATAGGTATAGAAGGGTCAGAAACAATGGCAAAACAACATGAACAACAAAGGACATTGTCTGATTTTGCTTGACCGTAGTTTTGGGGACACAATCAAGCATTGTGAGGACCCAGTTTCAGCTTAGAACTTTGAGCTTAAGCCAGGCTTTATCCAGAGGTTACAGTAGTCCTCATCATTTAATGGTTTTGCCGATGAGGACCTAAACAATCATATTGAGAACTTTCTTAAAGTGTGTGACATGCTTAAGATCAATGGAGTGACGGATGATACCATTAGATTGAGAGCCTTCCCATTTTTCTTGAAGAGGAAAGCAAAGAAATGGCTACAATCATTACTGAGAGCGTCTATTACTACATGGGAGGAGATGGCGGAAGCTTTCCTAGCTCGATATTTCCTTCCCGGAAAATCTGCAAAGCTCCGAAATGAGATTTCTTCTTTTCTGCAAACAGAATTAGAGTTTCTATTTGAGACATGGGATAGGTTCAAGGACCTCCTACGGAAGTGCCCACAACATGGATTCCCCGAATGGATGATCATTCACACTTTCTACAACGGGTTGAATCGAAGCACCAAACAATTATTAGACGCGGTGGCAGGAGGTACCTTAGGAAGCAAGACCCCTAGTGAAGCCTGACAGCTCATAGAAGAGATGGCAATGAACAGATATCAATGGAACTCAAGAGATAGAAAGAAGGTGGCCGGACTTCATGAGATTAATGCGGTTAAATTGTTGGTGGTCCAAGTGGAGTCATTGTGCAAGAAGTTAGACACTCTAACTTCACCAAGAATGGCAGCCATCACGAATTGTAATGTGTATGGGGGAGGACATGCTTCTAGTGATTGCCTGATAGCCATTGGTGGTACTTCTTCGGTTAAGCAAGTGGATCTTATAGACAATGCATTCAGAGGTCAAGGGAATCCTTATAGTGGAACCTATAATTCGGGGTGGAGGAATCACCCTAACTTGTCATGGAGCAACCAAGGGCAACAAATAAGTAATGCACCAATGGGCTTTCAATAACAACAAGCACCGAATTTGGAGAACTGGGTGTCGGGGTTAGAGAACAAGATGACCGGTTTGGAAAAGGCACTCACAAGGTTTGTCCAATCATCAGATGAAAGATTCCAATCGATAGAAGTCACACTTGACAACCACACCGTATCGCTACATAACTTGGAGAACCAAGTTGGTCAAATTGTGAATTCTCTATCTGAGAGGCCTCAAGGGAGTTTGCCAAGCAACACGGAGACAAATCCAAGGGAACAATTGAAGGCAATTACCTTGACAAGTAGCAGGGAGGTTGAGAGTAGTCCCCTCTTGAGAAGAAAAATGATGAAGCACCCAAGGTTGTGGAGGTAAAGGAAGCATCTAAGGAGAAGGAGGTGGCACCAACACCTTACAAGCCAAGAATGATCAACAAGACAAGAAACAAGACGAGTAATACAAGAAGTTTTTAGTGTTATTTAAACAGTTGCACATCAACATCCCATTCGTGGAGGCATTGCCACAAATACCTAAATATGCAAAGTTCTTGAAGGTACTCTTGACCAACAAGAGGAAATTGCAGGAGAATGTATTGGTGATTCTATATGCCACATGCTTGGCAATGTTGCAAAAGAGTATTCTGAGCAAGGTGACAGACCCCGGGAGCTTCATCATACTGTGCAACATTGGAAACTTGGGTGAAGAAAAGGCATTAGCGGATTCAGAAGCTAGCATGAACCTCATGCCTTACACTTTCTTTCATAAGCTAGGCTTGGGAGAGCCTAGGCCTACTCGGGTGACACTCCAATTAGCGGGCCGATCAGTTAGACATATGAGTGGCATCATTGAAGATGTGCTCGTCAAAGTGGATAAAAATATCTTTTCTGTGCACTTTGTAGTGCTTGATGTGGACGAGGATGTCAATGTAGCGCTGATACTTGGGAGGCCATTCTTGCGCACTTCCAAGGCATTGATAGACATGGACGGTAGAGAGCTCACTTTGAGAGTTGGAAATGAAAAGCTCACCTATCACCTCGCCAAAACCATGAGACATTCTCTAGACTTTGATGATACTCTATATTATCTTGACACTACTAATAAGCTTGTTAATGACTATGTACAAGAAATGATGAATCCGGACCCATATGAAAGGTGGCCAGACCAAGATGTGGAGATTGAAGATATTCTATCACTTGGTCTAGTGGAAAAAGTGGAGCCTGCCCCGGGAGTCATGAAGAGGATGATCTGGAAGCTTAGGAGATTGAGGAGACGCCACAAGAGGAGCCCCAACACAAATGGGAATGAGCATTCAACTAGGGAAAACACAATGCCATGTGAAATTTTCACACAGCTGTGTGAAGCATTTCAGGGCTCATCCCAAGCATCACAGGAGCCGTGTAAGTGCCCGTGTGAACGACCATGAGAAGGGCACACAGCCGTGTGGAATTTCCACACGGCCGTGTGAATTCCTGCAGAACTTCAACTCTCTATCCCGAGAGTCCACAGGGGCGTGTGGATGCCCCTATGAGTGTCCTTGTGTTAAGGCACATGGCCATGTGGAATTTTCACATGGCCGTGTGAAACTCTCCAAAGACTTCTTTTCCATCTTGAGAAAACACAGGGGCGTGTGACTGCCCCTGTGAGAGAGCTTGTGAAAGGCACACGGCCTTATGGTTGTTTCACACGGCCGTGTAGAACATTTAGAGATTTCTCGGGTAGCTCCAGAGAGGCCACAGGGGCTTGTGGGTGCCCTTATGATCGACCTTGTGTCTTGGCCAAGTTGGGCACATGACCGTGTGAAGTTATGCAGAGGCCTTAAGTGTTTTCCCAAGAGCACACAGGGGCATGTGACTGCCCATGTGAAGCTTCCTTGTGAAGGCACACGACCATGTGAAATTTCCACATGGCCGTGTGGGGGTGTTCAGACAACAACCAGAGAGAATACAGGGGCGTGTGATTGCCCTTGTGAACTCTCTCAGTAGAGGCACACGACGTGTGGTCTTTCCACACGGCCGTGTGGATTTGTAGAACTCCAAAATGCCGCAATCTTCTTGTATACGTTCTTTGGCCTTTCATTCTTAAACACTTCTGCGCTCAGAAGAACACTCTGCTCCATATTCCTAACTGTCTCTCCGACGATTTCACTAGTTTTAGATGATTTTCCTGCCAAGCGCTAAGTTTTTAATTCTCATATCGTCGGTAAACCACCCTTTTACTATTTACTTCGTCAACTCGATTCTTTTAGTTTATTTGATTGTTTTCCACTGAAATTGCATGCGTAATTACTTTGTAAATAAGTGTGGAAAGTTTCAGAATGATTTGGAGTGAGTTGTAGAAATCTTTGGCAGCCACGACTGTGTTTCTATCTTGGCCTGAAGATCTACACGGGCGTGTAGAATTTTCACACGGCCGTGTGGATTCCTGTAGAATGAGTTTTAATGGTGATTTGATCGATTCTTTTTAAAATTTTTCCAGGAATGGTACCTAGGTCAAAGCAAATGACCGGTAAGAGACCCCTTGAGCCTTCTACAGAGCAGATAAACTTCGTCATACCAGAGCACCGAGCAAGATATGAGAGGTTAGCGAAGCTCAAGTTCGGGCAGTCTCGATACATGAACTTAAGTTGTTTGAGGACAGCTGAGTCGGGCAATGATTTTGCAAACGAGGTTGAAGAACTACCATCAGTGGGGAGTTGGCAACGGTTATTTACTATCCGAGAGCCAGCTAACCACTCACTTACTTTGGAGATGCTCGCGTCATTTGAGTTTGACAGATCCTATAGAGATTTGACAAGTGCCAACACCATACAGTTTAGAGCTTTTGGGTACAGCTACAGTACGACAGTGACGCAGCTCTCTGATAAGTGCTCGTGTTATAGTAATGCAAAGTGTTATTATCTTGTAATAAGCATTGATTTAATCAGATTTCATCACTAAAAAGTGTGCAATTGTTTACTTTTGTGCACTGTAGGGTTGTGAAGATAAAATGAAGGAAAGGAAAGAAGTTAGATCGTGTTTGCTATTGTTGGGAAGATTTTCAGACTAAGTAAGGAACGAGGCATGAGCATAGACTTGTGAGTGTGTGCCAACCTCCTTTGGAGGGGTACAAAGGCAGTCACATTCACAATAAGTCTAGCTCATGCTAACAATGAAGACTTCACCAATTAGGAGACTCGAAGCAATCGGCATGATCTACCGTTGATTGTGTGCCCAATTCAATGGCCTTGATGAAGAACAACGAATTCGGGAGCGTTTCGGCACAGTACTGTAGCGAATTTCTGTAGCAAAACACTGTAGCAAGTTACTGTCCATTGTCGGCTGAAATTCAGCATTCCAGAAATTTCACACGGGCGTGTGGAAATTCCACACGGCCGTGTGAAATCCCGATTTCAGCAATTTTAAAGCCGCGACTCAACATTATAAAAGCCCGATTTGGAGATTTTTTGAGGGATCTTTTGACCTATCTTTCTCCCCAACTTCGAGAGTGCGGCTAGGGTTTTGGAGAGGACTTCGTGGAGGTTTAGAGCGCTTCTTCGGCATCGTCACCGACGTCCGACGACTAAACAAGACCACGGCCACACCATACGCAAGGGGGTTTTCATCAATGTCTTTATTTTGTGCTTTCTTATATACTTTGATGAACATGTATAGCTCCATGAGGAGCTAAACCCCTTGTGGGTATTCAGACTTGTAAACTCTAGGGTTATTATATTTCTTTGACATAGTTATTATGCTTTTCCATTATTGATGAATAAGAATTGAGTTTCAATCTTGATTTTATCTTGCTATTATTTTCCCTTAGATGTGACACTAGGGTTGAGAACAATCTAGGTTTTCCTTGGGAGGTGTGACAACTCCTATAGGATTAGACTCTTTAAGATTGAAGAGGGTTGAGAGGAAGATTTGTGAGGTAGCGATGTACCCTTTTCCCCTCCGGTGTGATTTCTCCCTACCTCCGTTTCCTTGATTTATTAGCGGTCGAGATAGAGTGAAGTGCTAGGTAGATATACTCTCCTCGGGCTTAGTTACGTGAGTAACAGAGTGAAGGGTTGAAGTGAATCCTACGCACTGGGGCTTAATCCAATCACTCTGTTAGAACTACACATAAGAACAGGTTTTATCACTAGGAGTCCCTAGAACTTAATGCAATCCCACGTAGTGTGAGGTTTAGGTAGATGTACTCCCCTGGGGCTTAATCGTGCGAGCGATAGAGTGAAGGGTCGATGTGAATCCTAATACCGGGGCATAATGTTGGGGTTAGTCACGGTTGTCCATAGGTTTGGGACCGTGAGTCTGAGGATTTCCTCAACTCAATTGGCATCAATAGGTGAGTATAATAGCATAGTCTTGCACTAGAAGCATAGATCCTAGAGGTAGCTTGTCCGGATACCCCGCTTCATTCATTGTTAAATCCTCTCTATTCTCTTGTAGTTGCACTTTCACATCTTCCATCTTTCTATTTAATTTCTCGCCTTTTAGTATAATTGTTTCCACAATTCACTCATCGAATCAATTGATCACTTTTCCGTGCTTCGCATAGTTTTAATAGTGAAATCTTGTATTCTAACTCCCTATTCCCTATGGATTCGACTACCCTCTCACCGGGGTAACTTTTATTACTTCGATAAACCCGTGCACTTTCGGGCCTCCTGTCACTCTCCATCTGTATGGGTTTATACAACGAGGCCTTTACTGAGATAGAGGAGTATGAGAACCTCAACATCAATTACCACAGAAGTATGACCCCTCAAAGAGCCTACTAAGTACTATGTGGGCATGGGCCCGAAAATGCACGGGTTGTCGAAGTAATAAAGTACCCAGGTGAGAAGGTAGTCGAATCCATAGGGAGTAGGGATTAGAGACAAGAGTAATTGCTAATTAGCTAATGTGAAATGTGGATGATAAGAGAAGAATCAATGTGTGTGCAAGAAAATAAAAGATAAATATGAAAGGCAAGAGAGTGCAAGCAAAGAGTAAAGAAAGGAACAAACAATGTAAAATGGGGTAACTGGACAAGCTCCCCCTAGGACTAATGTTTCTAGAGCAAGACTAATATTATACTCCCTTATTGATGTTTAATGAGTCGTGGCAATCCTTAAGAACATGGTCCAAAACCTAAGGTAAACAGTGATTAGTTCGAACACTATGCCCCACCATTAGGCTTCACTATAGCGCTTTACTTTGTCAATCTCTCAACTAAACCATAGGGGAGTTCATCATCCTAAGCCTCACACTATGTGGAACTACTTGACATTCTAGAGATTCCAAGTTATAGATCCTGTCAATAAGTATAGTTCTAACCCTTTGGTCCAGCCGAAAGAACCCTAATCTAAGTTAAGCCCCAGCGCTAAGATTCACTACAACTCTTCACTCTGTTGCTCGCGCAACTAAGCCCCAGGGGAGTTCATCTCCTAGCACTTCACTCTATTTCAATTGCAAAGAACTATTGGAACACGAAGGTAGGGAAAATCACACCGAAGGGGAAAAAGGGACGTTTCGCTACCTCACGACTCATCCTCTCGACCCTCTCCAATCTCGAGTAGTCTATTCCTATAGAAGTTGTCACACCTTCAAAGGATAACCTAGATAATTCTCAACCCTAGTGTCACGGCTAAGGGAAAATCAATTACAATTAACATTCAAGATTGGAACATAATTAAAATTATCAATTAAGAAAGCATAATAAAATCAAAGAAACAAAGTCATCCTAGGGTTTACAAGTCTGAACACTCACAAGGGGTTTAGCTCTCCATGGAGCTATACAAAGTCATCAATGTGTATGAATCGACAAGAATAACAAACATATATGAAACCACCTTGTGATGCATGGCGATGGTCTTGTAAGGTCGCTCCGTCCTCTACACCAAACCCCTTGTCAAGCCTAGGGCACACCTCGCCAGATCGGTGCCGATGAAAGCTATCTCAATAGCTATCTTCCAATGGACTTCGATGTTCATACCGAAGAATCGCTCCAAACCTCCACAAAATCCTCTCCAAACCCTAGCCGTAAACCCTCAAGAAGTTGGGGAAATGATAGATCAAAAAGTCCCTGAAGAAATCTGATTCGCGGATATTTAAGTGCTAAAATCGGGCATCCACACGGCTGTGTAAAATTTCCACACGTCCATGTGGATTCTCTGGAATTTTATTTCTGGTGCGTACTGAACAGTAAGCTGTTACAGTAAATTGCTGCAGTGATTTACTACAGTGACTTGCACAGTACTCGCGCATAAAATGTTCCCGATTTCATATTCTTCATCGAGGCCGTTAAATTGGGCACACAATTAATGGTAGATCATGTCAATTGCTTCTTTTCTCCCCATTGACGAAGTTTTTCAATGCTACCCAGGCTAGATTTTTATGAGTGTGACTGCCTTTGTGCCCCTCCAATGGAGGTTAACAGACACTCACAAGTTTAGAACCCGTGTCTTGGTCTTTGGTTGGTCCAAGAACTCTTCAATATTGGCAAACATGACCTAATTATGCTCTTTCTTCTCTAAATCTTGTCCATAAACCTACATGCACAAAAGAACACAAATACACACCAATCAATGATAAAATATGAGAAAAGTAATGCTTTATGTAAGAAAATAACACTTTGTATTACTTAAACACAAGCACTTATCTGACTCCTATGCTATCGCCTCTGCCATTCACCGACCTGCTCAGTACGGCATGCAAATATCTGTAGGCTAGCCTACAAAGGCAGGACGCCTTGGAGACACTCGGCTCATATTGACCCTTTCCACATAATGCCCTGTAGACTCTCTGAGACGTCAATGCCCGGGGTCATCAGTAGGGAGCTGCTCATACTCCTCAGTCTCAGTATAAGCCTCCTCATATAATCCCATCTGATTGAAAACTGGCCCGCACTAATGTTGTCGCTCTATCTTAATGCTCGAAACTGGATAGTATCAATGTCCCCGAAGCTACTGTATCCTCTGTCGAACTCAAACAAGGCAAGCACCTCGAGTGTAAGAGTGAGAATAGCTGGCTCTCTGGTCAAGAACAAACTGTGCCAGCTACCAACTGACAGTAGCTCATCAACCTCGTCCACCATCTCGTCTCCTAACTGTATCCCTCTCAATACTCCCAAATCAGGAATATAGGTTTGTCCAAATCAGAGCTTCACCAACCGCTCGAATCGTACTCTATGCTCAGGTATGGCGAAATCAATCTACTCTGATGAGGGGGACTGCTCAAGAGGACGTTTCTCTAACTTTGCTAAGAGTGGCAGCCATCACGAATTGTAATAGGTATGGGGGAAGACATGCTTCTAGTGATTGCCTGATAGCCATTGGTTGTACTTCTTCGGTTGAAAAAGCGGATTTTGTAGGCAATGCATTTAGAGGTCAAGGAAATCCATATAGTGGTACCTACAATCCGGGGTGGAGGAATCACCCTAACTTGTCATGGAGCAACCAAGGGCAACAAAAGAGTAATGCACCATCGGGCTTTCAACAACAACAAGCACCGAATTTGGAAAACCAGGTGTCAGGGCTAGAGAACAAGATGACCGACTTGGAAAAAGCACTCACAAGGTTTGTCCAATCATCGAATGCAAGATTCTAATCAGTAGAAGCCACACTTCGCAACAACATCACATCGCTACACAACTTGGAGAACCAAGTTGGCCAAATAAGTCCTTTTAACAAGGGTTTGTGGAGTACCTTTTGGGTTAACTTAAGTGAGTTCACACACACTTACACACTGATTAGTCACGGCTAGTCAGACTAATCAGTGGAATAATTTTGTTAGTACAGTCTTCGGACAGTGTCAAATGTTTCAAGAGCATGGGGATAGTTTGACACAAATTATGGCTGTCGTAAATGGAAGTGGCAGGGATCCAGAATGCAGGTAACCCAGTTGTGAACTAAGTAGTGATCATCCTCCCACTGTCATTGAGGAGAGAGTGATAAATTCATAATCAGACATGTCATGTTTTGTTAAGCAGGATCTCCAAGAGTTACCCGCACACTTGGAGTATGTCTACTTGGAGGATAAACCTAACTTGCCAGTTATTATTTCATCCACCCTTGATGCTGAACAAAAGAAGAAATTGTTGAATTTACTTCAACTGTACAAAAAGGCCATAGCTTGGAGCATCTCTGACATCATGGGAGTCATTCCATCTTTCTGAACACATAAGATTTTAATGTAAGAACATATAAAACCTAAGGTGCAACCCCAATGGAGATTAAACCCTCACATGATAAAGGTAGTCAAGAAGGAAGTAAAGAAGGTTCTGGATTCTGGTATTATTTTCCCTATCACAGATAGCCCATGGGTGAGCCCGATACAAGTGGTGCCAAAAAAGGGAGGGACTACGGTCATATCAAACGAGCACAATGAATTAATCCCCACCCGTACGGTGACCAAATGGCGCATTTCCATTGACTACCGGAAGTTGAATGATGCAACTCAGAAAGACCATTTCCCCTTACCATTCATTGATCAGATGCTCGAGTGTCTTGCTGGCCATCAGTATTATTGTTTCCTCGACGGGATGTCGGGGTATTTGCAAATTCCAGTGGCACCAGAACATCAAGACAAGACGACATTCACATGTCCTTATGGTATGTTCGCCTATCGACGGATGCCATTTGGATTATGCAATGCGCCGGCAACATTACAGAGATGCATGATTGCAATTTTCGATGAATTCATTGAAGACTTCATGGAGGTATTCATGGACTATTTTTTAATTTTCGAAGATTCTTTTTATGGATGTTTGAAAAATTTGGATTGGGTCCTTACAAGGTGTGAGGAAACTAATCTAGTTCTGAACTGGGAGAAATGCCATTTCATGGTAAGAGAAGGGATTGTCTTAGGACACAAGATTTCAAGTGCCAGAATTGAGGTGGACAAAGCAAAGTTGGGCACAATCGAGAATCTTCCCCCACCCTCAATTGTTAAGGATATACGTAGATTTCTTGGGCACGTGGGGTTTTATAGAAGATTTATTCTGGACTTTGCCAAGATCTCCAAGACGTTGACAAAACTCCTTGAGAAGGACACGCCATTTTATTTCAATCAAGAGTGCATCACATCTTTCCAGAGTTTGAAGGAGAGACTCCTTAGTGCACCAATCATGAAGGCTCCTGATTGGAGTCTAGCTTTTGAGCTCATGTGCGATGCAAATGATTGGTCGATAGGAGTGGTATTAGGGCAGAGGTATGATAAGCAGTTTCATCCGATTTACTATGCTAGCAAGACATTGACACCCGTACAAGGGAATTACATCACCACAGAAAAAGAGTTGCTTGCCATCATTTACGCCTTTGATAAGTTTCGGTCATATCTGGTGCTATCTAAGGTTACTGTGTATACATATCAAGCCACTATCTGCTATCTCCTCCCTAAAATGGATGCCAAATACCAACTAGTTTGCTGGATTCTGTTGTTGCAAGAATTCAACATGGAAATCAAGGATAAAAAGGGGTTAGAAAATGTGGTTGCTGATCATCTTTCATGTCCAGTGCATGTAGATGGTAATGGCGAGCGGCAGAGGATTAATGAAAACTTCCCTGATAAGCATTTTTATATGATCCAAACACATCAAAAGTGCGGTGATGGGTGTCCCTGGTTCACCGACCTTGCTAACTATCTCGTGGGGCTAGTTATTCCACCACAATTTTCATATCAATAGCGGAAGAAGTTTTTGTCGAATAACAAACACTATTATTGGGAGGACCCTTTCCTTTACAAGCTGTGTGCTGACTTGGTAGTGTGCCATTGTGTGTCACATGCTGAGGGGTGGGAGATTTTATAGCATTGTCATTCAGGGCCAGTTGGTGGGCATTTCAGCGCAAATCGTACTGGAAAGAAAGCATTGGAGGCCAATTTCTTTTGGCCTTCAATTTTTAACGATGTATGAGAATTTGTTCGAACTTGTGATCAATGCCAAAGGAGTGGAAACTTATCCAAACTCGATAAAATGAAGCAGACACCCATTCAGCAGTGTGAAGTTTTTGATGCTTGGAGTATTGATTTCATGGGGCCTTTCCCGAATTCGAATGAAAACAAGTATGTGTTAGTAGCAATTGATTACGTGTCTAAATGGGTTGAGGCACAGGCTCTCCCCTCTAATGATGCTCGAGTTGTGGTTAAGTTCCTAAAAATATTATTCACTCGCTTCGGGACTCCTAGAGTAATTATCAGCGATAGGGGTGCTCACTTTTGTAACCGCGTATCACCCCCAAACAAGTGGCCAGGTGGAGGTTACAAATCGGGAGTTAAAGAGAATCCTCCAAAAAATGGTGCATTATAATAGGAAGGATTGGTCAGAAAGGTTGGATGATGCTCTATGGGCTTACCGAACAGCATAAAAGACTTCTATTGAGCATACCCTTTTCCGCTTAGTCTATGGTAAGGCGTGTCATCTCCCTGTGGAGTTAGAGCATAAATTGTACTGGGCTATTAAATTGCTAAATTTGAATATGGATGACAAACAAACAAAATGGAAGTTTCAGCTGAATGAATTAGAAGAGCACAGATTAAACACATACGAAAATTTGTTGGCACACAAGGAAAAAGTTAGAAGGATTCATGATAATCGGGTGAAGTAGGATAAGCAGCTTCGAGTGGGGGAACAGTCCTTTTGTTTAATTCTAGGTTAAAACTCTTCCCAGGCAAAATAAAATCTCAATGGATAGGGCCGTACATGATTAAACAAACATTTCCCCATGGTGCAATCAAAATCTCACACCCTCAAAAAGGAACCTTTAAGGTCAATAGGCACAGGTTGAAGCACTACACAATAAGAGCGTGTCAAGCTTAGTTGAGAATGGGTACTTCTTTCCTTCTCCATATTTCTCCCGACTAATACCCCATTTGACTAGGTACGTCAAGCTAGTGACGTAAAACAAGTGCTTATTGGGAGGTAACCCAAGTCATCATTTCTTTTCTTGGTTCCTTTTTTGTTGGAATCCTTGTTGCATTGGTTTTTGTGTGCCTTTCATTCTTTCAGATTTAATTTTCCCTTTTTGTGGTATCTTCGATCCCATTTGAACCTTTCCTGCCCCCGTGTTTTGAGGGTTTTTCGGCTGTGGCAACCTTGGGTGGTAGGGCACACCTCTATTGTCGTCGTTGTTTATCGTAGTTTTCAGTTTCCCTATATAGTAGATCTGACACGGGCTCGACACGGCTGTGTGTTCCCTTTTATACGGCTCTAGGTCGCACTACATGGTCGTGTCATTTTCTCAACCATGCTGGGAGATTTTCCTGGGTTTTTTCAGCGGCATGGACATGCTTGATATACAGGCGTGTCCACCGCATTAACACTGGTGCTAATTACCACCATCAACACGGCCGTGTTTCCCCATGTCAAGAGACAGACCATAGCGTTTGGTCCTCCGTTACCTTATTTTCCGCTCGTTCTCTTCAGTTTTAACCCTTCACCTTCCTCGTAAGCATGCCACTCTTGTGCGTCTCCTTCCTCGCTCGATTCTTCCACCACCCATTTCCCCTCCTTTTGTCTTAAGATCGTCTGTTTGTCTTCCCGTATGATAATACCGATGTTAACTCGAAATTTATCATGGTTGTTTATGAGTTTTGGTCTCGCTGTTCATTATGGTTGTGTTTTGAGAGTGAGCTGATCCTTTTTCGTGCCTCTTGAGGCTATTTGTAACCCTTATTTTTATTTTGGTGTATTTTTGAAGGTCTTTTTACGGTTTGAAACATTGACCACGGCCGTGTTTTTATGAACCATGGTCGTGTCTGTATCATCTTCCTCATAGTGTTGTTCATTCATGGGACACGTTCGTGCCATTTCACACGATCGTGTACCCCCCCCCCCCCCCCCCCCCCCCCCCCCCCGAGGCACGACCACTATGCACTTGACATGACCGTGTCATCCATCAATTCTTCTACCCAAACTAATTATCACCTATGTTTTTAGCAGATTATGTCCCGGCGTTCTCATCTCATTGCACAGGTGCGACAGGAGCGCCGAGCTTGCCTCTTTGCTCGCACTTTTGGTACTATACGGACAATCGATTGGGAAGCTCTCGACCAAGCCAATCTATGTCAGGATGTTGAGCAGTTATTAAGCATGGGCGGTTGGATTTCACTCCTCACTATCACAAAGACTGCCTACCATGACGTCACCATTAAGTTTCTCTCCACATTTGAGCGCTGCGTGGGTTCTTGGGAGGACACTTACGCTATCGCCTTTCAATTCAGAGGGAAGGACTACCATCTGAGCTATATCTAGTTGGCCGTGTTCATGAGACTATATGAGCATGCATTCACACTTACAAAGGAGTATCGAGCCCTCTTGACGTCTCTCGAGTATAGGATTCCTCATCAGCACGATGAGGTTAGTTATGCAACATTGGCCGCCCTTTCCAACCCATTCGTACTCCAGCTTCTTACCTTCGATCGCGGGCATTGCGGTTCATGCATGCTCTGCTTGGTGGTACTATCACAAGTCAAACTCAGAGCGCCAAAGTCATCTCTGACCCTGAGTTCGAGTATCTCTTGAGTATGACTGTTGAGACTCCCTATCACCTAGGCCATGTGATTGTTTGTGCCTTTCATCATCAGGCCACTAACTTCAAAGGACAAACCCTCTTTACGGGTCCCTACATCACCCAACTCCTTCGAGGGATGGGCATCTTAGGCGATGAGTCCCGATTGGCAATCACAGGTGGACGTAGCCCATTTTCCTACACCAGCGTCGGGCGACTGAGATTACTTCCCCCTTGTACCTGATTATAGTACTCCCGCTCCCACCCCTTTCTCGGATGAGCACTCTGGTATTTTCTTGTTAGTATCCAGTCTCCAGCGCATCGCCGACCATTTCACCACCTCCTCGGTAACCCTTAATGATGACTTAGGGCCTGATGATGACCCGCTTTGACATTGTTCTTATGTGTTGTTTATATTTTGGTCTAGTCATATGTTATGTTTCTATGTTTGTACTCTGTACTCTTAAGTCTAGTAGTGAGGGGATACCTCCTGCTTAACTGGTATTTTGGTTTGTTTACTTTTAGCATTTCTTTTGACCTATTTTATATCCGCTCTTCACTTGTGTGACTTTATACATCTCAGGTGTGTTTTAGCTACTGGGAGTTAAATTGGCAACATGTTGAGAGTGGCCACATCACTCTCCGTGTTGTAGAGTTGGGTTGAATAGCACGCATGCGAGAGTGCCCACATCACTCTCCATGTTTATGGAATGTTTCAACACCCTCATTCTTTAATTGTATTTCCAATTATCATGTTGTATGTCATTCTATTCTATATTGGGGACAATGTAGATTTCAAGTGTGGGGAAGGGTTGCATGCTTGCATGCTTTTGTGCTTGTTATAGGTGAGAGCTTTACTAGTAATGATCTATGAATTCTTTGCTTGGTTTGGCTTGAACCTAGGAGGACATGGGTGTGTTAGGAACCACTTAAGCTTATTTGTAGACTCTTTTCTATTTTTTTTAGAACAAACATCAGTTCACTTTACTCAAAGTGTGGTGCCACTCGTCTTAGTCAATTTCTTGTTCTAAAAAAAAGAACTGGAAAGTCGGACTCCGGTCTCAGGATGCGCTACAAGTCAAAATTTTTGCTTGAGTTTTGTGTAAAGATGGTAAAATGAGCTATCACTTTAGTTGAGTGAAATCCACTCTTGAGTAGTTAAATTTTGGGCATTACAAGTGTACATTTGATGACCTACTAAGAGAAAAGGTGATATGGACTTGAAAGTGCACAGGTTTTTGAAGTAATAAAGTACCCCATTGATAAGGTAGTTGAATCCACCGGGAGTAGTGGTTCAAGATAAGAGGAATTGCTAATTAGCTAGTGTGAAATATGGGTGGTGAGAGAAATCAATGTGTGTGTAAATAAAAGAAAGAGAAATATGAAAGACAAGAGAGTGCAAGTAAAGAGTAGAGAGGAAACAATCAATGTGAATATGGGGTACCCGGACAAGCTCCCCCTATGACTAATGTTTCTAGTGGAAGACTAGTATTATACTCCCATATTTATGTCTAATGAGTCATGGAAATCCTTAAACACATGGTCGCAAATCTAAGGTCAACAGTGACTAGTTCCAACATTATGCCCTGGCATTTGGTTTCACTATAACCCTTCATTCTGTTGATCTCTCAACTAAGCCCAATGGGAATCCATCATCCGAAGTCTTACACTATGTGGAACTGCATGACAATCTAGGGATTTCAAGTGATAGTCCCTGTCCCTAAGTATAGTTCTAACCTTTTGGCCTAAGAGAAAGAACCCTAATCGAGGTTAAGCCCCAGCACTAGGATTCACGACAGCCCTTCACTCTATTGCTTGCGCAACTAAGCCCCAGTGGAGTTCATCTCCTAGCACTTCACTCTACTTTGATTGCAAAGAACTCTTGAAACACGGAGGTAGGGAAAATCACTCCGAAGGGGAAAGGGGACATTTCGCTACCTCATGACTCACCCTCTCGACCCTCTCCAATCTCGGGTAGTCTAATCCTATAGAATTTGTCACACTTTCAAAGGATAACCTTGATGATTCTCAACCCTAGTGTCACGGCTAAGGGAAAATCAATTACAATTAACATTCAAGATTGGAACTCAATTGAAAGCATCAATTAAAAAAGCATAATAAAAGCCATAGAAATAATGCCATCCTAGGGTTTATATGTCCGAATATCCACGAGGGGTTTAGCTCTTTATGGAGCTATACAAAATCATCAATGTATATGAATCCATAAGAATAGCAAACATAGATAAAACCCCTTGTGTTGCGTGGCGATGGTCTTGCGAGGCCGCTTCGTCTTCTCCACCAAGCCCCTTGTCAAGCCTAGGGCACACCTCGCCAGATCGGTGCCAACGAAAGCTCCCTCAATAGCTATCTTCCAAAGGACGTCAATGTTGATGCCGTAGACTTGCTCCAAACCTCCTCAAAATCCTCTCCAAACCCTAGCCGTGAGCTATCTAGAAGTTCGGTGAAAAATAGTTCAAAAATTCCTTGAGTAAATCTGAGTCGCAGCTTTAAATAAGCTAAAATCAAGCATCTACACGGCCGTGTGGAATTTCCACACGCCCCTGTGGATTCTCTGGAATTGAATTTCTGGCGCGTAGTGAATAGTAAACTACTACATTAATTTGCTACAGTATTTTCTACGCCCTTGCACATAAAATGTTTCTGATTTCATGTTCTTCATCGAGGTAGTTGAATTGGGAACACAACCAATGGTAGATCATGTCGTTTGCTTCATTTCTCCTTATTGACGAAGTTCTTCAATGTCGCAAGGGCTAGACTTTTATGAGTGTGACTGCTTTGTGCCCCTCCAATGGAGGTTGGCACACACTCACATGTTTAGAACCCGTGCCTTGTTCCTTGCTTGATCCAATAACTCCTCAACAACGGAAAACATGACCTAATTTTTCTCCCTTTTCTCTAAATCTACTCCACAACCCTACATGCACCAATGAACACAAATGCACACCAATCAATGATAAAATCTGAGAAAAGTAATGTTTAATGTAAGAAAATAATACTTCGTATTACTTAAACACGAGCACTTATCAAAAGGCTACCACTAGGGTGTATGAAGCTACTACCCACTATTATGCGTGTAAATAGAGTGTTTTAGTTAGGAGAATTCTTAAGATTGCAGGGCTCATACTCTTGGGTTCTTGCACAGACACATGGTCTTTTAAGTAGAGGGGAGTCTTATACAAATTGAAAATGTTTTTCTAACCCTCATTGTTCCTTCTTTGCTTTAACTCTTACTAATCATGTGAGATCGGAAGTGGTGAACTCGTCTGTATTTTCATTGTGCTTATATGGATTGCTTGAGGACAAGCAAATGCTCGAGTGTGGAGGCATTTGATGAGTGCATTTTATATCATGTTTTCATGCACTTTATTTTATCCTTTACGTTTGATACGTGTGATCAGCAAGCGCACGGGTCGTCAAGTAATACCCCTTGCGCAAGCACGAGGGGGTCATATTCCCTGGGGTCCCAAGAGCTTCTATTACTCCCCTCTAGATAACACTGTCTAGTCTACCAAATATAGTATTAAAACAAGATAAGAAAAATAACAAAAGAGGAAGCTATAAACAAGTGGACTAAGGCACACCACAATAGTACATTAAGGAAGCAAGTGACAATGAAAGTTCGAGGTCACTGGGCGAGGATGCTCTTGGGACTACTAAAGCTAGAAGGATGCTATAATTACACATGCGATGGTGGTTTGGACCGAGAGAAACCTAATATAGGCCAACCCGATGGTCACGGCAATTGGCCCCTAATCCAGTACGAGTATTGATGCGGAATTCCTTCCGACCAAATCCTCCTACGATTGCATTAAAGGAACGGGATTCTCAAATTAGGGTTGAAACACAAACTAGGCATAACCCTAAAATCGGAGGGGTACAAAATACCCGATGGTCATGGCTTATTTGTACATGTATCCCTTCTAAGCTTGGTGAGTCCAACACTAGGGCAATGGTCATGCAACCTAGTATTACCTAAGTATTGCAACACAGAGTTCTCATGCATACCAAGGCATTCAAATACACCAAACTTAAACCACAAAACAAACCAAATGCCATACATGTAAATTAAGCATCCATACAAGCAAGTTCATCCCAAGGTTCACCGGATGCCCGGTGACCTTGGGAGTCTAGTTCAACATTAACAAAGGAGCAAGTGTAGAAGATAAGAAATACAAAGCAAAGTTCAAAAAAATTCCCCTAAGATGAAGACTAAAAGATGGTGATGAGAATCCGTGGATCCAACGAACTCCTAGATGCTTTCCTTTGAGTGTGATCTCCTACTCCCTTCAATTTGCTCCTCAAAAATGCCTTTTCCAGCCCATATTGATCCTTAGATGGTGGCAGAGGAGAAGAGGTGGCCAAAAGACATCAAGAAAAATACCTTAACACCTTTAAAATCTATTCTTGGGATGCCATGCGGTCAGTATACGGGCACTGTAGCTCCTCGAATTTCATGCAAGTTGCTGCCGTGGAGTGCTACATGACACACCCCTTGCGTGTGTACCCCTCAAGTGCACGGGTTGTCGAAGTAATAAAAATACCCTGGTGAGTGGGTAGTCATATCCACAGGGAATAGTGTTCAGAAACAAGTGTTATCGCTATTTAGCTATGAAAGAAGTCGATGATGAAAGAAGTATATATATATATATATATATATATATATATATATATATATATATATATATATAAATGTAAAAGAAAATAAAAGAGTGCAAGAAGAATAATAAGGGTAGGAGAGGAAATCGATATAAAGATGGGGTACCCGGACAAAGCTCCCCCTAAGACTAATGCTTCTAGTGCAAGACTAGTATTATACCCTCTAATTGATGTCTAATTGAGTCGAGGATATCCTTAAACACACGGTCCCAAACCTAAGGTCAACCGTGACTAACCCCAACACTATGCCCCGGCATTAGGATACACTACGACTCTTGACTCTCGTTGACCTATCAACTAAGCCCTAGAGGAGTATATCTACCTAAGCCACACACTACGTGGGATTGCATTAAGTTCTAGGGACTCCTAGTGGTAAAACCTGTTCCTATGTGTAGTTCTAACCCTTTGGTCCAGGTGGAAGAACCCTAGTCTAGATTAAGCCCCAGTGCGTAGGATTCACTTCAACCCTTCACTCTGTTACTCGCGTAACTAAGCCCCAGTGGAGTTTATCTACCTAGCACTTCACTCTATCTCGACCGCTAATGAATCAAGGAAATGGAGTTAGGGAGAAACCACACCGGAGGGGAAAGGGGTACATCGCTACCTCACAACTCTCCCTCTCAACCCTCTCCAACCTTGTGTAGTCTAATCCTATAGAGGTTGTCACACCCTCAAAGGATAACCTAATAGATTCTCAACCCTAGTGTCACGGCTAAGGGAAAATCTCATACAATCGGCATGCAAGATTGGAACTCAATAATAGAACATTAAATTAAGAAAGCATAATAAAAGTCATAGAAATAATATCATCCTAGGGTTTACAAGTCCGAATACCCACTAGGGTTTAACTCTCCATGGAGCAATACAAAATCAATAAATAGTTTAAGAACATATGCATGAAAACCATAAAGAAAACCCCCTTGTAGATCATATCGATGGTCTTGTGTAGTCTCGTGTCTTCTCCAACGAATCCCTTGTCAAGCCTAAGGCACATCTCGACAAATCAATGCCGATGAGAGCTTCCCCAATAGCTTTCTTCCAAAGGATGTCGATGTCGATGCCGTTTAATCTCCTCCAAAGACCTCCAAGAACCTCTCCAAACCCTAGCCGAAAGCCCCCCAAAAGATATCCAAGTGATAGAAGGGGAGGGTTCTCAAAAAGATCTGAAAACGGGCTATTTATAGGCTGAAATCGGGCTGAAATCGGAGTTCCACACGCCCCTGTGTTAATTCCACACGGCCCTGTGAAAAACCAGGAATTCCACACGCCCGTGTGTTAATTCCACACGGTCGTGTGGAAATTCTGAAATCGTGATTTTTCGGCACTGTGAACAGTAACTTTGCTACAGTGTTTGCTAGAGTACTTTTGCTAAAGTACACGGCCTTGTGGAATTTCCACACGCCCGTGTGAAGTTTCTGGCTTGCTGGAAAATTAATTCACACGGCCTTGTGGAATTTCCACACGCCTGTGTGAACTCTCTGAAATCCTGATTTTCGGCAACAGTAAACAGTAGTTTGCTACAGTGCTTTCACTACAGTATTTTTGCTACAGTAGTACTACAGTACTTAGCCGAAATGCGCCCGAATTCATCGTTCTTCATCGAGGCCATTGAATTGGGCACACAATCAATGGTAGATTATGTCGATTACTTCATTTCTCTTCTTTGACGAAGTTCTCCAATGCTACACGAGTTAGACTTTTGTGAATGTGACTGCCCTTGTGCCCCTCCAATGGAGGTTGGCACACACCCACAAGTCTAAACTCATGCCTTGTTCCTTGCTTAGTCCGAAAACTCCTCAACAATGGCGAACATAACCTATTCTTGCTTCATTCTTCTCCAAATTGGCTCCACAACCCTACAATGCACAAAAGTAAACAAATGCACACTTTTTAGTGATAAAATCTGATTAAATCAATGCTCATTGCAAGATAATAACACTTCGCATTACTATAACACGAGCACTTATCACTACAGTAGAATTGCTGTAGTGCCACAGCTACAGTAACCTGCTACAGCACTGTATGCGGCCATTTATACGCTCGTATGAGTGCCCGCATGGAATTCCAGACTTAGCCATTTCTTCAAGTTTTCGTGCTACAACGCTGCTACAGTACCGACGCTCGAAAATAGTGTTTCCTTTGCCGATTTCTTCTAAAATCTCATTGTCGAACTCCCCACGGTATTTTTCGTACATGTAACACGAAATAAACCAATAACGACACGGGTGTGGTGCTAGTTACACGGTCATGTGCCAGTTGACACGGAGATCGCATGCCTATGTGCGAGCTGTTGAATATCTCAGTTGTTTCTCTCAAACATTCCCCAGAAAAGTACACGATCTGAACATGTTCGTGTCCAGACCGTGTTAGGCCCCAAAACTGCCTTTTTAACTCCACCTGTTGAATATCTTAGGGTTTCTTTCTCATCTTTTTTTGGGGATTCTACTATCCATAGGGAGGACGTTCATGAGATCGAAGATCAAGCTTCACCATACCACTTAAGGAGACAAAGGACAAGTTAGAGGCACCACAAGAGGTGGGGTTAGCGCAATGTCTCAGCAAAGAAGGTCATCCAACACGTAGAAGGAAGTCATTTCTTCCTTCTCTTGTTCTTTCATTGTTCTTTCCTTGTTGTACCTACCCATGAGGGGCTAACTGACCATAGTGCCCAGGGTTATGGACTTTGATAAATTGTAATGCTTATGTAGTTGTTTCTATTTGTTCTATGGAGTTCTAATTGATTTCCGTGTTTAATCTTGTGTTGAATAACTTGTTGTGTTGGATGTACACAGTTGTTAGGGTAAAACTCGGTGTGTAGCTTACTTGTGAGCAACGTGCAGTTATATTAGCAAAACTTGGTGTATTTGAGAACCTATAGATGTAACATTGCTTGTGAGCACACACCTATATCTTTGCAATGTATCTGGTATACATTTAGGGCAAGATAGCGTGCACTAGTCTTAGGGATAGCCCTGAGGGATTACTATTGTATCGCCAAATACTCGATTCTAATCTCCTCCATTTCCACCCTTTCTATCTTTACTTTAGTGTTACATCATTCAATTCCTTTTCAACTTGTGTTCACTAGACATCAGATGATCAGTCAGTACTTTGAGTACAGTTCCCTATGGTTCGACAACCCTACCCCTTCCGGGGTACCATTATATTGTTTGTGTGTGACCCATATACTTGCAGAGAACGCATCAACAAGCAGTCATGTTAACTCATAATCAAGGATCGAGTGCATTTGTTGCAAGTCGTTATGCCTTGGTAATTTTTTTTTCAATTTTATACATTATTTAACTCTATCATTTTTTTGGTTTGAATGGTTAGGTTTATATAATAACTAATGTTTTACTATATTAAATTGCATAGCGCAAGGACGATCAAGAACCTAACAGAATGGAATTTTTTAAGGCAACTCAGTATTCAGAGAGTAAAGGATGGTCAACAACTGAGGCTCAAGCAGCTTATGTAAGAAGATCCTTCATAAGATTAAGTGTTTTTTTTTAGTTGGATTGTTTTATTTTATAGTTCTTTTAATTTTTTAGGAGTTGATGGAGGAGAAATTATCACTACCTACTGAAGAAGGATCAGAACCTAAAAGCATTGATGCGATAGTGGATGAAGTACTTGGTACTAGCTCTAGATACATCAAGGAGCTTGGATATGGGCATAAGCCTATTGAGAAAGTCTCACATGCAAGTTTTGTCAAGATGAAAGAAACTCTTACAGAGGCACAAGATGAGCTTCAACAATATAAGTCACATTATGAAGCGATTCGAGATCAAATGGAAGCTATGACTCAAGCTTTATTAGGTGTAGGAAGCCAAGTGCCCATTCTTCAATTTTCAGGTATATATATATTATATAAACTAATTCCTTTTTCCACATTTTAGTATAACTTTCTTAAATTTACTTTTGTTATGAATTAATATTATTATTAAAAAAATATTTATTTCAAGTTCTACTGAGACAAGCTCCGCATCAACAGAAGTACCATCAACACAAGAGTTAAATTAAGAGTTTGGATGGAAGCTACGGATAGTTATCTAGTTTGATTTGCATTTTAAAGAATTCCAAGTTTTTAATATCAGAACATTTGATATAGAAGTTTGTTTGTCCATGTTACTTTATGTTACTTTATAGGATTTGCAGTAAAGTATTATTTTTATCGACTTTCTAAAAAAATTGATTTTTTTTATAATTTATAATTTATATAATTTATACAAAATATTTGCTTAAAAAAGTTGTGACAAATAGCAAATGTGTCATAAAAACATAATTTTTGTGACATTATATAAAATAACATGAATGAGATGATAGTTTCTTAATTGTGACATTATTAAAAATTAATTTCTGACATAGTTTTTAACAATTATACATGCTATATAAATATAATCGTTTGTGACATTATTAAAATATCACGAATGGTATTATAGTCAATTAATCTATACCTATCAAAAATTAATTTGTGACATATTTTTTTAATAGTTATACATGTCACAAAATATTTAATATTAACTAAAAAAAGTTGTGCAAATGAATATTGTGTCACAAAAAATATAAATTTGTGTGGCATGATAAAAATATCATGAATGATATAATAGTCAATTAATCGTGACATTATAAAAAATTAACTTATGACAAAACTTGTACATTTCACAATATATTTAATAGTCACTAAAAACAATTATGCAAATGACAAATGTGTCACAAACACATAGGTGTTTATGGCATTATAAAAATATCACGAATAATACGATAATTGTGATAATATAAAAAATTAATTGCCGACATATTTTTTTAACAAGTATACATGTCACAAAACATTTTTTTCCCAGGGACATTTATATTTTGTCATATTTGATTAAATGACAAACGCATTTAGTGATGAAAAAAGGTTTTTATAGTGACAATCTGTTATCATCACCAAAATAGCATTTTGTCACTAACTATCAAACTTATTAAGAACATATAGTGACATTCAATATTTTTTTTTATGACAATATCTTAATACAATACGTGACAAGTATCTTTTGTTACTTATTATGTGACAATCAAAAGAACATCACAAAATTTCAAGATTTTACCTCATATTTAGTGACACTTAATAGTATTTTGTGACAAATTGTCATAACTGTTTGTGATGAAAATAAATATCACAGATAATTATAAAAATTTGTGGCAAACAACAAGTTTGTCACATAAAATTTATCATTGCATGACAAACACGTGAAACGTCACCTTAACCCTTTTGCTACGGGGCAAAGGTGACAATGCATGGTGACAACAAAAAAAGTCAAGAAATTTTATTAGTGACACAAATATGCTATTTTGTAACAATATTGTGAGTGTCAATAATTGTCAAATTTGTTGAAGTGGGAACTTCTTCAATTTTTGAATCATATTTTTTCAAAATTGTAATCTAATGTTTTCTTTTCAGAATATCTCATATTTTTTCAACCAAAACCCTTATCCTATGTTTCCTTTTGTGAATATCTCCTATTTTTCAATCAAAACACAAATCCTATGTTTTCTTATAGCAATGTCTCCGATATTTCAGTCAAAATCCTAATCCTATATTTTCTATTCGGAATGCCAACTATATTTAAAACAAAACCCTAGGACTATATTTTATTTTCGAAATGGCTCCTACTTTTTTTTAATCAAAAGGCTAATTCTATCTTTTGTTTTTCAAAATGTCTGCTATTTTTTGGTTTTTAGTTAAAACCGTAAATTATGTTTTGTTTTCGTAATGTCTCTTATTTTTCAATCAAAAACCGAATCCTTTCTTTTCTTTTAAGAATATCTGTTATTTCTGAATCAAAATACTAATCCTATTATTCCTTTTCAGAATTTGTCCTACTTTTTAGTTTTAAATCAAAACCCTAATCTTTGTTTTCTTTTTGGAATATCTCCTACTTTTTAATCAAAACCCTAATCATATGTTTTCCTATAGTAATGTCTCCTATTTTTCAATAACAAAACTAATCCTATGTTTGTTTTCAAAATGCTTGCAATATTCAAATCAAAACTTTAATCCTATATTTTCTTTTTGTAATATCACCTATTTTTCAATCAAAACGCTAATCCTATGTTTTCTTTTTGAATTGTCTGCTATATTTGAATCAATACCAAAATCATACTTTTTCTTTTCCAAATGTCTCTTATATTTCATTCAAACCCTGAAACTTATGTTTTCTTTTCTTAATGTCTCCTATTTATCGTTTTTTAATCAAAACAATAACCTATTATTTCTTTTCAGAATTACTCCTATTTTTTAATCATAAACTAATCCCTTCTTTTTTTTTCACAATGTTTGTTATTTTTAAATCAAAGCCCTTATTATATGTTTTTCTTTTGAGAATGTGTCATGTTTTTCAATCAAAACAATAATCCTATGTTTTCTTTTCGGAATGCCTACTATTTTTCAATTAAAACCCTAATCCTATTGTTTCCTTTTCGAAATACTAATGTCTCATATCCGAAACTTAGGATTAGTGTTTTGATTGAAAAATAGTAGGTATTCCGAAAGAAAAAGAAAGGGTTTGGTGTCTTTGTTCAAAAAATACGAGTTATTTTAAAATGGCAACAAAGACGAGGATATTTATTCAAGACTGAAAATTAGGAGATACTACTATAAGAAAACATATGATCGAGGTTTTTATTAAAGAAAGGTGACACTACCATAAGAAAACATAAGATTATGGTTTAGATTCAAAAATAGTAGTTATTCCAAAAGGAAAAGAAAGGCTTTGGTTTTTTGGTTAAAAAATACGAGTCATTTTAAAATTATAACAAAGATTAGGATTTTCATTCAAAACTGAAAATTAGGAGATATTACTATTAGAAAAATAAGATTAGGGTTTTGATTAAATACGTACAGATAGAAGTTATTAACGACAGAAAAAATATGATTCTTGTTTGACCGAAAGATAAGATACATGACGAAGGAAAATGAAAAGATTATGTTTTTGAAAAATAGGGTTAGTGTTTTGGTTAAAAACAAAACGAGACATTCCGAAATTAAAACAAAGCATTAGGGTTTTGATTGAATGCATAAGATTAGGCTTTTGATTCAAGTATAGTGGGCGTTACGAAAAGAAAACATATGATCGAGGTTTTTATTAAAGAAAGGTGACACTACCATAAGAAAACATAACATTAGGGTTTAAATTAAAAAACAATAGGTATTCCAAAAGGAAAAAGAAAGGCTTTCGTTTCTTGGTTCAAATATACGAGTCATTTTAAAATTATAGCAAAGATTAGGGTTTTCATTCAAAACTGAAAATTAGGATATATTACTATAAGAAAACATAAGATTAGGGTTTTGATTAAATACGTACAGATAGAAGTTATAAGAAAAGAAATAATACGATTTTTGTTTGGAGCGAAAGATAAGATACTTTACTAAAGAAAAGGAAAAGATTATGGTTTTGAAAGATAGGGTTAGTGTTTTGATTAAAAACAAAACGAGACATTTCAAAAATAAAACAAAGTATTAGTGTTTTGATTGAAAGTAGAAGATTAGGTTTTTGATTTAAGTATAGTAGGCGTTACGGAAAGAAAACATATGATCAAGGTTTTGATTAAGAAAAAAGTGACACTACCATATCAAAACTTAGGATTAGTGTTTTGATTGAAAAATAGTAGGTATTCCGAAAGAAAAAGAAAGGGTATGGGGTCTTGGTTCAAAAAATACGAGTTATTTTAAAATGACAACAAAGACGAGGATATTTATTCAAGACTGAAAATTAGAAGATACTACTATAAGAAAACATAAGATTAGTGTTTTGATAAAATACATACATATAGAAGTCATGAATAAAAGAAAAACATAGGATTCTAGTTTTGAACGAAAGATAGGAGACTTTACGAAAGAAAAGGAAAAGATTATGGTTTTGAAAGATACGGTTAGTATTTTGATTAAAAACAAAGCGAGACATTACGAAAATAAAACAAAGCATTAGGGTTTTGATTGAATGCATAAGATTAGGCTTTTGATGCAAGTATAGTGGTCGTTACAAAAAGAAAACATATGATCGTGGTTTTTATTAAAGAAAGGTGACACTACCATAAGAAAACAAAAGATTAGTGTTTAGATTCAAAAATAGTAGGTATTCGAAAAGGAAAAGAAAGGCTTTGGTTTCTTCATTCAAAAATATGAGTCATTTTAAAATTATAACGAAGATTAGGGTTTTTATTCAAAACTGAAAATTAGGAGATATTACTATTAGAAAACATAAGATTAGGGTTTTGATTAAATACGCACCGATAGAAGTTATTAAGAACAGAAAAAATATGATTCTTGTTTGACCGAAGGTTAAGATACTTTATGAAAGAAAATGAAAAGATTATGGTTTTGAAAAATAGGGTTAGTGTTTTGATTAAAAACAAAACGAGACATTCCGAAAATAAAACAAAGCATTAGCGTTTTGATTGAATGCATAAGACTAGGCTTTGGATTCAAGTATATTGGGTGTTACGAAAAGAAAACATTTGATCGAGGTTTTTTAATAAAGAAAGGTGACACTACCATAAGAAAACATAAGGTTAGGGTTTAAATTAAAAAATAGTTGGTATTCCGAAAGGAAAAGAAAGGCATTCGTTTCTTGGTTCAAAAATACGAGACATTTTAAAATTTTAACAAAGATTAGGGTTTTCATTCAAAACTGAAAATTAGGAGATATTATTATTAGAAAACATAAGATTAGGGTTTTGATTAAATACGTACAGATAGAAGATATAAGAAAAGAAATAATACGATTTTTGTTTGGAATGAAAGATAAGATACTTTACGAAAGAAAAAGAAAAGATTATGGTTTTGAAAGATAGGGTTAGTGGTTTGATTAAAAACAAAGTGAGACATTTCGAAAATAAAACAAAGTATTAGTGTTTTGATTGAAAGCAGAAGATTAGGATTTTGATTTAAGTATAGTAGGCGTTACGGAAAGAAAACATATGGTCAAGGTTTTGATTAAAAAAAAGGTGACACTACCATATGAATAATTTGGATTAGTGTTTTGATTGAAAAATAGTAGGTATTCCGAAAGAAAAAGAAAGGCTTTGGGGTCTTGGTTCAAAAAATACGAGTTATTTTAAAATGACAACAAAGACGAGGATATTTATTCAAGACTGAAAATTAGGAGATACTACAATAAGAAAACATAAGATTAGTGTTTTGATAAAATACATACATATAGAAGTCATGAATAAAAGGAAACATAGGATTCTTGTTTTGAATTAAAGATAGGAGACTTTACGAAAGAAAAGGAAAAGATTATGGTTTTGAAAGATACGGTTAGTATTTTTATTAAAAACAAAACAAGACATTCCGAAAATAAAACAAAGCATCAGGGTTTTGATCGAATGCATAAGATTAGGCTTTTGATTCAAGTATAGTGGTCGTTACGAAAAGAAAACATATGATCGAGGTTTTTATTAAAGAAAGGTGACACTACCATAAGATAACATAAGATTAGTGTTTAGATTCAAAAATAGTAGGTATTCCAAAAGGAAAAGAAAGGCTGGTTTCTTGGTTAAAAAATACGAGTCATTTTAAAATAATAACAAAGATTAGGGTTTTCATTCAAAACTGAAAATTAGGAGATATTACTATTATAAAACATAAGATTAAGATTTTGATTAAATACGTACAGATAGAAGTTATTAAGAACAGAAAAAATATGATTCTTGTTTGACCGAAAGATAAGATACTTTACGAAAGAAAATGAAACGATTATGGTTTTGAAAAATAGGGTTAGTGTTTTGATTAAAAACAAAACGAGACATTCCGAAAATAAAACAAAGCATTAGCTTTTTGATTGAATGCATAAGATTAGGCTTTGGATTCAATTATAGTGGGCATTACGAAAAGAAAACATATGATCGAAGTTTTTATTAAAGAAAGGTGAACCTACCATAAGAAAACATAAGATTAGGGTTTAGATTCAAAAATAGTAGGTATTCCAAAAGGAAAAGAAAGGCTTTAGTTTCTTTGTTCAAAAATACGAGTCATTTTAAAATTATAACAAAGATTATGGTTTTCATTCAAAACTGAAAATTAGGAGATATTACTATTAGAAAACATAAGATTATTGTTTTGATTAAATACGTAGAGATAGAAGTTATTAAGAACAGAAAAAATATGATTCTTGTTTGACCGAAAGATAAGATACTTTACGAAAAAAAATGAAAAGATTTTGGTTTTGAAAGATAGGGTTAGTGTTTTGGTTAAAAACAAAACGAGACCTTCCGAAAATAAAACAAAGTATTAGGGTTTTGATTGAATTCATAAGATTAGGCTTTTGATTCAAGTATAGTGGTCATTATGAAAAGAAAACATATGATCGAGGTTTTTATTAAAGAAATGTGACACAACATAACAAAACATAAGATTAGAGTTTAGATTCAAAAATAGTAGGTATTCCAAAAGGAAAGAAAGGGTTTCGTTTCTTGGTTCAAAAATACGAGTCATTTTAAAATTATAACAAAGATTATGGTTTTCATTCAAAACTGAAAATTAGGAGATATTACTATTAGAAAACATAAGATTATTGTTTTGATTAAATACGTATAGATAGAAGTTATTAAAAACAGAAAAAATATGATTCTTGTTTGACCGAAAAATAAGATACTTTACGAAAGAAAATGAAAAGATTATGGTTTTGAAAGATAGGGTTAGTGTTTTGGTTAAAAACAAAACGAGACCTTCCGAAAATAAAACAAAGTATTAGGGTTTTGATTGAATGCATAAGATTAGGCTTTTGATTCAAGTATAGTGGTCGTTACGAAAAGAAAACATATGATCGAGGTTTTTATTAAAAAAGGTGAGACTACCATAAGAAAACATAAGATTAGAGTTTAAATTAAAAAATAGTAGGTATTCCGAAAGGAAAAGAAAAGCTTTCGTTTCTTGGTTAAAAAATACGAGTCATTTTAAAATTATAACAAAGATTACATTTTTCATTCAAAAATTAAAATTAGGAGATATTACTATAAGAAAACATAAGAGTCGTGTTTTGATTAAATACGTACAGATAGAAGTTATAGAAAAAGAAATAATACGATTTTTGTTTGTATGGAAAGATAAGATTCTTTACGAAGGAAAAGGAAATGATTATGGTTTTGAAAAATAGAGTTAGTGTTTTGATTAAAAACAAAACGAGACATTTCGAAAATAAAACAAAGTATTAGTGTTTTGATTGAAAGCAGAAGATTAGGTTTTTGATTTAAGTATAGTGGGCGTTACGAAAAGAAAACATATGATCGAGGTTTTATTAAAGAAAGGTGACACTACCATGAGAAAACATAAGATTATGGTTTAGATTCAAAAATAGTAGGTATTCCAAAAGGAAAAGAAAGGCCTTGGTTTCTTGGTTCAAACATACGAGTCATTTTAAAATTATAACAAAGATTAGGGTTTTCATTCAAAACTGAAAATTAGGAGATATTACTATTAGAAAAATAAGATTAGGGTATCGATTAAATACGTACAGATAGAAGTTATTAACAACAGAAAAAATATGATTCTTGTTTGACCGAAAGATAAGATACTTGACGAAAGAAAATGAAAAGATTATGGTTTTGAAAGATAGGGTTAGTGTTTTGGTTAAAAACAAAATGAGACATTCCGAAAAATAAAACAAAGCATTTGGGTTTTGATTGAATGCATAAGATTAGGCTTTTGATTCAAGTATAGTGGGCGTTACGAAAACAAAACATATGATCGAGGTTTTTATTAAAGAAAGGTGACACTACCATAAGAAAACATAAGATTAGGGTTTAAATTAAAAAACAATAAGTATTCCGAAAGGAAAAGAAAGGCTTTCATTTCTTGGTTCAAATATACGAGTTATTTTAAAATTATAACAAAGACAAGGGTTTTCATTCAAAACTGAAAATTAGGAGATATTACTATAAGAAAACATAAGATTAGGGTTTTGATTAAATACGTACAGATAGAAGTTATAAGAAAAGAAATAATACGATTTTTGTTTGGAGCGAAAGATAAGATACTTTAGTAAAGAAAAGGAAAAGATTATGGTTTTGAAAGATAGGGTTAGTGTTTTGATTAAAAACAAAATGAGACATTTCGAAAATAAAACAAAGTATTAGTGTTTTGATTGAAAGCAGAAGATTAGGTTTTTGATTTAAGTATAGTAGGCGTTACGGAAAGAAAACATATGATCAAGGTTTTGATTAAGAAAAAGGTGACACTACCATATCAAAACTTAGGATTAGTGTTTTGATTGAAATATAGTAGGTATTCCGAAAGAAAAAGAAAGGGTTTGGGATCTTGGTCCAAAAAATACGAGTTATTTTAAAATGACAACAAAGACGAGGATATTTATTCAAGACTGAAAATTAGAAGATACTACTATAAGAAAACATAAGATTAGTGTTTTGATAAATTACATACATACAGAAGTCATGAATAAAAGGAAACATAGGATTCTAGTTTTGAACTAAAGATAGGAGACTTTACGAAAAAAAAGGAAAAGATTATGGTTTTGAAAGATACGGTTACTATTTTGATTAAAAACAAAACGAGACATTCCGAAAATAAAACAAAGAATTAGGGTTTTGATTGAATGCACAAGATCAGGCTTTTGATTCAAGTATTGTGGTCGTTACGAAAAAAAAACATATGATCGAGGTTTTTATTAAAGAAAGGTGACACTACAATAAGAAAACATAAGATTAGGGTTTCGATTCAAAAATAGTATGTATTCCAAAAGGAAAAGAAAGGCTTTGGTTTCTTGGTTCAAAAATACGAGTCATTTTAAAATTATAACAAAGATTAGGGTTTTCATTCAAAACTGAAAATTAGGAGATATTACTATTAGAAAAATAAGATTAGGGTATCGATTAAATACGTACAGATAGAAGTTATTAACAACAGAAAAAATATGATTCTTGTTTGACCGAAAGATAAGATACTTGACGAAAGAAAATGAAAAAATATTATGGTTTTGAAAGATAGGGTTAGTGTTTTGGTTAAAAACAAAACGAGACATTCCGAAAATAAAACAAAGCATTTGGGTTTTGATTGAATGCATAAGATTAGGCTTTTGATTCAAGTATAGTGGGCGTTACGAAAACAAAACATATGATCGAGGTTTTTATTAAAGAAAGGTGACACTACCATAAGAAAACATAAGATTAGGGTTTAAATTAAAAAACAATAGGTATTCCGAAAGGAAAAGAAAGGCTTTCATTTCTTGGTTCAAATATACGAGTTATTTTAAAATTATAACAAAGACAAGGGTTTTCATTCAAAACTGAAAATTAAGAGATATTACTATAAGAAAACATAAGATTAGGGTTTGATTAAATACGTACAGATAGAAGTTATAAGAAAAGAAATAATACGATTTTTGTTTGGAGCGAAAGATAAGATACTTTAGTAAAGAAAAGGAAAAGATTATGGTTTTGAAAGATAGGGTTAGTCTTTTGATTAAAAACAAAACGAGACATTTCGAAAATAAAACAAAGTATTAGTGTTTTGATTGAAAGCAGAAGATTAAGTTTTTGATTTAAGTATAGTAGGCGTTACGGAAAGAAAACATATGATCATGGTTTTGATTAAGAAAAAGGTGACACTACCATATCAAAACTTAGGATTAGTGTTTTGATTGAAATATAGTAGGTATTCCGAAAGAAAAAGAAAGGGTTTGGGATCTTGGTCCAAAAAATACGAGTTATTTTAAAATGACAACAAAGACGAGGATATTTATTCAAGACTGAAAATTAGGAGATACTACTATAAGAAAACATAAGATTAGTGTTTTGATAAAATACATACATACAGAAGTCATGAATAAAAGGAAACATAGGATTCTAGTTTTGAACTAAAGATAGGAGACTTTACGAAAAAAAAGGAAAAGATTATGGTTTTGAAAGATACGGTTACTATTTTGATTAAAAACAAAACGAGACATTCCGAAAATAAAACAAAGCATTAGGGTTTTGATTGAATGCACAAGATTAGGCTTTTGATTCAAGTATAGTGGTCGTTACGAAAAAAAAACATATGATCGAGGTTTTATTAAAGAAAGGTGACACTACAATAAGAAAACATAAGATTAGGGTTTCGATTCAAAAATAGTATGTATTCTAAAAGGAAAAGAAAGGCTTTGGTTTCTTGGTTCAAAAATACGAGTCATTTTAAAATTATAACAAAGATTAGGGTTTTCATTAAAAACTGAAAATTAGGATATATTACTATTACAAATCATAAGATTAGGGTTTTGATTAAATACGTACCGATAGAAGTTATTAAGAACAGAAAAAATATGATTCTTGTTTGACCGAAAGATAAGATACTTTACGAAAGAAAATGAAACGACTATGGTTTTGAAAAATAGGGTTAATGTTTTGATTAAAAAACAAAATGAGACATCCCGAAAATAAAACAAAGCATTAGCGTTTTGATTGAATGCATAAGATTAGGCTTTGGATTCAAGTATAGTGGGCGTTACGAAAAGAAAACATTTGATCGAGGTTTTTATTAAAGAAATTTGACACTACCATAAGAAAACATAAGATTAGGGTTTAAATTAAAAAATAGTAGGTATTTCAAAGGGAAAAGAAAAGCTTTCGTTTCTTGGTTAAAAAATACGAGTCATTTTAAAATTATAACAAAGATTACGTTTTTCATTCAAAACTGAAAATTAGGAGATATTACTATAAGAAAACATAAGATTAGAGTTTTGATTAAATACGTACAGATAGAAGTTATAAGAAAAGAAATAATACGATTTTTGTTTGGACCGAAAGATAAGATACTTTACGAAGGAAAAGGAAATGATTATGGTTTTGAAAGATAGGGTTAGTGTTTTGATTAAAAACAAAATGAGACATTTCGAAAATCAAACAAAGTATTAGTGTTTTGATTGAAAGCAGAAGATTAGGTTTTTGATTTAAGTATAGTAGGTGTTACGGAAAGAAAACATATGATCAAGGTTTTGATTAAAAAAAAGGTGACACTACCATATGAAAACTTAGGATTAGTGTTTTGATTGAAAAATAGTAGGTATTCGAAAGAAAAAGAAAGGGTTTGGTGTCTTTGTTCAAAAAATACGAGTTATTTTAAGATGGCAACAAAGACGAGGATATTTATTCAAGACTGAAAATTAGGAGATACTACTATAAGAAAACATATGATCGAGGTTTTTATTAAAGAAAGGTGACACTACCATAAGAAAACATATGATTATGGTTTAGATTCAAAAATAGTAGTTATTCCAAAAGGAAAAGAAAAGCTTTGGTTTCTTGGTTCAAAAATACGAGTCATTTTAAAATTATAACAAAGATTAGGATTTTCATTAAAAACTTAAAATTAGGAGATGTTACTATTAGAAAAATAAGATTAGGGTTTTGATTAAATACGTACAGATAGAAGTTATTAACGACAGAAAAAATATGATTCTTGTTTGACCGAAAGATAAGATACTTGACGAAGGAAAATGAAAAGATTATGTTTTTGAAAGATAGGGTTAGTGTTTTGGTTAAAAACAAAAGGAGACATTCCGAAATTAAGACAAAGCATTAGGGTTTTGATTGAATGCATAAGATTAGGCTTTTGATTCAAGTATAGTGGGAGTTACGAAAAGAAAATATATGATCGAGGTTTTTATTAAAGAAAGGTGACACTACATAAGAAAACATAACATTAGGGTTTAAATTAAAAAACAATAGGTATTCCGAAAGTAAAAGAAAGGCTTTCGTTTCTTGGTTCAATTATATGAGTCATTTTAAAATTATAACAAAGATTAGTGTTTTCATTAAAAACGGAAAATTAGGAGATATTACTATTAGAAAACATAAGATTATTGTTTTGATTAAATACGTAGATATAGAAGTTATTAAGAACAGAAAAAATATGATTCTTGTTTGACCGAAAGATAAGATACTTTACTAAAGATAAGGAAAAGATTATGGTTTTGAAAGATAGGGTTAGTGTTTTGATTAAAAACAAAACGAGACATTTCGAAAATAAAACAAAGTATTAGTGTTTTGACTGAAAGCAGAAGATTAGGTTTTTGATTTAAGAATAGTAGGCGTTACGGAAAGAAAACATATGATCAAGGTTTTAATTAAAAAAAAGGTGACACTAGCATATCAAAACTTACGATTAGTGTTTTGATTGAAAAATAGTAGGTATTCCGAAAGAAAAAGAAAGGGTTTGGGGTCTTGGTTCAAAAAATACGAGTTATTTTAAAATGACAACAAAGACGAGGATATTTATTCAAGACTGAAAATTAGGAGATACTACTATAAGAAAACATAAGATTAGTGTTTTGATAAAATACATACATACAGAAGTCATGAATAAAAGGAAACATAGGATTCTAGTTTTGAACTAAAGATAGGAGACTTTACGAAAGAAAAGAAAAAGATTATGGTTTTAAAAGATACGGTTACTATTTTGATTAAAAACAAAACGAGACATTCCGAAAATAAAACAAAGCATTAGGGTTTTGATTGAATGCATAAGATTAGGCTTTTGATTCAAGTATAGTGGGCGTTAGGAAAAGAAAACATATGATCGAGGTTTTATTAAAGAAAGGTGACACTACCATATGAAAAACATAAGATTAGGGTTTAGAGTAAAAAATAATAGGTATTTTAAAAGGAAAAGAAAGGCTTTCGTTTCTTAGTTCAAAAATACGAGTCATTTTAAAATTATAACAAAGAGTACGGTTTTCATTCAAAACTTAAAATTATGAGATATTACTATTAGAAAACAAAAGAGTAGGATTTTGATTAAATACGTACAGATAGAAGTTATTAATAACAGAAAAAATATGATTCTTGTTTGACCGAAAGATAAGATACTTTACAAAAGAAAATGAAACGATTATGATTTTGAAAAATAGGGTTAGTGTTTTGATTAAAAAACAAAATGAGACATTCCGAAAATAAAACAAAGCATTAGCGTTTTGATTGAATGCATAAGATTAGTCTTTGGATTCAAGTATAGTGGGCGTTACGAAAAGAAAACATTTGATCGAGGTTTTTATTAAAGAAATTTGACACTACCATAAGAAAACATAAGATTAGGGTTTAAATTAAAAAATAGTAGGTATTTCGAGGGGAAAAGAAAAGCTTTCGTTTCTTGTTTAAAAAAATACGAGTCATTTTAAAATTATAACAAAGATTACGTTTTTCATTCAAAACTGAAAATTAGGAGATATTACTACAAGAAAACATAAGATTAGAGTTTTGATTAAATACGTACAGATAGAAGTTATAAGAAAGGAAATAATACGATTTTTGTTTGGGCCGAAAGATAAGTAACTTTACGAAAGAAAAGGAAAAGATTATGGTTTTGAAAGATAGGGTTAATGTTTTGATTAAAAACAAAACGAGACATTTCGAAAATAAAACAAAGTATTAGTGTTTTGATTGAAAGCAGACGATTAGGCTTTTAATTTAAGTATAGTAGGCGTTACGGAAAGAAAACATATGATCAAGGTTTTTATTAAAACAAAAGGTGACACTACCATATGAAAACTTAGGATTAGTGTTTTGATTGAAAAATAGTAGGTATTCCGAATGAAAAAGAAAGGGTTTGGGTCTTGGTTAAAAAATATGAGTTATTTAAAAATAATAACAAAGACGAGGATATTTATTCAAAACTGAAAATTAGGAGTTACTACTATTAGAAAACATAAGATTAGTGTTTTTATAAAATACATACATATAGAAGTTATGAATAAAAGGAAACAAAGGGCTCTAGTTTTGACCGAAATATAAGAGACTTTACGAATGAAAAGGAAAAGATTATGGTTTTGAAAGATAGGGCTAGTATTTTGATTGAATGCATAAGATTATTCTTTTGATTCAAGTATAGTGGGTGTTAGGAAAAGAAAACATATGATCGAGGATTTTATTAAAGAAAGGTGACACTACCATAAGAAAAACATAAGATTAGGGTTTAGATTCAAAAATAGCAGGAAATCCGAAAGGAAAAGAAAGTCTTTCGTTTCTTGGTTCAAAAATACGAGTCATTTCAAAATTATAACAAAGAGTAGGGTTTTCATTCAAAACTAAAAATTATGAGATATTACTATTAGAAAACATAAGATTAGGGTGTTGATTAAATACGTACAGATAAAAGTTATTAAGAAAAGAAATAATACGATTCTTGTTTGGACCGAAAGATAAGATATTTTACGAAAGAATAGGAAAAGATTATGGTTTTGAAAGATAGGGTTAGTACTTTGATTAAAAACAAAACGAGACATTTTGAAAATAAAACAAAGTATTAGTGTTTTGATTGAAAGCAGAAGATTAGGCTTTTGATTCAAGTATAGTTGGCATTATCGAAATAAAACATATGATCAAGGTTTTGATTAAAGAAATGTGACACTACTATATGAAAACTTAGGATTAGTGTTTTGATTGAAAAATAGTAGGTATTCTGAAAGAGAAAGAAAGGGTTTGAGTTTCTTTGTTCAAAAATACGTGTTATTTTAAAATGACAACAAAGACCAGGATATTTATTCAAAATTGAAAATTAGGAGATACCACTATAAGAAAACATAAGATTAGTGTTTTGATAAAATACATACATATAGAAGTTATGAACAAAAGGAAACATCGGACTCTAGTTTTGACCGAAAGATAGGAGACTTTACGAAAGAATAGGAAAAGATTATGGTTTTCAAAGATAGGGTTAGTATTTTGATTAAAAACAAAACGAGACATTCCGAAAATAAAACAAAGCATTAGGGTTTTGATTGAATGCATAAGATTAGGCTTTTGATTCAAGTATAGTGGGCGTTAGGAAAAGAAAACATATGATCCAGGTATTTATTAAATAAAGGTGACACTACCATAAGAAAAACATAAGATTAGGATTTAGATTCAAAAATAGCAGGTAATCCGAAAGGAAAAGAAAGGCTTTCGTTTCTTGGTTCAAAAATATGAGTCATTTTAAAATGATAACAAAGAATAGGGTTTCCATTCAAAACTTAGGATTAGGAGATATTACTATTAGAAAACATAAGATTAGGGTTTTGATTAAATACGTACAGATAGAAGTTATTAAGAAAAGAAATAATACGATTCTTGTTTGGACCGAAAGATAAGAGACTTTACGAAAATAAAGAAAAAGGTTATTTTTTTGAAAGATAGGGTTAGTGTTTTGATTAAAAACAAAACGAGACATTTCGAAAATAAAACAAAGTATTTGTGTTTTGATTGAAAGCGGAAGATTAGGATTTTGATTTAAGTATAGTAGGCGTTATGGAAAGAAAACATATTATGATCAAGGTTTTGATTAAAAAAAAGGTGACGTTACCATATGAAAACTTAGGATTAGTGTTTTGATTGCAAAATAGTAGGTATTCCGAAAGAAAAAGAAAAGGTTTGGGTCTTGGTTCAAAAATACGAGTTATTTAAAAATGACAACAAAGACGACGATATTTATTCAAAACTGAAAATTAGGAGATGGTACTATTAGAAAACATAAGATTAGTGTTTTTATAAAATACATACATAAAGAAGTTATGAATAAAAGGAAACATAGACTCTAGTTTTGACCAAAATATAAGAGACTTTACGAAAGAAAAGGAAAAGATTATGGGTTTGAAAGATAGGGCTAGTATTTTGATTTAAAACAAACTGAGACATTCCGAAAATAAAACAAAGCATTAGGTTTTTGATTGAATGCATAAGATTAGGCTTTTGATTCAAGTATAGTGGGCGTTAGGAAAAGAAAACATATGATCGAGGTTTTTATTAAAGAAAGGTGACACTACCATATGAAAAACATAAGATTAGGGTTTAGATTAAAAAATAATAGATATTTTAAAATGAAAAGAAAGGCTTTCGTTTCTTGGTTCAAAAATATGAGTCATTTTAAAATTATAACAAAGAGTAGGGTTTTCATTCAAAACTTCAAATTATGAGATATTACTATTAGAAAACATAAGATTAGGGTGTTGATTAAATACGTACAGATAAAAGTTATTAAGAAAAGAAATAATACGATTCTTGTTTGGACCGAAAGATAAGATATTTTACGAAAGAATAGGAAAAGATTATGGTTTTGAAAGATAGGGTTAGTACTTTGATTAAAAACAAAACGAGACATTTTGAAAATAAAACAAAGTATTAGTGTTTTGATTGAAAGCAGAAGATTAGGCTTTTGATTCAAGTATAGTGGGTGTTATGGAAAGAAAACATATGATCAAGGTTTTGATGATAGAAATGTGACACTACCATATGAAAACTTTGGATTAGTGTTTTGATTGAAAAATAGTAGGTATTACGAAAGAAAAAGAAAGGGTTTGGGGTCTTGGTTCAAAAATACGAGTTATTTTAAAATGACGACGACGATGAGGATATTTATTCAAAACTGAAAATTAGGAGATACTACTATAAGAAAACATAAGATTAGTGTTTTGATTTTATACATACATATAGAAGTTATGAACAAAAGGAAACATAGGATTCTAGTTTTGACCGAAAGATAGGAGACTTTACGAAAGAAAAGAAAAATATTATGGTTTTGAAAGATAGGGTTAGTGTTTTGATTAATAACAAAACAAGACATTCCGAAAATAAAACAAAGCATTAGGCTTTTTATTGAATGCATAAGATTAGTCTTTTGATTCAAGTATAGTGGGAGTTAAGAAACGAAAGCATATGATCTTGGTTTTATTAAAGAAAGGTGACACTACCATAAGAAAAACATAAAATTAAAGTTTAGCTTCAAAAATAGTAGGTATTGCGAAAGGAAAAGAAATGCTTTTGTTTCTTGGTTAAAAAATACGAGTTATTTTAAAATTATAACAAAAATTAGGGTTTTCATTCAAAACTGAAAATTAGGAGATATTACTATTAGAAAACTTAAGATTAGGGTTTTGATTAAATACGTACATATAGACGTTATTAAGAAAAGAAAAAATAGGATTCTTGTTTGACCTAAAGATAAGATACTTTACAAAAGAAAATAAAGTGATTATGGTTTTGAAAGATAGGGTTAGTGTTTTGATTAAAAACAAAATGAGACATTCCGAAAATAAAACAAAGCGTTAGGGTTTTGATTGAATGCATAAGATTAGGCTTTTGATTTAAGTATAGTGGGCGTTACGAAAAGAAAAGATATGATCGAGGTTTTTATCAAAGAAAGGTGACACTACCATAATAAAACATAAGATTAGGGTTTAGATTCAAAAATAGTTGGCATTCCGAAAGGAAAAGAAATGCTTTCATTTTTTGGTTCAAAAATACGAGTCATCTTAAAATGATAACAAAGAGTAGGGTTTTCATTGAAAACATAAGATTAGGGTTTTGATTATGATGTTGACATCAAAGCTAATTATCCAATTCATGTCCCAACAGCACCAGTGAAGAGGGCTCGAGCTAGAAGATTTAAAGAGGAGCTTAGCAACTTGGCATGGAGAATTCTACAACAGGAAGAAAGCGTGATCACTACTGATGGTGAACAATAGCTGGTCCTACTCATCCAAGCCGATTCCACTTAGACACTTGATTAAGATTTGGTTGTCATTTGTTTTTAAGTTTAATATGTGAACTAGAGTCTTTTGTAATTGTCTAGTCTTGCTGGGTTTTGTGGGCCTTTTGGCCAAAGTTGCTTTTTAGTTGGTTGTTTTTTTTATTTTATCTTTAACGGTAGTTTTGAACTTGCACATCCTAGAAGTTTTCTTGGGTTTTAGCTATATATATAGCCCCTTGTAGCAGCCATGAAACACAACTTTGATCTATGAGTATTTGTGAGGTTTTCTTCTTGTTTTCTTGAAGAGACTTTTTAAGAACTTATCAAGGGTTTTCTTTGTAGCGTTCAAACCGACTTATCAATTAGATTTTCATCTCCTTTTGTGGCGTCATCCCCTTACCGAGGTTCGTGCTTCGCTAAGCATTAGGTCGAGGTTTTCCATCCCTTCTTCTTGAATCCTTTGGCTTTTCTTCTTCGTGCCAAATTTGTTTCGGGTTTCGTCACAATCTTTGGCAAGGTTTGTATCAGATTAAATACGTACAGATAGAAGTTATTAAGAAAAAAAATAATACGATTCTTGTTTGGACCGAAAGATAAGATACTTTACGAAAGAAAAGGAAAAAATTATGGTTTTGAAAGATAGGGTTAGTATTTTGATTAAAAACAAAATGAGACATTTCGAAAATAAAACAAAGTATTAGTGTTCTGATTGAAAGCAAAAGATAAGGCTTTTGATTCAAGTATAGTCGGCGTTATGGAAAGAAAACAAATGATCAAGGTTTTGATTAAAGAAATGTGACACTACCATATGAAAACTTAGGATTAGTGTTTTGATTGAAAAATAGTAGGTATTTCGAAAGAAAAAGAAAGGGTTTGGGGTCTTTGTTAAAAAATACGAGTTATTTTAAAATGACAACAAAGACGAGGATATTTATTCAAAACTGAATATTAGGAGATACTACTATAAGAAAACATAAGATTAGTGTTTTGATTTTATACATACATATAGAAGTTATGAAGGAAAGGAAACATAGAATTCTAGTTTTGACCGAAAGATAGGAGACTTTACGAAAGAAAAGGAAAAAATTATGGTTTTGAAAGATAGGGTTAGTGTTTTGATTAAAAACAAAACGAGACATTCCGAAAATAAAACAAAGTATTAGGGTTTTGATTGAATGCATAAGATTAGTGTTTTGATTAAAGTATAGTGGGCGTTACGAAAAGAAAACATATGATCGAGCTTTTTATCAAAGAAAGGTGACACTACCATAAGAAAACTTAAGATTATGGTTTAGATTAAAAAATAGTAGGTATTCCGAAAGAAAAAGAAAGGCTTTGGTTTATTCGTTAAAAAATGCGAGTCATTTTAAAATGATAACAAAGAGTAGGGTTTTCATTCAAAACTGAAAATTAGGAGATATTACTATTGGAAAACATAAGATTAGGGTTTTGATTATGATGTGGACATCAAAGCTAAGGATCCAAGTCATGTCCCAACAGGACCAGTGACGAGGGCTCGAGCTAGAAGATTTAAAGAGGAGCTTAGCAACTTGTCATGGAGAATTCTACAACAGGAAGAAAGCGTGATCACTACTGATGGTGAACAAAAGCTGGTCCTACTCATCCAAGCCGATTCCACTTAGACACTTGATGAAGATTTGGTTTCCATAAGATTGATGAAGATTTGGTTGTCATTTGTTTTTGAGTTTAATATGTGAAAAGTTGCTCTTTAGTTAGTCGTTTCTTTATTTTATCTTTAACGGTAGTTTTGAACTTTCACTTCTTAGAAGTTTTCTTGGGTTTTAGGCTATATATATAGCCCTTGTAGCAGCCATGAAACACAGCTTTGATCTATGAGTATTTGTGAGTTTTTCTTCTTGTTTTCTTGAAGAGACTTTTTAAGAACTTATCAAGGGTTTTCCTTGTGGCGTTCAAACCGACTTATCAATTGGATTTTCATCTCTTTTTCTGGCGTCATCCCCTTACTGAGGTTCGTGCTTCGCTAAGCATTGGGTCGAGGTTTTCCATCCCTTCTTCTTGAATCCTTTTTCTTTTCTTCTTCATGCCAAATTTGTTTCGGGTTTTGTCACATACGTACAGATAGAAGTTTTTAAGAAAAGAAATAATATGATACTTGTTTGGACCGAAAGATAAGATACTTTAACAAAGAAAAGGAAAAGATTATGATTTTGAAAGATTGGGTTAGTGCTTTGATTAAAAACAAAACGAGACATTTCTAAAATAAAACAAAGCATTAGGGTTTTGATTGAGTGCATAAGATTAGACTTTTGATTCAAGTATTGTGGGCGTTATGGAAAGAAAACATATGATCAAGGTTTTGATTAAAGAAATGTGACACTACCATACGAAAACTTAGGATTAGTGTTTTGATTGAAAAATAGTAGGTATTCCGAAAGAAAAAAAAGGGTTTGGGGTCTTGCTTCAAAAATACGAGTTATTTTAAAATGACTACAAAGACGAGGATATTTATTCAAAACTAAATATTAGGAGATACTACTATAAGAAAACATAAGATTAGTGTTTTGATTTCATACATACATATAGAAGTTATGAAGAAAAGGAGACATAGAATTCTAGTTTTGACCGAAAGATAGGAGACTTTACGAAAGAAAAGGAAAAAATTATGGTTTTGAAAGATAGGGTTAGTGTTTTGATTAAAAACAAAACGAGACATTCCGAAAATAAAACAAAGTATTAGGGTTTTGATTGAATGCATAAGATTAGTGTTTTGATTAAAGTATAGTGGGCGTTACGAAAAGAAAACATATGATCGAGCTTTTTATCAAAGAAAGGTGACACTACCATAAGAAAACTTAAGATTATGGTTTAGATTAAAAAATAGTAGGTATTCCGAAAGAAAAAGAAAGGCTTTGGTTTATTCGTTAAAAAATGCGAGTCATTTTAAAATGATAACAAAGAGTAGGGTTTTCATTCAAAACTGAAAATTAGGAGATATTACTATTGGAAAACATAAGATTAGGGTTTTGATTATGATGTGGACATCAAAGCTAAGGATCCAAGTCATGTCCCAACAGGACCAGTGACGAGGGCTCGAGCTAGAAGATTTAAAGAGGAGCTTAGCAACTTGTCATGGAGAATTCTACAACAGGAAGAAAGCGTGATCACTACTGATGGTGAACAAAAGCTGGTCCTACTCATCCAAGCCGATTCCACTTAGACACTTGATGAAGATTTGGTTTCCATAAGATTGATGAAGATTTGGTTGTCATTTGTTTTTGAGTTTAATATGTGAACTAGAGTCTTTTTTAATTGTCTAGTCTTGCTGGGTTTTGTGGGCCTTTTGATCGAAGTTGCTCTTTAGTTGGTCGTTTCTTTATTTTATCTTTAACGGTAGTTTTGAACTTTCACTTCTTAGAAGTTTTCTTGGGTTTTAGGCTATATATATAGCCCTTGTAGCAGCCATGAAACACAACTTTGATCTATGAGTATTTGTGAGTTTTTCTTCTTGTTTTCTTGAAGAGACTTTTTAAGAACTTATTAAGGGTTTTCCTTGTGGCGTTCAAACCGACTTATCAATTGGATTTTCATCTCTTTTTCTGGCGTCATCCCCTTACCGAGGTTCGTGCTTCGCTAAGCATTGGGTTGAGGTTTTCCATCCCTTCTTCTTGAATCCTTTTTCTTTTCTTCTTCGTGCCAAATTTGTTTCGGGTTTTGTCACATACGTACGGATAGAAGTTTTTAAGAAAAGAAATAATATGATTCTTGTTTGGACCGAAAGATAAGATACTTTAACAAAGAAAAGGAAAAGATTATGATTTTGAAGGATTGGGTTAGTGCTTTGATTAAAAACAAAACGAGACATTTCTAAAATAAGACAAAGCATTAGGGTTTTGATTGAGTGCATAAGATTAGGCTTTTGATTCAAGTATATTGGGCGTTATGGAAAGAAAACATATGATCAAGGTTTTGATTAAAGAAATGTGACACTACCATACGAAAACTTAGGATTAGTGTTTTGATTGAAAAATAGTAGGTATTGCGAAAGAAAAAGAAAGGGTTTGGGGTCTTGGTTCAAAAATACAAGTTATTTTTAAATGACAACAAAGACGAGTATATTTATTCAAAACTGAAAAATTAGGAGATACTACTATTATAAAACATAAGATTAGTGTTTTGTTAAAATACATACATATAGAAGTTATGAAGAAAAGGAAACATAGGATTCTAGTTTTGACCGAAAGATAGGAGACTTTACGAAAGAAAAAGATAAGATTATGGTTTCGAAAGATAGAGTTTATGTTTTGATTAAAAACAAAACGAGACATTCCGAAAATAAAACAAAGCATTAGGGTTTTGACTGAATGCATAAGATTAGTCTTTTGATTCAAGTATAGTGGGAGTTATGAAAAGAAAACATTTGATCGAGGTTTTTATCAAAGAAAGGTGACACTATCATAAGAAAACATAAGATTAGGGTTTAGATTCAAAAATAGTTGGTATTCCGAAAGGAAAAGAAATGCTTTCGTTTCTTGGTTCAAAAATACGAGTCATTTTAAAATGATAACAAAGAGTAGGGGTTTCATTCAAAACTGAAAATTAGGAGATATTACTATTGGAAAACATAAGATTAGGGTTTTGATTAAATACGTACAGATAGAAGTTATTAAGAAAAGAAATAATACGATTCTTGTTTGGACCGAAAGATAAGATACTTTATGAAAGAAAAGGAAAAGATTATGGTTTTGAAATATAGGGTGTAATATATCCTAATTTTTAGTTTTGATTGAAAACCGTAGTCTTTGTTGTCATTTTGAAATGACTCATTTTTTTTAACCAATATCCCAAACCCTTTCTTTTACTTTTGAAATACTAAGTTTTTTTATGGTAGCGTCACTTTTCTTTAGTCAAAACCTCGATCATATGAGTTCTTTACGTAACGCCTACTTTATTTGAATCAAAAGCCTAATCTTATGCTTTCAATCAAAACCTTAATGCTTTGTTTTATTTTCGGAATGTCTCGTTTTGTTTTTTTATCAAAACACTAACCCTATCTTTCAAAACCATAATCTTTTTTTTTTCTTTCGTAAAATCTTCTACCTTTCGGTAAAAACAAGAATCCTATGTTTCATTTTATTAATAACGTCTACCTATATGTATTTAATCAAAACCCTAATTTTATGTTTCCTAAAAGTAATATATCCTAATTTTTAGTTTTGAATGAAAACCCTGGTCTTTGTTATCATTTTAAAATGACTCGTATTTCTGAACCAAGACACCAAAGCCTTTCTTTTCCTTTCGGAATACCTACTATTTTTGAATCAAAACCCTAATCCTAAGTTTTCTGATTGTAGTGTCACCTTTCTTTAATCAAAAACTTGATCATATGTTTTCTTTTCGTAATGCCTACTATATTTGAATCAAAAGCTTAATCTTATGCTTTCAATCAAAACCCTAATGCTGTGTTTTATTTTCTGAATATTTCGTTTTGTTTTTAATCAAAACACGAACCCTATCTTTCAAAGCCGTAATCTTTTTCTTTTTCTTTCGTAAAGTCTCTTATCTTTCGGTCAAAACAAGAATCATATGTTTCATTTTCTTAATAACCTCTATCTATATGTATTTAATAAAACCCTAATCTTATGTTTTCTTATAGTAATATATCCTAATTTTTAGTTTTGATTGAAAACCGTAGTCTTTGTTGTCATTTTGAAATGACTCGTATTTTTTAACCAACATCCCATATGATCGAGGTTTTGACTAAAGAAAGGTGACGCTACCATAAAAAAACTTAGTATTAGGGTTTTGATTAAAAAATAGTATTTATTCCAAAAGTAAAAGAAAGGGTTTGGGATCTTGGTTAAAAAATACGAGTCATTCCAAAATGACAACAAAGACAACGGTTTTCAATCAAAACTAAAAATTAGGATATATTACACACTATCTTTCAAAACCATAATATTTTCCTTTTCTTTCGTAAAGTATCTTATCTTTCGGTCCAAACAAGAATCGTATTATTTCTTTTCTTAATAACTTCTATTTGTACGTATTTCATCAAAACCCTAATTTATGTTTTCTAATAGTATTATCTCCTAATTTTTAGTTTTGAATGAAAACCCTACTCTTTGTTATAATTTTAAAATGACTCGTATTTTTCAACCAAGAAACGAAAGCATTTCTTTTCCTTTCGGAATACCAACTATTTTCCAATCAAAATACTAATCCTAAGTTTTCATATGGTAGTGTCACCTTTTTTTTAATCAAAACCTTGATCATACATATGTTTTTTTTTCCATAACACCCACTATACTTGAATCAAATGCCTAATCTTATGCATTCAATCAAAACCCTAATGCTTTGTTTTATTTTAGGAATGTCTCATTTTGTTTTTAATCATAACACTAACCCAATCTTTCAAAACCATAATCTTTTTATTTTCTTTCGTAAAGTATCTTATCTTTCGGTCCAAACAAGAATCGTATTATTTCTTTTCTTAATAACTTCTATCTGTACGTATTTAATCAAAACCCTAATCTTATGTTTTGTAATAGTAGTAATATCTCCTAATTTTCAATTTTGAATGAAAACCCTACTCTTTGTTATCATTTTAAAATGACTCGTATTTTTGAACCAAGAAATGAAAGCATTTCTTTTCCTTTCGGAATACCACCTATTTTTGAATCTAAACCCTAATCTTATGTTTGTTATGGTAGTGTCACCTTTCTTTGATAAAAACCTCGATCATATGTTTTCTTTTCATAACACCCACTATACTTGTATCAGAAGCCTAATCTTATGCATTCAATCAAAACCCTAATGCTTTGTTTTATTTCCGGAATGTCTCATTTTCTTTTTAATCAAAACACTAACCCTGTCTTTCAAAACCATAATCATTTTATTTTCTTTCGTAAAGTATCTTATCTTTCGGTCAAACAAAAATCCTATTTTTTCTTTTCTTAATAACGTCTGTTTGTATGTATTTAATAAAATCCTAATCTTATGTTTTCTAATAGTAATATCTCCTAATTTTCAGTTTTTAATGAAAACCCTAATTTTTGTTATAATTTTAAAATGACTCGTATTTTTGATCCAACAAACGAAGGCATTTCTTTTCCTTTCGGAATACCTACTATTTTTTAATCTAAACCCTAATCTTATGTTTTATTATGGTAGTGTCACCTTTCTTTCATAAAAACCTCGATCATATGTTTTCTTTTCATAACTCCCACTATACTTGAATCAAAAAACTAATCGTATGCATTCAATCAAAACCCTAATGCTTTGTTTTACTTTCGGAATGTCTCATTTTGTTTTTAATCAAAACACAAAACCTATCTTTCAAAACAATAATCTTTTTCTTTTCTTTCGTAAAGTCTCCTATCTTTCGGTCAAAACTAGAATCCTATGTTTCCTTTTCTTCATAACTTCTATATGTATGTATTTTATCAAAACACTAATCTTATGTTTTCTTATAGTAGTATCTCCTAATTTTCAGTTTTGAATAAATATACTCGTCTTTGTTGTCATTTTAAAATAACTCGTATTTTTGAACCAAGACCCCAAACCCTTTCTTTTTCTTTCAGAATACCTACTATTTTTCAATCAAAACACTAATCCTAAGTTTTCGTATGGTAGTGTCACATTTCCTTAATCAAAACCTTGAACATATGTTTTCCTTCCATAACGCCCACTATACTTGAATCAAAAGCCTAATCTTATGCATTCAATCAAAACCCTAATGCTTTGTTTTATTTTAGGAATGTCTCGTTTTGTTTTTAACCAAAACACTAACCCAATCTTTCAAAATCATAATGTTTTTATTTTCTTTCGTAAAGTATCTTATCTTTCGGTCCAAACAAGAATCGTATTATTTCTTTTGTTAATAATTTCTATCTGTACGTATTTAATCAAAACCCTAATCTTATGTTTTTTAATAGTAGTAATATCTCCTAATTTTCAGTTTTGAATGAAAACCCTACTCTTTGTTATCATTTTAAAATGACTCGTATTTTTGAAGCAAGAAACGAAAGCATTTCTTTTCCTTATAGAATACCAACTAGTTTTGAATCTAAACCCTAATCTTATCTTTTCTAATGGTAGTGTCACCTTTCTTTGATAAAAACCTCGATCATATGTTTTCTTTTCGTAACGCCCACTATACTTGAATCAAAAGCCTAATCTTATGCATTCAATCAAATCCCGAATGCTTTGTTTTATTTTCAGAATGTCTCGTTTTATTTTTAATCAAAACACTAACCCTATATTTCAAAACCATAATCATTTTATTTTCTTTCGTAAAGTATCGTATCTTTCGGTCAAACAAGAATCCTATTTTTCCTTTTCTTAATGATGTCTATCTGTACGTATGGTAGTGTCACCTTTCTTTAATAAAACCTCGATCAAATGTTTTCTTGAATCAAGACTATAATCTTATGCATTCAATCAAAACCCTAATTCTTTGTTTTATTTTCGGAATGTCTCGTTTTGTTTTTAACCAAAACACTAACCCTATCTTTCAAAACCATAATCTTTTCATTTTCTTTCGTATAGTATCCTATCTTTTGGTCAAACAAGAATCATATTTTTTTTTTCTTAATAACTTCTATCTGTACGTATTTAATCAAAACCCTAATCTTATGTTTTCTAATAGTAATATCTCCTAATTTTCAGTTTTGAATGGAAACCCTAATCTTTGTTATAATTTTAAAATGACTCGTATTTTTGAACACTAATCCTAAGTTTTCATATGGTAGTGTCACCTTTTTTTTTAATCAAAACCTTGATCATATATTTTTTCTTTCTGTGACGCCTACTATACTTAAATCAAAAGCCTAATCTTCTACTTTAAATCAAAACACTAATACTTTGTTTTATTTTCGAAATGTCTCGTTTTCTTTTTAATCAAAACACTAACCCTATCATTCAAAACCATTATCTTTTCCTTTTCTTTCGTAAACTATCTTATCTTTCTGTCCAAACAAAAATCGTATTATTTCTTTTCTTATAACTTCTATCTGTACGTATTTATTCAAAACCCTAATCTTATGTTTTTTAATAGTAATATCTCCTAATTTTAAGTTTTGAATGAAAACCCTAATCTTTGTTATAATTTTAAAATGACTAGTATTTTCGAACCAAGAAACGAAAGCCTTTCTTTTCCTTTCAGAATACCTACAATTTTTAAATTTAAACCCTAATCTTATATTTTATTATGGTAGTGTCACCTTTCTTTAATAAAAACCTCGATCAAATGTATTCTTTTCGAAACGCCCACTATACTTGAATCCAAAGCCTAATCTTATGCATTCAATCAAAACGCTAATGCTTTGTTTTATTTTCAGAATGTCTCGTTTTGTTTTTAATCAAAACACAAACCCTATTTTTCAAAACCATAATCTTTTCATTTTTTTTTTCATAAAGTATCTTATCTTTCGGTCAAACAAGAATCATATTTTTTTTTGTTTTTAATCACTTCTATCTGTACGTATTTAATCAAAATCCTATTCTTATGTTTTCTAATAGTAATATCTCCTAATTTTCAGTTTTGAGTGAAAACCCTAATCTTTGTTATAATTTTAAAATGACTCGTATTTTTGAACCAAGAAACCAAAGCCTTTCTTTTCCTTTTTGAATACCTACTATTTTTTAATATAAACCCTAATCTTATGTTTTCTTATGGTAGTGTCGCCTTTCTTTAATAAAACCTCGATCATATGTTTTCTTTTCGTAACGACCACTATACTTGAATCAAAAGTCTAATCTTACGCATTCAATCAATATCCTAATGCTTTGTTTTATTTTCGGAATGTCTCGTTTTGTTTTTAATCAAAATACTAACCGTATCTTTCAAAACCATAATATTTTCCTTTTCTTTCGTCAAGTCTCCTATCTTTAGTTCAAAACTAGAATCCTATGTTTCCTTTTATTCATGAATTTTATATGTATGTATTTTGTCAAAACACTAATGTTATATTTTCTTATAGTAGTATCTCCTAATTTTCAGTCTTGAATAAATATCCTCGTCCTTGTTGTCATTTTAAAATAACTTGTATTTTTTGAACCAAGACCCCAAACATTTTCTTTTTCTTTCGGAATACCTACTATTTTTCAATCAAAACACTAATCCTAAGTTTTCATATGGTAGTGTCACCTTTTTTTTTAATCAAAACCTTGATCATATGTTTTCTTTCTGTAACGCTTACTATACTTAAATCAAAAGCCTAATCTTCTGCTTTAAATCAAAACACTAATACTTTGTTTTATTTTCGAAATGACTGGTTTTGTTTTTAATCAAAACACTAACCCTATCTTTCAAAACCATTATCTTTTCCTTTTCTTTCGTAAAGTATCTTATCTATCTGTCCAAACAAAAATCGTATTATTTCTTTTCTTATAACTTCTATCTGTACGTATTTATTCAAAACCCTAATATTATGTTTTTTAATAGTAATATCTCCTAATTTTAAGTTTTGAATGAAAACCCTAATCTTTGTTATAATTTTAAAATGACTCGTATTTTCGAACCAAGAAACGAAAGCCTTTCTTTTCCTTTCAGAATACCTACAATTTTTAAATTTAAACCCTAATCTTATGTTTTATTATGGTAGTGTCACCTTTCTTTAATAAAAACCTCGATCAAATGTATTCTTTTCGAAACGCCCACTACACTTGAATCCAAAGCCTAATCTTATGCATTCAATCAAAACGCTAAGGCTTTGTTTTATTTTCGGAATGTCTCGTTTTGTTTTTAATCAAAACACAAACCCTATTTTTCAAAACCATAATCTTTTCATTTTTTTTCATAAAGTATCTTATCTTTCGGTCAAACAAGAATCATATTTTTCTGTTCTTATTAACTTCTGTCTGTACGTATTTAATCAAAACTCTAATCTTATGTTTTCTAATAGTAATATCTCGTAATTTTCAGTTTTGAATGAAAACCCTAATCTTTGTTATAATTTTAAAATGACTAGTATTTTTGAACCAAGATACGAAAGACTTTCTTTTCCTTTCGGAATACCTACTATTTTTAATTTAAACCCTAATCTTATGTTTTCTTATGGTAGTGTCACCTTTCTTTAATAAAAACCTCGATCAAATGTTTTCTTTTCGTAACGCCCACTACACTTTAATCGAAAACCTAATCTTATGCATTCTATCAAAAGGCTAATGCATTGTTTTATTTTCGGAATGTCTCGTTTTGTTTTTAATCAAAACAAAAACCCTATTTTTCAAAACCATAATCTTTTCAATTTTTTTCGTAAAGTATCTTATCTTTCGGTCAAACAAGAATAAAATTTTTTCTGTTCTTAATAACTTCTATCTGTACATATTTACTCAAAACCCTAATCTTATGTTTTCTAATAGTAATATCTCCTAATTTTCAGTTTTGAATGAAAACCCTAATCTTTGTTATAATTTTAAAATGACTCATATTTTTGAACCAAGAAACCAAAGCCTTTCTTTTCCTTTTGGAATACCTACTATTTTTTAATATAAACCCTAATCTTATGTTTTCTTATGGTAGTGTCACCTTTCTTTAATAAAACCTTGATCATATGTTTTCTTTTCGTAACGACCACTATACTTGAATCAAAAGCCTAATCTTATGCATTCAATCAAAACCCAAATGCTTTGTTTTATTTTCGGAATGTCTTGTTTTGTTTTTAATCAAAATACTAACCGTATCTTTCAAAACCATAATCTTTTCCTTTTCTTTCGTAAAGTCTCCTATCTTTAGTTCAAAACTAGAATCCTATGTTTCCTTTTATTCATGACTTCTATATGTATGTATTTTATCAAAACACTAATCTTATGTTTTCTTATAGTGGTATCTCCTAATTTTCAGTCTTGTATAAATATCCTCGTCTTTGTTGTCATTTCAAAATAACTCGTATTTTTTGAACCAAGACAACAAACCCTTTCTTTTTCTTTAGGAATACCTACTATTTTTCAATCAAAACACTAATCCTAAGTTTTCATATGGTAGTGTCACCTTTTTTTTAATCAAAACCTTGATCATATGTTTTTTTTCCGTAACGCCTACTATACTTAAAGCAAAAGCCTAATCTTCTGCTTTCAAACAAAACACTAATACTTTGTTTTATTTTTGAAATGTCTCATTTTGTTTTTAATCAAAACACTAACCCTATCTATCAAAACCATAATCTTTTCCTTTTCTTTCGTAAAGTATCTTATCTTTCAGTCCAAACAAAAATCGTATTATTTATTTTCTTAATAACTTCTATCTGTATGTATTTAATCAAAACCGTAATTTTATGTTTTGTAATAGTAATATCTCCTAGTTTTTAGTTTTGAATGAAAACCCTAATCTTTGTTATCATTTTAAAATGACTCGTATTTTTGAACCAAGAAACCAAAGCCTTTATTTTCCTTTTGGAATACCTACTATTTTTTAATCTAAACCCCAATCTTATGTTTTCTTATTTTAGTGTCACCTTTCTTTAATAAAAAAACCTCGATCATATGTTTTCTTTTCGTAACGCCCACTATAGTTGAATCAAAAGCCTAATCTTATGCATTCAATCAAAACCCTAATGCTTTGTTTTATTTTCAGAATGTCTCATTTTATTTTTAATCAAAATACTAACCCTATCTTTCAAAACCATAATCTTTTCCTTTTTTTTCGTAAAATCTCCTATCTTTTGATCAAAACTAGAATCCTATATTTCCTTTTCTTCATAACTTCTATATGTATGTATTTTATCAAGACACTAATGTTATGTTTTCTTACAGTAATATCTACTTATTTTTAGATTTCAATAAATATCCTCGTCTTTGTTGTCGTTTTAAAATAACTTGTATTTTTGAACCAAGACACCAAACCCTTTCTTTTTCTTTCGGAATACCTACTATTTTTGAATCAAAACACTAATCCTAAGTTTTCTTATGGTAGTGTCACCTTTTTTTTAATCAAAACTTTGATCATATGTTTTCTTTCCATAACGCCTACTATACTTGAATCAAAACCCTAATCTTCTGGTTTCAATCAAAACACTAATACTTTCTTTTATTTTCGGAATGTCTTGTTTTATTTTTATTCAAAACACTAACTCTATCTTTCAAAACCATAATCTTTTCTTTTTCTTCCGTAAAGTATCTTATCTTTCGGTCCAAACAAGAATCCTATTTTTTCTTTTCTTAATAACTTCTATCTATATGTATTTAATCAAAACACAAATCTTATGTTTTCTAATGGTAATATCTCCTAATTTTCAGTATTGAATGAAAACCCTAGTTTTTGTTATCATATTAAAATGACTCGTATTCTTGAACAAAGAAACCAAAGTCTTTCTTTTCCTTTCGGAATACCTATTATTTTTGAATCAAAACATTAATCTTATGTTTTCTAATAGTTATATCTCCTAATTTTCAATTTTAAATGAAAACACTAATCTTTGTTCTCATTTGAAAATGAATCGTATTTTTGAACCAAGACACCAAACCCTTTCTTTTTCTTTCGGAATACCTACTATTTTTGAATCAAAACACTAATCCTAAGTTTTCTTATGGTAGTGTCACCTTTTTTTTAATCAAAACTTTGATCATATGTTTTCTTTCCATAATGCCTACTATAGTTAAATCAAAACCCTAATCTTCTGGTTTCAATCAAAACACTAATACTTTGTTTTATTTTCGGAATGTCTCGTTTTGTTTTTATTCAAAACACTAACCCAATCTTTCAAAACCATAATCTTTTCCTTTTCTTCCGTAAAGTATCTTATCTTTCGGTCCAAACAAGAATCCTATTTTTTTCTTTTCTTAATAACTTCTATCTATATGTATTTAATCAAAACACAAATCTTATGTTTTCTAATAGTAATATCTCTTAATTTTCAGTATTGAATGAAAACCGTAGTTTTTGTTATCATATTAAAATGACTCGTATTTTTGAACAAAGAAACCAAAGTCTTTCTTTTCCTTTAGGAATACCTACTATTTTTGAATCAAAACCCTAATCTTATGTTTTCTAATAGTAATATCTCCTAATTTTCAGTTTTGAGTGAAAGCCCTAGTCTTTTTTATCATTTTAAAATGACTCATATTTTTGAACCAAGAAACCAAAGCCATTCTTTTCCTTTCGGAATACCTATTATTTTTTAATCTAAACCCTAATCTTAAGTTTTCTTATGGTAGTGTCACCTTTATTTAATAAAAACCTCGATCATATGATTTCTTTTTGTAACGCGCACTATACTTGAATCAAAATCCTAATCTTATACATTCAATCAAAACCCTAATGCTTTGTTTTATTTTCGGAATGTCACGTTTGTTTTTAATGAAAACACTAACCCTATCTTTCAAAATCATAATCTTTTCTTTTTCTTTCATAAAGTATCTTATCTTTCGGTCCAAACAAGAATCCTATTTTTTCTTTTCTTTATAACTTCTATCTTTACATATTTAATCAAAACCCTAATCTTATATTTTCTAATAGTAATATCTCCTACTTTTCAGTTTTGAATGAAAACCCTAGTTTTTGTTATCATTTTAAAATGACTCGTATTTTTTAACCAAGAAACCAAAGCATTTCTTTTCCTTTCGGAATACCTATTATTTTTTAATCTAGACCCTAATCTTAATTTTTCTTATGGTAGTGTGACCTTTCTTTAATAAAAAACCTCGATCATATGTTTTCTTTTCGTAACGCCTACTATAGTTGAATCAAAAGCCTAATCTTTTGCTTTCAATCAAAACACTAATACTTTTTTTTTTATTTTTGGAATGTCTCGTTTTGTTTCTAATCAAAACAATAACCCTATCTTTCAAAACCATAATCTTTCCTTTTTCTTTCGTAAAGTATCTTATCTTTCGGTCCAAACAAAAATTCTATTTTTTCTTTTCTTTGTAACTTCTATCTTTACGTATTTAATCAAAACACTAATTTTATGTTTTCTAATAGTAATATCTCCTAATTTTCAGTTTTGAGACGTATTTTTGAGATGACTTGTATTTTTGAACCAAAAAACCAAAGTCTTTCTTTTCCTTTCGGAATACCTACTATTTTTTAATCAAAACTATAATCCTAATTTTTATTATGGTAGTGTCACCTTTCTTTAATAAAAACCTTGATCATAGGTTTTTTTTCGTAACACATACTATACTTGAATCAAAATCCTAATCTTATGCATTCAATCAAAACCCTAGTGCTTTGTTTTATTTTCAGATTGTCACGTTTGTTATTTATGAAAACACTAACCCTATTTTTCAAAACCATAATCTTTTCTGTTTCTTTCGTAGTGTCTCCTATCTTTCGGTCAAAACTAGAATCCTATGTTTCCTCTTCTTAATAACTTCTATCTGTTTGTATTTAATCAAAATCCTAATCTTGTGTTTTCTTATAGTAATATCTCCTAATTTTCAGTTTTGAATGAAAACCGTAGTCTTTGTTGTTATTTTAAAATGACGCATATTTTTGAACCATGTCCCCAAACCCTTTCTTTTCCTTTCGTAATACCTACTATTTTTGAATCAAAACACTAATCCTAAGTTTTCTTATGGTAGTGTCACCTTTATTTAATCAAAACCTTATCATATGTTTTCTTTCCATAACGCCTACTATAGTTGAATCAAAAGCCTAATCTTCTGCTTTCAATCAAAACACTAATACTTTTTTTTTTCCGGAATGTCTCGTTTTGTTTTTAATCAAAACACTAACCCTATCTTTCAAAACCATAATCTTTTCTTTTTCTTTCGTAAAGTATCTTATCTTTCGGTCCAAACAAGAATCCTATTTTTTCTTTTTCTTAATAACTTCCATCTGTATATATTTAATCAAAACCCTAATCTTATATTTTCTAATAGTAATATCTCCTAATTTTCAGTTTTGAATGAAAACCCTAGTTTTTTTTATCATTTCAATCAAAACCCATAGCTTTGTTAAATTTTCGGAATGTCTAGCTTTTATTTTTTATCAAAACACTAACCTTATCTCTCAAAACCATAATCTTTTTCCTTTTCTTTCGTAAAGTCTCCAATCTTTCGGTCAAAACAAGAATACTATGTTTCCTTTTCTTCATAACTTCTATATGTATGTATTTTATCAAGAACCTATTCTTATGTTTTCTTATAGTAATATCTCCTAATTTTTCAGTTTTGAATAAAAACCCTCGTCCTTGTTTTCATTTTAAAATGACTCGTATTTTTAAACCAAGACCCCAAACCCTTTCTTTTTCCTTCGGAATACCTACTATTTTTGAATCAAAACCCTAATCCTAAGTTTCTTATGGTTGTGTCACCTTTCTTTAATAAAAACGTCGATCATATGCTTTCTTTTCGTAATGCCAACTATATTTGAATCAAAAGCCTAATCTTATGCTTTCAATCAAAACCCTAATGCTTTGTTTTATTTTCAAAATGTCTCATTTTGTTTTTAATCAAAACACTGATCCTATCTTTCAAAACAATAATCTTTTATTTTTCTTTCGAAAAGTATCTTATCTTTCGTTCAAAACAAGAATCCTATGTTTCCTTTTCTTCATAACTTCTATATGTATGTATTTTATCAAAACCTTAATCTTATGTTTTCTTATAGTAATATCTCCTAATTCTCAGTTTTGAATAAACACCCTCGTCTTTGTTGTCATTTTAAAATGACTCGTATTTTTGAACCAAGACCGCAAACCCTTACTTTTTCTTTCGGAATACCAACTATTTTTGGATCAAAACCCTAATCCTAAGTTTTCTTATGGTAGTGTCACCTTTCTTTAATCAAAACCATGATCATATGTTTTATTTTCGTAACACCTACTATACTTGAATCCAAAGTCTAATCTTATACTTTCAATCAAAACACTAATGCTTTGTTTAATTTTCGGAATGCCTAGCTTTTGTTTTTAATCAAAACACTAACCCTATCTTTCAAAACCATAATCTTTTTCTTTTCTTTGGTAAAGTCTCGTATCTTTCGGTCAAAACAAGAATCCTATGTTTCCTTTTCTTAATAACTTCTATATTTATGTATTCAATCAAAACCCTAATTGATGTGGACATCAAGGCTAAGGATCCAATTCAAGTCCCAACAGGACCAGTGACGAGGGCTCGAGCTAGAAGATTTAAAGAGGGGCTTAGCAACTTGGCATGGAGAATTCTACAACAGGAAGAAAGCGTGATCACTACTGATGATGAACAAAAGCTAGTCCTACTCGTCCAAGCCGACTCCACTTAGACACTTGATGAAGATTTGGTTTCCATAAGTTTGATGAAGATTTGGTTGTCATTTGTTTTTGAGTTTAATATGTGAAGTAGAGTCTTTTGTAATTGTCTAGTCTTGCTGGGTTTTGCGGGCCTTTGGGCCAAAGTTGCTCTTTAGTTGGTTGTTTCTTTATTTTATCTTTAAGGGTAGTTTTGATTCACTTCTTAGAAGTTTTCTAGGGTTTTAGGCTATATATATAGCCCCTTGTAGCAGCCATGAAACACAACTTTGATCTATGAGTATTTGTGATGTTTTCTTCTTGTTTTCTTGAAGAGACTTTTTAAGAACTTATCAAGGGTTTTCCTTGTGGCGTTCAAACCGACTTATCAATTGGATTTTCATCTCCTTTTGTGGCGTCATCCCCTTACCGAGGTTCGTGCTTCGCTAAGCATTGGGTCGAGATTTTCCATCCCTTCTTCTGGAATCCTCTGGCTTTTCTTCTTTGTGCCAAATTTGTTTCGGGTTTCGTCACAATCGTTGGCGAGGTTCGTATCAGAATGTCTTGTTTTGTTTTTAATCAAAACACTAACCCTACCTTTCAAAACAATAATCTTTTCCTTTTCTTTCGTAAAGTCTCCTATCTTTCGGTCAAAACAAGAATCCTATGTTTCCTTTTATTAATAACTTCTATCTGTATGTATTTAATCAAAACTCTAATCTCATGTTTTCTAATAGTAATATCTCCTAATTTTCAGTTTTAAATGAAAACACTAGTCTTTGTTATAATTTTAAAATTACTCATATTTTTGAACCAAGACTCCAAAGCCTTTCTTTCCTTTCAGAATACCTACTATTTTTTTTAATCAAAATCCTAATCCTAAGTTTTCTTATTGTAGTATCACCTTTATTTAATCAAAACCTTGATCATATGTTTTATTTTTGTAACGCCCACTATTTTTGAATCAAAAGCCTAATCTTATGTTTTCAATCAAAACGCTAATGCTTTGTTTTATTTTCGGAATGTCTCGTTTTGTTTTTAATCAAAACAGTAACCCTGCCTTTCAAAATCATAATATTTTCCTTTTCTTTAGTAAAGTCTCCTATTTTTCGGTTAAAACAAGAATCCTATGTTTCCTTTTCTTAATAACTTCTATCTGTATGTATTTAATCAAAACCCTAATCTAGTGTTTTCTAATATTAACATCGCCTAATTTTCAGTTTTAAATGAAAACCCTAGTCATTGTTATCATTTTAAATTTACTCGTATTTTTGAACCAAGACCCCAAAGCCTTTTTGATCCTTTCAGAATACCTACTATTTTTTAATTAAAACCCTAATCCTAAGTTTTCTTATTGTAGTGTCACCTTTCTTTAATCAAAACCTTGATCATATGTTTTCTATTCGTAACGCTGACTATACTTTAATCAAAAGCCTAATCTTCTGCTTTCAATCAAAACCCTAATGCTTTGTTTTATTTTCGGAATATCTCGTTTTGTTTTTTTATCAAAAAACTAACATTATTTTTTCAAACCATAATCTTTTCTTTTTTTTTCTTTCGTAAAGTCTTGTATCTTTCCTTCAAAATAAGAATCCTATGTTTTCTTTCCTTAATAGCTTCTATCTGTATGCACTTAATCAAAACCCTAATCTTATGTTTTTTTATAGTAATATCTTCTAATTTTGAGTTTTAAATGAAAACCCTACTCTTTGTTGTAATTTGAAAATGACTCATATTTTTGAAACAAGACCTCCAACCCCTTCTTTTCCTTACAGAATACCTACTATTATTTAATGAAAACCCTAATTCTAAGTTTTCTTATTGTAGTGTCACATTTTTTTAATCAAAACCTTGATCATATATTTTCTTTTCGTAACGCCTATTATTTTTGAATCAAAAGCCTAATCTTATGCTTTAAATCAACACCCTAATGCTTTGTTTTATTTTTGGAATGTCTCGTTTTGTTTTTAATCAAAACACAAACCCTAATTTTCAAAACAACAATCTTTTCATTTTCTTCAGTAAAGTCTCGTACCTTTCGGTCAAAACAAGAATCCTATGTTTCCTTTTCTTAATAACTTCTATCTGTATGTATTTAATTAAAGCCCTAATCTCATGTTTTCTAATAGTAATATCTCCTAATTTTCAGTTTTAAATGAAAACCCTAATCTTTGTTATCATTTTAAAATAACTTGTATTTTTGAACCAAGACCCCAAAGCCTTTTTTTTTCTTTCAGAATACCTACTATTTTTGAATCAAAACCCTAATCCTAAGTTTTTTTATTGTAGTATCACCTTTTTTTAATCAAAACCTTGATCATATGTTTTATTTTCGTAACGCCTACTATTTTTGAATCAAAAGTCTAATCTTATGTTTTCAATCAAAACGCTAATGCCTTGTTTTATTTTCGGAATGTCTCGTTTTGTTTTTTTAATCAAAACACTAACCCTGCCTTTCAAAACCATAATCTTTTCTTTTTCTTTAGTAAAGTCTCCTATCTTTCAGTCAAAACAAGAATTCTATTTTTCCTTTTCTTAATAACTTCTATCTGTATGTATTTAATCAAACCCTAATCTCGTGTTTTCTAATAGTAACATTGCCTAATTTTCAATTTTAAATGAAGACCCTAGTCTTTGTTATCATTTTAAATTTACTCGTATTTTTGAACCAAGACCCCAAAGCTTTTCTAAGTTTTAACATAACTCATATTTTTGAAACAAGACCTCAAATCCCTTCTTTTCCTTTCAAAATACCAACTATTTTTAAATCAAAACCCTCATTCTAAGTTTTTCTTATTGTAGTGTCACCTTTTTTTAATCAAAACCTTGATCATATGTTTTCTTTTCGTAACGCTTATTATTTTTGAATCAAAAGCCTAATTGATGTGGATATCAAGGCTAAGGATCCAATTCAAGTCCCGACAGGACCAGTGACGAGGGCTCAAGCTAGAAGATTTAAAGAGGAGCTTAGCAACTTGACATGGAGAATTCTACAACTGGAAGAGAGCGTGATCACTACTGATGGTGAAAAAAAGCTAGTCCTACTCATCCAAGCCGATTCCACTTAGACGCTTTATGAAGATTTGGTTGTCATTTGTTTTGAGTTTAATATGTGAACTATAGTCTTTTGTAATTGCCTAGTCTTGCTGGGTTTTGTGGGCCTTTGGGCTGAAGTTGCTCTTTAGTTGGTTGTTTTTTTTTTATCTTTAAGGGTAGTTTTGAACTTTCACTTCTTAGAAGTTTCCTACGGTTTTGGGCTATATATATAGCCCCTTGTAGCAGCCACAAAACACAATTTTGATCTATGAGTATTTGTGAGGTTTTCTTCTAGATTTCTTGAAGAAACTTTTTAAGAACTTATCAAGGGTTTTCCTTGTGGCGTTCAAACCGACTTATCAATTGGATTTTCATCTCCTTTTGTGGCGTCATCCCCTTACCGAGGTTCGTGCTTCGCTAAGCATTGGGTCGAGGTTTTCCATCCCTTCTTCTTGAATCCTTTGGCTTATCTTCTTCATGCAAAATTTGTTTTGGGTTTCGTCACAATCGTTGGCGAGGTTCGTATCAGTTGGTACCAGAGATAAGTTCATCCTTTCGACCTATCTTCTAATGATTTCTGTTCATTTCTCTTACAAAAAAAAATTGCATCTAGATCTAGGCTTTCATTGATTGAAGTCTCATATTTTGTTCTTGCTTTGAGAGAAGGATTTCTTTCTTTTATGAGTTCCCTTTTATTGATTCCGAAATTACAAAATAGTTTGTGAAGATTTGAGTTTGTGAAAATTGAAGAACTGAGTTTCTGAAAAAAGAAAAGGAAAAAAAGAAGAAGGAAAAAGAAAAACGAAAAAAAGAGTAGAAAAAAGGAAAGAAGAATAAAAAAAATAAAATAAAAAATTTCTTGATTTGGTTCGATTTGATTTGCCATTCCTAAATTGCCAAAATTTCTTGATTTGGTTAGATTTGAATTGCCAATCTTGAGTTGCCATTCTTGAATTGCCAAAATTTCTTGATTAGGTTAGATTTGAATTGCCAAAATTTCTTAATTTGATTCGATTTGAATTGCCAATCTTGAGTTGCGAAAATTTCCGGATTTGTTTCTGTTTGAATTGCCAAAAAAATCTAGCCCATTTCTTGAATTGCCAAAATTTCAGCCCATTTCTAAGAAAACAAATCTTCGATCCATTTTGGTTTATTTCGGTTTGAACCCTTTGATGATGGTTTTTAATTAGTTTTGAAAGAACTCAAAGAAGAAAACGAGTGGAAAAGGCAGCGAGATGAGATCATTTGAGGGTAAAAGCCAAATTGAATTGAGTGATACACGAGTAAATTTGAGTGAATTATTTCTTGGAGTGAACTACGTGAGTTTTGTGGTGAGGGTAATTTTTTTATCTAACATTGCTTTGCAGGTTTTTCCATCATGTCTCAAATTCCGGAGCGATATACAAGCGAGGAGAGTACCCCTCCAACTATTCCGAAATTTGCAAGTGCAAGCTATAATTGGGGAAATGAGAAGGATAATGAGGGCGGAACTTGAGCAAATACATGAGATGTTGGATAGAGTTGAAGAGGGAGAACAACGAGGACAACCACCGGTTGTTCCAAACCTCCCAAGGAGGAATAGGGTGCCCCAACGGGGAGTTGAAGGTGTGGGGGAGTTTGAAGTGGAAAATTTCGATGAAGACTTTGATAGGATGTCAACGGGTAGCCCTAGGAGATATGGTCGGGATAGAGACACTCGGAATCGGGGTAGACAACACTTGGGTAGTATCAAGATGAGGATTCCGGCATTTCAAGGAAAGAGTGATCCCGAAGCATACCTTGAATGGGAGAAGAGATGGAGTTGGTTTTCGATTTTCACAACTACTCCGAATGAAGAAGGTAAAACTTGCCGCTATTGAGTTACTGAATATGCTATTGTGTGGTGGGATCAGTTGTGTGTCAATAGGAGGCGAAGTGGAGATTTGCCTATCGAGACTTGGGATGACATGAAG